>JAUIRK010000940.1:0-123267 GCA_030549495.1 Nectonema munidae | reverse complement strand
CTAATCTTTACATACTTTGAAGTTAGAGTCGGAATATTATAATAACGTGAGTTGAAGTTGTAAAATTTTAAAGAAATCGAGATAAATTTGGTTTCGAAAAAAAATTCATCGCACTTTACAACAACCGTAAAGTTTAGTTCTAAAGAAATTTGAAACTTACAGGCCTAGGTAAATGTGTTTTAGATCACTCCTTTTCATCAACTTGTGTTTTCTCAAAAACTAAGAATTGTTTACTGCATGAGACGACTATCCCTGGACTCATTTCATTTTATTGATTTTATTACTACATGAAAATTGATAAAAAAAAATCTAACAATAAAATTATCTCTTATTTTGTTTTTGAAACAATTTTTCAATCGTATTTAGTTGGTGATGCATTTTGTATCTTTTTGTGTTTACTTATACTCTTTGAATTAATTTCAAGTTGATCATATTAAAGAATGAAACTAGTGAATGTTGAAAAAATTAGAATATAATATAAAAGTAAATTTTGCTCTATAACGTTCAGTAAAAAATATGCAATAAGCAACAATCTAAGAAATTTTTTTTTTCTCGAAAATTACAAAAATTTATCATAAACAGTATCGTAATCATTTAAATATCCCAGTTTTATTGTACCTAAATTTTAGCTGCATACTAATAAAATGAATTGTACCACTCATTGAGTTATAATTAAACTAATAGCGCTACCATAATTAGTTCAAAATAAAAAAATATAGTTAATATAACTAGAAGCGCCATTACTATAATTAGAAAGCGCAAATAATAAGTAGTTAACTTTCGTTAAAAAATTTTTGGCAAAAATTCATCGATCAATCTTATATTATATCTGTTAGAAGTTAAAAGGCACTAGAAGTTTGAAAATTGCAAATTATAATAAATTTGATTGAAATTTGAAAAGCCAATCAAAACATTCAAAAAATTTTCATTGACAGATACGTAAACTGGACAATTACCAAAAGATCTTACAAATATGTTGTATTTTGCAATGTATTATGATGATTTTGAAATAGTAAACCCTATCGGACATCATAGAAAAAAGCATAAAATATCTGCTTTTTATTGGTCACTTCTAAATTTAGGACTTGATGTTTGATACAAAACCAATGTTACTCAATTGCTTGCTTTGGCGAAAACTAAATATGTTAAAAAGTTTGGAGTTGAAGCTTTATTAAGAAACTTTATTACGGATTTAGAATGTCTAGAGAATGGAATAAACTTGACTTTAAGAGATTCTATTGTTTTTTGAATGGTAGATTAATGTTTGTTTTGGGAGACACATTAGCTGTAAATTTTATAGGTGGTTTTAAAGAAGGGGTATTTTTTGCGAAAAAACCCTGTCGTTCTTGTGAGATTAATAGAGATGAATTAAGAAATAATTATTTTGTAAGTGATTTGAAGATGAGAAAGGAAAGAGAACATAGAGTTAGATGCAATAAACTCGAAAACATGGATAAGGAAGAAAAAATTATATGGTCAAGAGAGTACGGTATTAATAATAAAAGTTTTCTTTCTCGCTTTCATTATTTCAGTTTAACAAAGGATATTTTGCATGATCCAATGCACGTTCTTTTAGAGGGAGTTGTAATTAGAGAATTGAAAGTTTTGCTAGGTCAGTTAATTAATACTGAAAAATACTTTTCTCTTGAAATTTTAAACAAACTAATACAAAATTTTCCGTACAATTCACAACAAAAGTCGGATAAGCCCAATACTTTGTCCAAAACTAATTTAATTTTAAATCATGTTTTCCCAATGTCTGCTGTTGAAACAAAAAATTTTCTTTTCATTATGCCTTTTTTAATTTATGATAAAATTCCTAGATCTGATAAACATTGGAAAAACTTTTTAAAATTTTTAAATGTTACAATATTGTGTTTATCGCCTATTATTTCTGAAGATACGTTAGATCAACTTCATTTTCTTTTATACCAATACATGGAAAACTTCATAAGTTTGTATCCAGATGTATCCATAACACCTAAATTTCACTACATGATTCATTTTATTGACCAAATGAAAAGATTAGGGCCTGGTCGAAATCAGTGGTGTATGAGACTCGAGGCTAAACATCACATTTTTAAAAGTATGAAATGGAAAAATTTCAAAGCTATTGAAAAATCCCTGTCATTTTTTCACCAAAGGTGGATGTGTTTTCAGCAATCATCTTTAAATTATCCATTTTTGGTAAATTCAATACTTATAGGAAAAACAATTGAACAGAATGAAATAGATTATGAAACAATAATATTATGTCAGAACTCTTTGAATAAAAACCTACCTCAAAAAATAATGTCAGTAAATGAAATGACTTGTTCTGGTAAGTTGATAAGCACGGGTAATGTTTTTTTACTAAGCTATGATAATTTTAAGAAGCCAGATTTAGCTTTATTAAAGGAAATATTGGTTTTTGAAGGAAACAATCTTTTTATAGGGGAAACTTTAGAAGTATTGGAATTTGATTGCCATGTTAATTCTTTTTTATGTAAAAAATCAATGACTAAAAAGGTTTTTGATATTAATAAACTAATGTATAAATGGCCGCAGTTGATTTATACCATAGGGCAAAATTTGTTTTATGTAATGTTAATAAATGTCGATTTCTGTTTCGACTAAATTTCAATGGTGTACATAATGAAAAATATACGAGTATAAAATAAAAATACTCCTAATTTTACATGTACAGTTTTATATTCATCACAAAATAAACTTTTTTTTGAATTAATTATATATTTATATATATATAGTATTATAAAAATGAGTAAAATGGAAATGATTTCTAAAAAAATTACACGCGAAACTTCATCTGAAGATTTGATAAAATGTTTGAAAGAAGTTTTTTCCGAAGAAATTTTGACAACTATTTCAAGTAATGTATTTTTATCACTATTTTTATTTTTTCTTTAATTTGAAAATTTAAGGAAATGAAGTAGATGGAATGATTTTTTTTGATCTAAGTGAGCCAGATATGCGTAGAATAACGGAAGATAAAATCGGTCCTTTTAGGAAGCTTGAACTTTTAGTTTCTTTAGTAAGGAAACACTCTTTCAACAATGAAGACTCGATAAATTCTTTGAGAGATGATATGGAAGCTGGTTCTAGTAAAAGGTTATGTGAAAAATCAGACTTGCCGAAGTTTTCTAATTTTGTTGAAAGCTTTTTGAAAAAAGGAGAAATTTTAAAAATATTTGATAAGATGATAGAAGAAACAGCATTTCATATTTTGTCACTCGATGAATTTTGTACCAAAGATGACTATTATTTATTCGGACAAAAAATGTTTAAAAAGTATCCATGTATAAAGTTCCCTCACGGAAAAAATCCATGGGTAAATTTGATTATTTTTTCATTTTATATTTTAATTATTTTTTTAATAAGACTTTTTTTACCACGAAGTTATAACAAAAGGTACGAAACCTTAGATGGAGAATGAAAAATTCTAATAGAAGACGATGTTCTCTTGTCAAAAAAACAACAAGGTCTTTGTTGAATCTTGAATTTTTAGGTAAACAGTTAAATATTAAATATATATTATAATGAAAATATATTAATGTTAATAATATATGATAATTTTTTTTTTGATTTAGAAGAAAGTGAAAACGAATACGAATCTACAATCAACGAATCAAAGCAAATATTAAAATCCTATCTTGAATTTGAAAATAACGAAAGAGAGCGTCTTTGTTTTGCTTTAAAAATTACATTTCGCGAAAGACGGAAAGCGATGCCAGAGGGAAACGTACAAACAATAATAAATAAGTTTATATATTTAAAGAGCCTAAAAAATGTACATTTTCGTATTTTTCATAAAACTAAATCTATTTTTTTCTATTTAGATCGTAGCAGAATTTTTTTTAATTAAAAATGAATTGAACGAGATAATGATTGAAGAAAACTGGAAAAACTTATTTCTTAAATTACAAAAATGCTGGAAAGTAAGTTAAAACAGCTGGAACTTTATATATTTATATGTTTTTTTTAGGTTGAACTAGATGAAAAATTGTCCGAGTATCAAATAATTAAATATTTGAACACGAAAATCAAACTAAAAAACATACAGAATCAAGCTGTTCTATTTAAAGAAATAACAGTACGTTTAATACTCATTTTCATTTAAGTAAAAAAAATTTATTGATTATTTTAGGAAATAAGTGAAAATGAGACATGCATCAACTCTGCACCAAAACTTCTTATTTTAAAAGATGAAAATGAAAATTTGGATATAAAAATCTGCGCAAATCAAATTTTATTTTATGTTGGAAGTAGTATCACAGCCGCATTAACCTGTCTTCTGCAAGTCTACTTGGTTTTTGATTTACAATATCCAAAGCATTTTCAAATACTTGGGCTATTGCAAAATGAAATTATGAAAGACCAAAGTGCCTTTTACAAAGGAACAAATCTTATAAAATTTGAAAAATCTTTTAACAATTTATAATTTTTTTAATAATAAATTTTTCAGTAATCTTTTTTTTATTATTTTTTTAGTTTTATTTTTTTAAGAACTAGACGAGAATGGAATTAAAAATATATATTGAATGTAGAAATTGATAGTAAAATTAATATGGAAGAACGTTTAAATTTTGATTTAACGTTTAGATTTTAAACATGATATCTTAAAATATAAAGCGTTTAAAATCTAAACGTTAATATTTTAACGCGTTTTATTATAACGCGTTGAAATTTTGGGACAGTTTTGGTGTTTAGAAATGTGTTTGGATTATAAACGTTGTTTTTACAGTATAGTGGTACTATAATTATAAGTAAAAAGAATCATACCAGAGAGAGAATTGTCTGCTCTAAGAAAGACTGTTTTTCCTGTAAATTTTTGTGATTCATTTTTATTGATGTTTTTTTTATATATATATTTTTTTTTATTAATTGTGTTAGACATTCCTAAAGCGGTTTATACACTGTAAAAACAACGTTTAGAATCTAAACACATTTCTAAACACCAAAACTGTCCCAAAACTTCAACGCGTTATAATAAAACGCGTTAAAATATTAGAAAAGACGTTTAGATTTAAAACGCTTTATATTTTAAGATATCATGTTTAAAATCTAAACGTTAAATCAAAATTTAAACGTTCTTCCATGTAAATTTTACTATCAATTTCTACATTCAATATATATTTTTAATTCCATTCTCGTCTAGTTTTTAAAAAAATAAAACTAAAAAAATAATAAAAAAAAAGATTACTGAAAAATTTATTATTAAAAAAAATATAAATTGTTAAAAGATTTTTCAAATTTTATAAGATTTGTTCCTTTGTAAAAGGCACTTTGGTCTTTCATAATTTCATTTTGCAATAGCCCAAGTATTTGAAAATGCTTTGGATATTGTAAATCAAAAACCAAGTAGACTTGCAGAAGACAGGTTAATGCGGCTGTGATACTACTTCCAACATAAAATAAAATTTGATTTGCGCAGATTTTTATATCCAAATTTTCATTTTCATCTTTTAAAATAAGAAGTTTTGGTGCAGAGTTGATGCATGTCTCATTTTCACTTATTTCCTAAAATAATCAATAAATTTTTTTTACTTAAATGAAAATGAGTATTAAACGTACTGTTATTTCTTTAAATAGAACAGCTTGATTCTGTATGTTTTTTAGTTTGATTTTCGTGTTCAAATATTTAATTATTTGATACTCGGACAATTTTTCATCTAGTTCAACCTAAAAAAAACATATAAATATATAAAGTTCCAGCTGTTTTAACTTACTTTCCAGCATTTTTGTAATTTAAGAAATAAGTTTTTCCAGTTTTCTTCAATCATTATCTCGTTCAATTCATTTTTAATTAAAAAAAATTCTGCTACGATCTAAATAGAAAAAAATAGATTTAGTTTTATGAAAAATACGAAAATGTACATTTTTTAGGCTCTTTAAATATATAAACTTATTTATTATTGTTTGTACGTTTCCCTCTGGCATCGCTTTTCGTCTTTCGCGAAATGTAATTTTTAAAGCAAAACAAAGACGCTCTCTTTCGTTATTTTCAAATTCAAGATAGGATTTTAATATTTGCTTTGATTCGTTGATTGTAGATTCGTATTCGTTTTCACTTTCTTCTAAATCAAAAAAAAATTATCATATATTATTAACATTAATATATTTTCATTATAATATATATTTAATATTTAACTGTTTACCTAAAAATTCAAGATTCAACAAAGACCTTGTTGTTTTTTTGACAAGAGAACATCGTCTTCTATTAGAATTTTTCATTCTCCATCTAAGGTTTCGTACCTTTTGTGATAACTTCGTGGTAAAAAAAGTCTTGGTAATTGTCCAGTTTACGTATCTGTCAATCAAAATTTTTTTGAATGTTTTGATTGGCTTTTCAAATTTCAATCAAATTTATTATAATTTGCAATTTTCAAACTTCTAGTGCATTTTAACTTCTAACAGATATAATATAAGATTAATCGATGAATTTTTGCCAAAAATTTTTTAACGAAAGTTAACTACTTATTGTTTGCGCTTTCTAATTATAGTAATGGCGCTTCTAGTTATATTAACTATATTTTTTTATTTTGAACTAATTATGGTAGCGCTATTAGTTTAATTATAACTCAATGAGTGGTACAATTCATTTTATTAGTATGCAGCTAAAATTTAGGTACAATAAAACTGGGATATTTAAATGATTACGATACTGTTTATGATAAATTTTTGTAATTTTCGAGAATAAAAAAATTTCTTAGATTGTTGCTTATTGCATATTTTTTACTGAACGTTATAGAGCAAAATTTACTTTTATATTATATTCTAATTTTTTCAACATTCTCTAGTTTCATTCTTTAATATGATCAACTTGAAATTAATTCAAAGAGTATAAGTAAACACAAAAAGATACAAAATGCATCACCAACTAAATACGATTGAAAAATTGTTTCAAAAACAAAATAAGAGATAATTTTATTGTTAGATTTTTTTTATCAATTTTCATGTAGTAATAAAATCAATAAAATGAAATGAGTAAAATATAGCTTTGGTTTGAATATGAGCAAAGAATCAAATTCTTTCAAATGATTTCAGATTGCCATCTCTTTAACTTTAAGCAAAATCTACTTCTAAGTATTCTTAGAAATAAATAAAAATATTTATATATTTTTGAAATATCAGACATAAGGTTCAATATTATCAATGAATTTTGGAAAGTATGAAATTTAAAGAATAAACTTATCAATTTTTTTCCTAATCACCCTGCTGTTTCAAGATTCCTTATGGAAACTGAATTTTTCAATTAAGAAATGTATAGGCTAGATATACAATGATAAGATAACAGCCTAATTCATCAGAATTTTTTTAGAGTTTAAATAGAAATAACACATGACTAATTATTATAAATGACAAAACAAACAAAAATTACTTGGTCAATTATTGCCACTCTGAGTTTCCAACAAATCGCTCAAAGATGCCAAAAAAACTGAAAACAGATGATCTTTTGGAAAGTTGCTCCTCCAAACAAACTCATTCAAATATGATCTGAATAAATATCTTGAAGTTCCGAATTGCCTTTTAAACTTTCTTTTTGCTCTCATCCATAAATTTTCTGTTTTGTGTATGAATGTTTGGATCATGCGGGTCAACAAAATTGCGTTGATGAATGACCACCCAGTGATCATAAACACCATTATTCAGTGTTGCAATATTCGCATATGCTGACCAACCATCGGAAACAATTATTGACCCAGGCAGTATATGTCTTTCTATAATTTGAGAAAGAGTTGCTTCACTCCTATCAGGAACTTCCACAAGAAAGCACTTCTTACTGTGTCTTTCAATGGCTCCAAACACCTAATGACCTTCTCGCCAAGTTCCACGGTGATATTTTCGATGGAAAAACTTACTTTCGTCAATTTCTACAATAATCTGGTCTAAATTTTCATCAAAACCTCCAAGAGTAGAGGAACTGGATTCTACCCATATTGTAGTTATTTCTCTACAAAAATTTGCCCAGTCTACAGCAGTTTGTCTACTTAAAATAGATGTTTCATGGATTATATTCTCTAGTAGAGAGTAGTCACGACACCATCCATAAATGAATGTCACCATAGATTTGAGTGACTTTTGGCAAAAAAAGAACCAATTCTCACCGTTTTTTTCTTACCGCAAATATAGCACTTCTAACAGTATCCATCAGACACATCATTTCTAATCACTAACTTGCACATTTATTGGCATTCGTAACATCGAAAAACATTATGAATGATTCTATGTAAAGCAAGCCATTTCAGAATTTCGAGCTTGTTGTTTGAGCTGAAAACTTGAAATAACGAGGAAAAATTCCAGTTTTCAGATAAAATTTCTGTAACAGTAAGCGGATTTGGTGTTATTGAGTTCATTTGATTTAATTGAAAATGAACCTTTGATTTGAAGCGAAGGTTATAAGTTGATAAAGGAAGAACTGAAGGACACGTTATAGTTATGTGTGAATGATACATAGCGTGTTGGGCATGGTGATCATAAGTAAATTGATGTGTATATCATTTTACAGAAAGATGAGGAGAAAAGCATTACTATTTTATCCTCATCTTTCACAACTGTTTCTATAAAGTGCCAAAGAGAAATCCTGGTTGTGGTAACAGGCACAACATGATGTATGAACATGATTTGGAAAATATGTCAATACAATGACAAAGGGATTTTCAATCTGAGTAGTTAAAAAAAAAGACGAACAGATGTGCTACAAAGCACTTTTGTCAAAGAAAACATAATTGCGTAGCCCTTACCATACATCGAAATTCTCACCAAACCGTGGGAACGATACAGAGATCTTGATTGATACAAAACTAGAGTACCACATGTTACAACTAACTAGTGTAAGGTTATATTGAGAGAAAGTATTGAGGATTATTAGCAACGCCCTCACGATCAACTAATTCACTACAAATGTGTACACAAAAATAATGCTTTTTTATTTTTATAGAATATAAAGCATTCTCTGTTCACGAAGCCTAAGGGATATAAATTGATGGTTTGTGCTTGTGGATCATAAACTCAATAATGAGGATAAATCAAACTGCTATATTTACACTACTCCGATTGAAAACCCCTTTGTCATTGTATTGACTCATACTTTCCAAAATTCATTGATAATATTGAACCTTATGTCTGATATTTCAAAAATATATAAATATTTTTATTTATTTCTAAGAATACTTAGAAGTAGATTTTGCTTAAAGTTAAAGAGATGGCAATCTGAAATCATTTGAAAGAATTTGATTCTTTGCTCATATTCAAACCAAAGCTATATTTTACTCATTTCATTTTATTGATTTTATTACTACATGAAAATTGATAAAAAAAAAATCTAACAATAAAATTATCTCTTATTTTGTTTTTGAAACAATTTTTCAATCGTATTTAGTTGGTGATGCATTTTGTATCTTTTTGTGTTTACTTATACTCTTTGAAGAAGAAGAAGAAGAAGAAAAATTTATTAAAATATTTTAGAGCATAATAAATATAGTATATCTATATACATTATATTTACTTATAGAACAGGCATAGATTTAGAACATAACATAAAAAAAAAAAAACATTTAAAAAAAAAAACACTTATGATTTTGTTAGTTTCCAAAGGTTTATAAAAACCGCTTCAGGAGATCTAACATTTCAATTGAAAAAAAAATATGATAAAGAAATATGAATATTTGTTACGGGACTTTCAAATGAAGAAGTTTCAAGTTCGAGCTACACAAGAGAAGCAATTTTTTTTTTCGCATTTTAAATTTGCAGGATAGGTAGATAATATCTTTGCTTTAAACAGTCTTTTAAAATTTTTGACTGAAGAACAGCTTTCACCAATGACATGGCGGTAGACATCATAAAACGATGGGACTTTATACATGACAGATTGATGTGAAAGGTGCAATCTGTATGATGGTTTCTTTAATCTTGATGGTACTCTAAAATTATATGCGTTTCTGACATCATAGGATATTATATCCTGAAAAAAGCTTTCACTGTGATTATTTAAGCAGTTGAACAAAAAGAGGCCGAGTTTCATATTGTACAGATCTTTAATTTTGAGTAAGCTATGTTCATGGAAGAGATGATCAGAATGAGAGTACTTGCTTAAGTCACAGATAATTTTGAGTGCTCTTCGATTCAGTGCTTCTAAATGTTCAATGTTGGAATGCGCAAAATTAATGAGACTATAGTTTAAATGAGGGAGAAAAATAGTCTTATACATAATTATTCTTACATGCAAAGGAAAGATTTTTTTGACATATTTCAATATGCCAATAATTCTGCTAAGTTTAAGATTCAGGTGATTCAAATGTACATTAAATTTTAGCTTGGAGTCGATATATAAGCCAAGAAGATTGAAACTATCAACAACGCATATGTTGCTTTCATCGAATAACGCGCAATTAACTGTACTACTTGTTGTTACAATCATTGCTTTAGTTTTCTTTACATTAATTGACAAATCATTGCGCTCAAACCATTTGTAAACTTTCTGTAGATTCGTCTTATAAATATTACTTTTTGAGAGATCGTAATCAAAGAGTAGAGTGACATCATCAGCGTACATTACAAAGTTGAAAAAGTCAGAGGATTTGTGTAAATCATTGATGTACAGCGAAAATAATAACGGCCCTAAGATCGATCCTTGAGGTACACCTCGAGTTAAGCATTTGATGTCTGAAGATATACTTCCAAGAGAAACAAATTGTTTCCTATCTTTTAAGTACGATGAAAAAAAATAACAAGACATTTGAGAAAATCCATAATCAGATAGCTTAGATAATAAAATACTATGAGATATCGAATCAAACGCTTTGGTGAGGTCAATAAAAATTAACCCGGCAGATTTTTTGATTTCTAAATAGGATATGATTTTGTCAATGAGATAACTATGGAGTAACTCGGTAGAGAAATTTTGTCTGAAAGCAAACTGCTTGTCATAGTATAAACTTTTTTCCCTTAAAAAAGTTGAAACTTGAGAAAAAATTATTTTTTCAAAAATTTTTGCAAAGATTGGGATTATTGAAATTGGTCTGAAATTTGATAGATTGAAATTATCAGCTTTTTTAGGAATTGCAACGACTTTATTCAACTTTAGAGCTGGAGGAAATTTGGAATATTGGATACAAATGTTAAAGCAGTTCATTAAGACTGAGGTAAAGCTATTCAGAACTAAATTTATATGTTCAAGATTAATACCGTAAGCATCTGTCGACTTACTGGACGAACAACTGTGTATGGCAACAAGAACATCATTTTCATTTATAGAATTCAAGCAGAAAATCTCTTTACTTTGTTTTTGTGCTAACACAAAATAGTCATTTTTGCTTAAACTAGGCAAAATAAAAGAATCATTCAATTTATCAACAATGACTTGTTTATCAAAAACGAATTCCCCTGTATCAATTTCGAGTTTATCTATTTTTTCACTTTTAGGCTTGATAAAATAATTAATTTTTGACCAAACTTCTTTCGAACTTCTGTTTGATCTGAAAAACGAATTATAATATTCTTTTTTCAGAAATATTATTCTATTTTTAATATAATTACGAAGTCTTATAAAATTGTTTTTCAAGTATGGACAATTATGTTTTAACTTCTTAATTTTCTTAAATAGAAAATTTCTATTCTTAATTAATTCGAGTACTTCGGGCTTCATCCATGGTTTTAGTATAACTTTGTACCCTGTTTTGTCATGATACGGAACAGTTTTTTGTGAATTGAAAACACAAGAAGAAAACAAAGAAGTTACTTTCTCAAAAAGAGATTCAGGACTATTTTTGAGGTTTTCAATATAAGATGACCAATTAATTTTATAATACTCTGATATAAAAATAGACTTATCAAAAACTGATCTTAAACTAGGTGAGTGTTTTATTTCCAAGTTAATTGAAAGACAAATGGGAAAATGATCAGAGAAATTAGTTTCTATAACGATAGATTTGTATGCTGAAAGAAAGTTAGGAACAAGAAAGTTATCAATAACACTACCTGAAGAAGGGCGTGTCGGAAGGTTAATACAGTGCTTATATCCATTTATCAAAAAGTCACTTACAAAATTCATCGCGTTACAACAAGACTTAGAAATATCAAAGTTAAAATCACCTGCAAGGATATTTAATGAAGAGCTAGATGTTGTAGATAGAACGAAGTCTAAGTATTCACGAAACTTGTCAATTACATGAGAAATAAAGCATGGTCTACGATATAAGTTATGTATAATGAGGTTTTTCCCAGAAAAATTTTGAATTTCTATGGAAAAATGTTCAAAACTGTCAGGAGAAAAGTGTTTACTTAATATTTTAAAAGTAAGATTTTTTTCAATGAAAAACCCCAGACCACTATGCTTACTAAGCCCGCTAAAATAACCTACAAATGCATACCCTTCAATATTATAAGAGGTATTGCCGCCAGCCCATGTTTCTTGAACACATAAAACTTGAATGCTACGATTATATGTACGGTGAAACATTTGAACAAACATGTTTAATTCATCAAATTTGCTATTAAGTGACTGTACGTTAATACTAATAATATTAAAACTATTAAGTTGAACGTATCCACTCGTACTTGAACACCGATCAGTGAAGAAGTTCTCTTCATTGATTTGGTTTTGATGATAAAAGCTGTTGTTAGAACTGAAACTATAACACCCATTTGGTACTTTATTTAACAACTCAGTCATAATATAATGTATTCATACCAATCTTTTTTATTTCCTTTTGAACAAGGGGACAATTGAAGTCAAGAGCAGAGTGAGAAAAATCTGATAGGCCTTTAGATTTACAGTTTGTACAAATATTTTCACTAGTTAATTTAGAGCAATTACTCCCATTATGTGATTCACTGCAGTATCTACAAATTGAGGATTTTTTACAATTTGATGCAGTATGACCAATAAGGCAGCAGTTGGAGCACTGCTTATGAAAAACATATGGATACACTTTGCATCTACTCAAATCAAAATAAACCTTGAAATTATTTTTAGAAAGAGATTTGAATATTTCTGTTGAAATAGAAAAAATAAAAAGCTTTCTATCAGGAACTTTTGTATTTTTAGAAAAAAGTAATTTGAAGCAATGTCCATCTTGAAATAAATTCTGAATTTCAGTATTTTTAGCCAAAATAGATTTCGTCACAAATGCTTCTGTATAGGTAGAGGGTAAATTAAGACTTATCTTTGGTAAGTATTTTTTAACTTCGTCAGCTTTTATATTTTTTTGAGAAAAAATTTCGTTTGCTTTTTTCAGATTCTCGGAATCATTGAACTTAAAAATAAATTTTTTCTTAAGGTTATTGAAAGAAGCAACTTGTACATCTTTCAGGTATTTTGAAGAATTTTTGACAAAATCAGTACTGACATCATCCTTTGATACAATAAGAGTATTAATATTTTTCTTTACTACATCTGAATAAGTCGGAGTAGTCACTCGTTTGATAGGTTTAGACTCATTGATCAAAGGAGAAGCTGCTTTGACGCTTTGTTCAAGTGATTCAACTTTTTCGATCAAAAGATCAATTTTAGAATTCTCAGAAATAACAATGTCCGATGCTTGGGATTTATTGAGATTGTTCTCTTTTTTTAAAGCTACACAGGCCTTGCAAATAAAATTAAAGCCAAAATGAAAATATTTATCGTAAATCTTGTTGAAATCATTTTTTAATCCAATACAGAGATAACAAAGCCACTTATCACAATTAAAGCATTGGACCATCTGTTTGCTTTCATTAACCTCGGAGTTGTCAGTATAAACATCTCTCGAACACTGGGAACAAAGCCAATTACACATTGATACGAACAAAACTTTTACAAATGATTTATTTTAAAAATTCAAACACGTAATTTCAAATAAATTAAAATTTTAAAAATAAAATTTCAAAAAAAAATTATACTCTTTGAATTAATTTCAAGTTGATCATATTAAAGAATGAAACTAGAGAATGTTGAAAAAATTAGAATATAATATAAAAGTAAATTTTGCTCTATAACGTTCAGTAAAAAATATGTAATAAGCAACAATCTAAGAAATTTTTTTATTCTCGAAAATTACAAAAATTTATCATAAACAGTATCGTAATCATTTAAATATCCCAGTTTGATTGTACCTAAATTTTAGCTGCATACTAATAAAATGAATTGTACCACTCATTGAGTTATAATTAAACTAATAGCGCTACCATAATTAGTTCAAAATAAAAAAATATAGTTAATATAACTAGAAGCGCCATTACTATAATTAGAAAGCGCAAATAATAAGTAGTTAACTTTCGTTAAAAAATTTTTGGCAAAAATTCATCGATCAATCTTATATTATATCTGTTAGAAGTTAAAAGGCACTAGAAGTTTGAAAATTGCAAATTATAATAAATTTGATTGAAATTTGAAAATCCAATCAAAACATTTCAAAAAAATTTTGATTGACAGATACGTAAACTGGACAATTACCGGAACTTTATACATGGATACTTTTTAAACATTTTTTGTCCGAATAAATAATAGTCATCTTTGGTACAAAATTCATTGAGTGACAAAATATGAAATGCTGTTTCTTCTATCATCTTATCAAATATTTTTAAAATTTCTCCTTTTTTCAAAAAGCTTTCAACAAAATTAGAAAACTTCGGCAAGTCTGATTTTTCACATAATCTTTTACTAGAACCAGCTTCCATAACATCTCTCAAAGAATTTATCGAGTCTTCATTGTTGAAAGGGTGTTTCCTTACTAAAGAAACTAAAAGTTCAAGCTTCCTAAAATTTAGAAGTGACCAATAAAAAGCAGATATTTTATGCTTTTTTCTATGATGTCCGATAGGGTTTACTATTTCAAAATCATCATAATACATTGCAAAATACAACATATTTGTAAGATCTTTTTTATCATAATTTTGAAAGTAAGTGCCATCAAAAACTTCATTAGTTTTTAGTACTGTTTTTTTTATGAAAATTTAACCTAGTTATGTCACAAAACTTGAGTAATTTTTTGAGTTGAGGTAAAAAAGGAACATAATAAACATATATGTTTTTAGAATAACTTTCTTTTGTAGCTTTTTTAGAACTACATTTATCTTTAAATAAATTTTCAGTTAAAGATATAATATTTAAAATATTGGATTGACTTAAGTTGAGATTAGCTCTTAAGTTTAGCAGAAAAAACGCTGGGTTGTTATCTTGTTTTACTTCTGTGTGATTTATGCTTTCATAAAAATAGTCATTATGTAAAAGATTATCATTTATTTCTGTTTTCTCTATGCTTGCGATTACAATGCTTACGAAAAGCATCATAAGTCTTAAAAGAAACACCACAACCCTCAAACGAACACTTTACAATAAAATTAGAATCATTTATATGCCTATGAATTAAGTGATATAAAAAATCATTGTAATTTAGTGAAAAAAATGAACAAAGTTGACATTTATGCATTATAAAGACAAAATACGTATATAAAAGACGCGCTTACTAAAATATGGTGATAGGCAAAAAACAATTACAAAGACTGCAAATGTGAATGAGCGGAAAGAAAAACGAAAGAAAAGAGCAAAACAACTGTTATTTCTGCTGATGAATGGGCATTCGACACTTTCAGAGTAGATGTGTGCAGCAAAGAATTGCAGACAGGAAACTCATGCGTTGAATGAAAGGCGTGTAAAATTATTAAGTGTTTAAATTGTCTCTTTCTCTGCTATACTATTCATCCATTTGGTGTTTATAAACAAAACATGTTTGCTCTAAAAACACGTATTCCTTGTACTGTTCAGACATTAAACACGTTCTTTCTAAAAAAACGTTTAAATTCTAAACATTGTTTTTACAGTGTATAAACCTTTGGAAGCTAATCTCATCAATGAAATTTTTATCTATACTTTTACTAATCTTGATCTATACAAAAATATGTATTTTTTTTTATTAATGATCCGGTTAATGTTTTGAATAAAGTTCTTCTTCTTCTTCTTCATAGTGAATTTTCTAATCTAACCCTATTTAGAATATGAGAATTTTAGGCTTATTATTAGGATTAGATATGGTGGTCTTATTTAAAACATATTTGCAAAAAGAATAAGAGATTTTATTAGGTTTATGATTACGGTCAGATAATGCCATCTCTATTTTCAAAAAAAGAAACTTTTTGATTTTGTTGGCTCCAGCATAACCTGCATTAATTTGAAATTAATTAGAATTGAATACATTTTTACTAAGTTGTAGGACACAGAAAAATTATAATTTTCAGTGTTTTAAAATATATTTTAAAATTGACTTTATCTAACCTTATTAATATTAACCCTATAAATCTCTTATATACATTTTGAAATTAACTAATTTTCTTTAGAAAAATCTACTTTCAACCTATTACCGCCATTACTTTTTCATTTATTTTGAGTTTCAAAATTCCTGTTGTGCTAAATTATTAAAATATATACATATTTTTTAATAAATCTTATTTTCTATTTTTCTAATGAACATTTAACTAAAAGAATTTATCATATACAATGTAATTAGTCTATAAAATAATGTTTTCGTTAAAAGAAGTAAAACCTTCGAAATATGAGGGTAGATTATTATAATTCTAAAAATATAAACGCATCTGCGATTACAAAGCATGAATGAAATAGCAAGGAATTATATGCTTTCCAATTTTAACAAATAGGTGCTTTTTACACAAAAAACATTGTTGACATAGCTAAATCTACAATCACTATTTAAAAAACTTTTTTCATGTAAGGTAAGCAAATATATTTAAAAGCAACGTATTTGAATATATATACACATTGAATTTCAATTTTACAAGAATAGAGTTAATTGTATTGTTTTCAAGGGGTGTGAAAAGCAATTATTCTCATGTTTGAACTTGCTTTATTTGATGAGGAAGCAAGTTTAAATGTAATATTCAGTGAAAAAATAAATATAAGGATTTTTTGAACAAACCGGGCGTAATTTTATATATCTATAAACAGGGCATATTAGTGATAATTTTATATCACTAATAAATAATTTATTCAAACGTGAGAACTTCAAAAATCTAATTTTGCGGCCACAGTAGAGCTTTTTGATCCATTCTATTTTTATAACTTAATTTTTTTCTATAAAATAAATATGGGACGAAAATTAAGTAGATTTTAAAATTTTAACGGAACTGGGACTTTTTCACTGAGCGCCTCATGGCATATAGAGAGAATAATGATCAGTAGGATCTACCAAGTTTCCTTGCTACATTACTCTCGGTTATCAAACCTCTAACACTAAGTAAGTTATAATTCCATATGTTTTGCACTAAAACAAATATCAACATTTTTATAGAAATATATTTTCAAAAAATAAAATCAATCATAATTAGCATCAAATGAATATGAATAAATAAATTTAAAATAAAAAACAGATAGGTAAACACTACATGTTATCTTGACACCTATAACATATCAAAAATGAATGTTTTTTTCACATAAAACATTTTTAACTTTCACATCGACGTGTACTTCTTTATCTTGGTTTGTAATCTGGTATTGAACAGTATCTTCATATTTTTCATATAAACATCGCAGGGTGTCTAATAAACTCTTTTCCTTCAGCCTACATTCACCCATATAAAATTCTTTAACCTTCAGTTATTTTTTTCGTTGTTTTCTCTATCAATCAAATATTTTTCATCAATTTCTGTAATGTGCCTGGTAGACTACTTCATTTTCAAATGAAAAGCGTATTCCACCCCGCCCCAATAATTTTGGATTTTTTTAAACTAGTGTATATGCGATATGCAAATTTAATTAAAATATTTTCGCTTGAAGTATAGTATTTAAATTTCACCAATTTTGTAAAAAAATATAAAGTAGTGTTATAAATTTAGATATGCGCTGAATAGACTTTATTTTAAAAGATTGCTTGAATATTTGGTCTTCTTTGGTATTTCCAGACCACTAATTTTGAAAATTGCAAAAAAAATTCGCCCCCTTATAATTTTGAGGATGTGCGCCCCTGTATTGAACAGTATCTTCTAGTTACGGAACTGCATTCTATATTTTCTTGATTTGAACAAAATCCATAATAGAACAGAATATTCTTTATTGGTCTAGAATCTTGATATATTTAGCATATTCGAGCTAATCAACATAGAGTAATTACAATATTCTCAAGATAAAACTTTTATAAATAACTTCTAGCGTTCTTATTTAGTGGAAGTTATATCAGTACAATTATATTTATGAATCAATTAGAAGTTGAAAGTAGAAATGTCAAAATAATTTTCAAAAATAACAATAGTGCAGCGTCTACTCAGTTTATAACAGATGTATTCTCGTACGATTGGGTTGAAACAATTTACATCACTTTTATTTTTATTGTAGTTTAACAAAGTTTCCAGTTTATTATAGAGCTCATTGAAACTAATGTGTTCCTAGGACAATACATCCCTTGACATTTTTTCATGCATGTTTCAATGGAATATAGATGGAGAGTGATGGAAGTTCAGTTTAAATTATTTCCTTTCTGTTTCTTCTAAATTTATATTACGCAGGTGATTATGCTTTAATATATTTGACACAAATCGACGATTTAAAATTTAATTCAAGTGCTCATTTCATTAATGCGTCTGACGAAAAATCTTCATAAAAACTCCAAAACCTTGAAGTAACTCCCTTTTCGTTATCAAATGCTTGCATAATTCAAAATTTGAAAGCCAATTTATATCTACAAGCATGGAATAATACATTTCTCGTTTCAGAGCATAGTTTTAGAGTCGATATAATTTTTTTACCATAGTGACCTAGAATTTTGGGTAATAAAATTTGACAAACTTTCTCATCAATTATTATGAGCTCATCTAATCGAGTCCAGTATCTATGACACTTTTCAAAATAACGTCATGAAGTACTTTTATTGCACTTATCTAACATTCAAAGCTTCTTGTAGTTGCGTCATCAAATCGAATAAAAAAATTATTCAATATTTTATTTATGATTAGTATACATACGTCTACCGATCCCTGCAGACAAGAAAGAATCCTTATCTTTAGTAAAAAGTTGCCTTGATATCTTCTGGTCTTTTCGCTCCCAATACTTAGTAACAATATGTATTTCCGCCTGGACCTGGTAATTATTCATCGACTTCATTTATTTCTTCCTCCTCTTCTTCTTCCGTCTCTTTGCGGGGAAATGTAGGAATGACAGCGTTTTCTTCACAAATATCTGAAACTAAACCTTGAGAGTAAAATTATATCTTTCAGATTCAGTCTCTGAATTATTTGAGCTCTTTGAAGAGAACTACATATTTAATTTGTAGAACAAACAATAAAGAAAAGGAAGAAAATAAATACGAAATTCAGTGATGGGGGAGATTAAATGAGAGGGATAAATGCTCATGATTTATGCCAGTACTATAACAGTCAATAATACAGGGTAGGTCGAATTTATATTTTTTTCAAAACCGCAATCTGATCCTATCATTAATAGATAAAGGAGGTCTTGAAACATCATGGAAAACAAAAATTATAAAAATGTATTGAAGCATTTTTGCGGAATTCCAATTGAACTTTCATATATACCTGTAATTTTCAATTGAAAGAATAATAAAGTCTTTCAAAAAAAGGCATGGAGTTATCAGGTAAAAAGTTTATTTCTACACTTTAAATATTGTTTTAAAGCATATAAACTATCGTAAGTTTGAAAATAATGACTTTTTGATGGAAAAAAAGGACGTCTAGATCTGCTTAAAACTTTGTCAAAATGGATTTATGGCGATTCTCAAATCTATATACCAAATGTGAAGCTTCTGAAACTAACTTTATACTTCTTTCAAGAATAAAAAGGGAGATTTGGGTTGTTTGGCTTATTTCTACTTTGAATCAATTCTTGTATTTGTTCATTTGAGACATTTTTAAATATTGGTGGTTCTACTAAAGGAGTAGAGGTTAGATCTATCAATTCACACTAAGTTTCAGCTTCCCAGTTTATTTTAGGAATTTTTTTCTCTACTTTAACCTGATCATTATTTCTAAAGTACAAAATTTGGAAACATTTAAAAATATATTATTAAAAAACAAAAGTTTACATCTTTCTAAGTTCTAAAATTTTATCAAGTGCAATACTTCTAATGATGTTATTATTATTTTTATCACTTTTGACAATTGAATAAAGGAAATTTTCTGGAAGTAAACAAAAAGAATTTCTTTGTAAATTTAACATCTTCATAAGGAAGACGTTTTAATTATTTAATAGTAGAAAAAAGAATTAATGAAGTGTCTTGAAGTTTCGAAGAGACTTATATCTTGAACCATGCTGGAGTATAAATCTGTACAATATAGTATACAAGTTTTTTAAAATTTTCACTTGGTGATAATTCTCTTGTATATATTGCAAGAAGTCTTATTGCGAGAGTCAAACGCCTTGAACGGTTCACAGGACCTATTTTACAACAAGCCATCTTTCATTAACTTTCGTAGAGTATAACTCTGCTATACTCAAAGAAAAGACGTTGATCATGACTGAGATCGGTTAGTTAATTTTCTTGAAACAACTCTTTAGCCAGAGGGAATTCTATCACTTCAAATTTATTTGAGCTTAGTGTTGTATTAACAACACTTTTGACCCAATTCGTCCATATATATTTTTGAGCTAACTGTTACGCCACCTAGAAATTTGAAGAGAGCCCTGAATGGAAGTTCTGTTTGATGAAGGCTGCAACCAATAGTGTGAAGATTTCGTTTTAACATTTTTTCAAGTTTCACGACTAAGCCATTTTTCCAAACTGTATTGGTTGCAGTATTATCTAAAAGAATGGCTCATATGCTATGCGAACTTTTATACTCTTTTAATTCTTTCTTTAGCAAGAATTTCTCCAGTTGCACCAATTAAAGGAGCAGTTCTATGAGTAAGATATTTTCCTTGAGACTCTCCATCTTCATCTGTAAATGTGAAATTGTGTTCTTTTATAACATCTCTTTTTAATTATGTCCATCTTTGAATTTTTTTATAAGTGTTAAATTTTATCGTCAATTTTTCCATCAACGCCAATACAGAAAAACTTGTTTTTTGTTATCTTTTCATCATTACTGATTATTTTAACCTTGATTTTGGCTCTATCTATTTTACTTTTATAACTTCTTCTTTCAATAAATATTTCGTGTCATTGAATAAAGCGTTTGCTAAAGCTGTTCCTAAGTTGGAAGAACAATCGTGCTTTACAAATTTCAATGCATATCTTGGTAATTTCTTGAGATTATAACTTTCTTTTATATTTATATCAGAATTTCAATCTTCTTCTTCGTCCTAAATTATAATAAAATAAATAATTTTATTAAGATTACAAATTATTAATGTTTTTATCTGAGAAATAGATGAGTGAGTTCTTCATTAAATTTTTCAAAAATTTTTGGTATCACATTACTTTTTTTAAACGTCTTTTCATTTTTTCTTGAAGCATTTATATCAATAGAATAAATTTGAAAATTACCTTTTGGTCCCACTTTATTTTTTTGATCGCGGAGGTACAATCTTTCTTCAATTGGAACATTTGCTTCAGAAGGACAGAAACATAAAATGTGTTGTTAAGTGCAAAGTTCTTTTTTACAGTTAACTCTATAATCATTGCAAGGTAGAGTTTTCAAAATGCATGAACACGATGATAAATCAAAGAGACTATTAATTTTTTCATTTAAATTATTTTTCACACTGATTTTAGCATGCTTTCGATTTATTTATTTCACATTTGTCAATAAATTTTTAACTTTCCTTATTACGGATTTATCATTAATCAAAGGTATGTTTGGATTTACTCAACTCCAAATGTATTTTAGTACAGGGCAAATTTTTTCAACAATTGAACAAAAATCCAAATTAGGAAAAGAATAAGTGAGAAAATAGTATTATTGAATAACTTCTAAATAAGTGCTTAGATGCGTTAATAATATACCACTTGGACCACCGCCGAATTTTTCTTCGCTCTTCTTCCAAGTAAGAGGTTTCTTTATTTTAGCCATTTTAAAATTATATACTGACGTTATAGACTGAAACGAACATAGAAACCTATATATTTAAAAAATGAAAACTATTGATAAAAAAATCGTTTCCGCAAGAAATACAATTTTAATATAATTGTTTTTTATTATTTTTTAATTGTATGCATTAAAATACAACTGCCGTTTGTAGGATCCTAGTGCTGTTTTGAAATCAACCTACCCTACATGCTACTGAGCTAACTAAGAAAACGATTACATTTTTTTCCTTGTTGTGAGATAATCAAAACATTTGGATGAATATTTGCAATGTTATAAGGTGCAAGCAAAAGAGAGATTTTGTACTTCATTAGCATAGTTTTTAAAATTTTATTTTAAGCTTCTTAGATGGTGTTAAAAATTATTTCAAAAATTCAAAAAAAAGATCTTATTCTTCGAAAAATTGTCTCTCAAACAAATACATCGTAACACAGAAAAATTATATCTTAAAAATTTCAAGAATTTTATTTTTTGAGCAAATACTCAATATGATAAAACAATTGATTTATTAATATTTGCTCTTGAAAGGGATGCGCTTTTTGCTCTATTAGCGTGACATTTTTGTAATTACGAAGTCCCGTGGCCTGACAAGGTTACATACATTCTCATAACTATTCTAAATGTTGCATAAATTTTTCTTCTTTGCAGTATTAATCTATCTTTAAAATTATAGCGAAAAATGATATTATATCCCTCACCACATGGGAAGAAAATAATTTTTTATAAGCTTTTTTATGTAGATTTCAAAAATGCTTTTCATTTTTTGCTGTAAGCTAGTTTTTTCTTCAATATGCAATAAAATTTTATTATATTCCTCTTTTTGATAAACAGTTTTGAATCTAATACAATTTGTATTAATATTTCCAAATTTTAGTTTTTTACAGTTCTTTAGGTTTTATTTTTGTTTCGCATTTTTCAAAAAAGATTTTATTCTTATTTGATGATTGCTTATTAAAGTTTATTTATTTTGCTACACATGTGGTTCTTCGGTCTTTGCTCGTCAAAAAATAGGTATTTCTAAGGCTAGTCGTTCACTTGCACCACTTGCACCATCTTACACTTGCAACATTGAACTTGCACCATCATTTTACACTTGCGCCATCTTACACTTGCACCATCATACATTTGCTATTTTACACATTTTGTCCATTTGCAATCTTCTCTTCACTATTTCATTTCAAGCATTACACCATTGTGATATTCTCAACTGGTTTTTCTTTAAATGGACCTTGAAGGTTTTAAATATTATCTAAAGAAGGAACCTTCAATTAGCAAGTTATATTACTGCACAATAAAGACTTGCCATGGTAGTTTTTTTTTATATAATACGTTAATAAGGCTAGTAAATTGGCATATCTTTAAAAATGAATTACTTATCCATAACGAAGTAGAAATTAGAGGAGCAGTTTTTATAAATTTCAAACAATACTTTATTTTACCATAAGAACGTCAGTAACAAATATACTAGAAATGTAGACCCTTTTTAACAAAATGCCTGTTTACAAGTTTTAGAACTAGATTATCCAATGATTTCTATATTTGATGTAACTTTAAATGCAAAACAATTACAGACTTCTATTATATTATCAAAAATGTTCTTCTTTAAAAATGTTAAGAAGAAGTTTATTTATGAAACGTGAAAAGATTTGACACACTGAATTAAGTAAAAATTATTTAATAATAATTGTTGATTTTTTTCACATTTTAATTTATACATATATATTACAAGTAAACACATATAAATACATATATATTACAATAAACATGACCATCGTGTTCAGCACACTTGAAAATGGGTATATATGTGTAAAAAAACTTTGTATAACTATTTAAACTAAAAGTTTATTTTTTTAGTTGAGCTGTCATATATCAATCAATTTTTGACAGGTTTGGTTGATTTTTTAAAAAATAAACGTGACCATTGTGTTCAGCACACTTGAAAATAGGTATATATGTGTAAAAAACTTTGTATAACGATTTAAACTAAAAGTTTCTTTTTATTGTTTAGCTGTCAAATATCACTCACTTTTTGACAAGTTTGATTGATTTTTATTAAAAATAAATGTCACGATCAGATTTTGCGATCAATCATTTAGTGTTCACGCGAAAATTTTGTAAAAATTAGCATTCATTCAAGAAAAACCGAGGGGGGCCAAAATAACCCCCCCCCCCCCCCCCCCCGTCACTGAGGAAATGGAAATTGGCCGTCACTAATAGGGTTAATATTTGAGCAGAGATATTTTTTATAATGTTCGATTGTTACATTTTATAAGTAACACTGTACATAATTAATTAAATCTTTTTTTTTAAGAAAAAAAATATTTAAAAAAACGCAATGATTTTCTTTTCTCGTATACTTTGATTAATGTTAGTTTAAATGATTTTGTGTTTTTAGACTTAAATAATTATATAAAAAGTGATTAAATTACCATTTTTGTATATTATGTTTCTTTACAATATGTAAAAAACACAAGTGCTACCAAATCACCCTATGAGGGTTAGCAAACGTTGGCTTTTGCTGCTTAAAAAAACTTGAAAATATCAAATAAACTCTCATTCTTTATGCTTCCTATTATTTTGAAATTATTCTGAGAACAGACGGTTCCATTTTAAAATAATGAAAATTGCTTTATTATTTTATCTGGTTTCCTTTCTCTCTTATGTTAATTATGTAGTAAATTTTCCAATTTTGAGTAAAAGGTAAGGTACAGCGAGTGTATTTTCATTGACAAGGCACTGATGTACCGCTTATGTCAAACTATGAACAAATTCGTATTGATGAGGAATCGAATCCACGGGCTTCCGTGCTTAGTTCATCATCTCAACCAACCTGTCATGCCACCCATAGAGTATGCTGTAGGCCTCAAATTAGTTTTCAAAAAAATTAAGTTATGCTGTAAAAATTTTGGGTTATTGTTGAAGCTCTATAACTTTTTATGATAGACTTTTTTTCCAACATTATTATGAAAGGCAAATCATTGCAAAATGTTAAAAGTTATTTTACTTTTTGTAGATTTTTGTAGCTTGCATCAATTTAGCTTTGAAACTATTTTTGAATGATGTTGAGAAAATGAAATAATGCAATCTTAATTTATTGTTTTATTTTTTTTGCACAATTATAACTTCATTTTATACCCTTGCTCCTGAATCAATCACATTTTTTCATATAAACATCGCAGGGTGTCAAGTAGACTCATTGCCTTCCGACTACATTCACTCATATAAAACTATCCAACCTTCAATTCTTTGTTTTCAGTTGTTTTCTCTATGAATCAAATATCCTTTCATCAATTCCTGTAATGTGTCTGGTAGACTACTTTATTTTCAAATAAAAACCGTATTCCACCCCCCCCCCCCCCCCCCAACAATTTTGGATTTTTTTAAACTAGTGTATATTCTGCAAATTTAATTAAAATATTTTCGCTGGAAGTATTGTATTTAAATTCACTAAATTTGTAAAAAAATATAAAGTAGTCTTATAAATTTAGGAATGCGCTGAATACACTCTATTAGAATAGCTTGAATATTTGGTCTCCCGTGGTATTTCCAGAAGACTAATTTTGAAAATTGCAACAAAAAAATTTCGCCTCAATAATTTCGAGGATGTGCGCCCCTGTTGTCATGTTAATACAAAAATCATGATGACCGTTTAGAATGTGTGAGAATGTGGCGTCAGTTGGGGAGGGGGAACCTAATATTGCATTTGGTCAAGAGATCACCAAAGATCTCCTTCTGTTGAAAGATGAAATCAGGCAAGACTTTTTCAATTATCGTGATGCACAAACATGCACTTACATTCGGATTTCATTCACTACTATTAACACTGGTGATCTCACAGTGGGAACTGGTGAACAAGACGAACTCATCGATTTGCAGTGCGACGAAGGTGAAAATCCTAAATTGGCCAACTTCTGGTTAAATGTAAGTCCCTCCTATCCGTCACTACTGAAAAAGCAATTCTTCAGCTTCTCATATTTCCAACGACATGGGAATGCGAACAAGAGATTTTACCTTTCTTACAATCAAGTCGAAGACAAGAAATCGTCCTGTACACCCCAAGCACAATTTCCGATGTGAACAAAATATCTCCACGGCTTGCAAAACTAGTCGAAGAAAAGCAACCACCGCCATCGTATGACTTACGAGTCAGAACTTATTGGTCGAAAAGTAAAATATTTTGCTTGTTTATGGTTATGTACATGTCCATAAATTAAGTTTAGTTTTGCATATTTTTTAATTGTGGATTCGTTTACTTGTATTATATTTGTATGCTATTGTGTCTGTTAACCTTTTAGTATAGTTCTTTTATGGTCAATAACTAATCGTTAAAGTTAGGTGGTACGTATACCTACAGCATAAGTCCATAAGTGGTACACAGCAACAAAAAGGTTGGGAAACCCTGGATTAGATATTAGTTTTTTTCAGATGTCAGCTGCCAAATGTGCTTCACATATGTCTTCTATTTTTTGTGTTTTTCAATTGAGAATCTCTTATAACCCAAATTGTTATGAAAATCTTAACATCATATTGATTGTAACAAAAATACCGCACACAAAAAAGTGCAGCTGGGGCGGACCGCTCCTACTGCCCCTCCTAGCTACGCCACTGATCAAAATAAATAGTAGTAAAACATTACAATCGTTATTAATTATTATCCAATGCAAAATGCATCCTTTAATTTTATATCATTTCATCAAAATAAAGAGAAGTGAAACAGTTCAAAGATTTATTAGTGATAAAAAATAAATACAATAAAGGAAAATACTTCCAAAATATATATAAGGACAATGTACCCACCACTTTTATCCGATGTCATTTGCAAAGAAATACAAATCAAAGTTTTCAAATTTTGCATAGATAGGTTACTATACTTATTAGTTAATTTTGTTTTGTCAATAACTTATTTCTTTTTTAACGTTTTAGAAAAGTGACATGAGAAATTAAAGCCTTATTGATATTACATAAATTTTCATGGGACTGCAAACTTGCGATTTTTAGGCCTTTTAAACATGATTCGACTGTATCACATTAAGATAAACTTTAAAATTTAAATTATTATTTTGAAAATTTTTAAATTTATAGAAATGTAGGGCGCTGGTATCGTTTTTTGTCTCAAGCAAATACTAACAAATTGATAGTACAAGAAAATTTCAAGATTGCAAATTAAACTTTGTAGAGAATTTAGAGTTGTTTTGTGATGCTTTGTAAACATAAAAAACTGCTTAAAATTAGTTGTTTATATAGTTTGAGTAGATTTTCTTTTGAATGAAATTATGTAAAATAACAAATCTTTATAGGTTATGATATATTTTACATAATCACATAGTGGGTATAACTATGGAGGCATTTTTATGGATGCTCCATTGTGAAAAACTAATAATTCATACAAAGTTATGGACAACAAATTTTTCGATAGTACTCTAAACAAGAATATTAACACTTCTGTGTTTTTGAAGAGTTAAGGAAGCAGACATACAATAATTGTTTAGTATTTGTGTGTTTAACCGGTTATAGACCACAGTCGACATATGTCGACTTTACAAAAATATGAATCGTCTGCGTTTATCAATGCTCTTTACAAATCTTCTGCTTTACATTAGATATCGTCTGATTATTCTGGTCGTTAACGGGTTAAAGGAGATGATGTTAATTTTAAGGAGGTATATATAATAAGCTTATAAGTATATTTGAAATAAATCAAAAATACAATGCCTGTATGTTGTTAAAAACATGACATTTTTGAACAATATTTCTTTTTTGTTGAAAGATTAAACTAGTTTAACATAAAGCTACTTCATTCAGTGTATAAACTAAAAGAAACTTTTTCTTTTTTATTAAGATAAAAGTATTCTCAAATAGTTGTATGTCTTAGATACATTTCATCCGAGTGAGAAAAAGAATTTAGCTATGAACAAAAACTTTTATGTGTTCAGTAAAGTAACTTATACCCATACAGTTCAATTAGTTTCCCGCAGAGAATTGATACTTTTTGATTTTGTCTTGCGCTAAAAAATTTTTCCCTATATATAAAAGATAAAAGAAAAACTTTTTTTTATTCAAAAATATAAGTATCCCTATATAAAGGTATTCATTAAGTACAATTCATATGAAAAACCTTTAGCTAAACTTTAGAATCTTTAATAACTTTAGAATTAAAAATAACTTGAAACCTTAAGTAACGTACTTTAATTGAAAAATGCTAAAAATTTAATGAAATACTATTTACAAATTTAATTCATCTAAATAGCTAAAAAGTTTGAAAAAGAAAGATTTTGGTTTTACCTTTTATACATTTATCAAAGTTAAACATTCTCTTAAACTTAAGTTAATTTTTTTCAGTTGAAGATAAAACTACTAAAAAAAATTCCAATATAAAAGATAAAAGAGATACTTTTTTAATTAAAAAATAGAAGTATCACTATATATAGTCAGGGCCCGCGCACCCTATTTATTTTGGGGCTTGAGCCCCCCCCCCCCATTTTTGACCTGAGCCCCTCCATTTTTGACCTGACCCCCCCCCCCTCTACCCCTCACCCCCACTCAATTTTCCAAGCGTCTCCACTCAATTTTTCAAGCTTAAATAAGTTTTAAATGAATTACATCCGATAAAGTGCGCTTGGGAAAAAGTATTTTCCTTGTACATTGGTAGTTTCAATAAATATATTATAAAATTGTCTAAATTATTTTTTGAGTATCATGATGCTCTAACAATAGGAATCAGCACTGCATCCTGCGAGAGAAGTTTTTCGCCCCTTAAAAGAGTTTTCGAGTTTTTGAAATATTCAAAATTTTTTTTTGTTTCAAAAAGTTCAATTGCATTGTACTACTATGAATTTCCAAACTAACATAATAGAATATGTTTTTACTTTTTGTTTGTTGGGGTATATTGGTAAGCAATTTATCAAAAGCTAAAAATTGTACGAATTGAAAAATGATAAATTAACATAATAAAATTGTATTTTTACTACTAGAAAATTGTATTCTAGACCCTTTTTTTACTTTTTCAGATCGATAAGTTCTAAGTATTCGAAAATGCATCACTGTTATAAAAGTTTTCAGATCAGTCATCTCTTAGCCTACTTTAGTGCATTGATTAGTATCGGTCAAAATCGAGATTAAAAAGTCAAAGTTTCTGATTTTTTTTCAAGTTCAGGCAATGAGCAAGCATGGGTCGGGATATGTTCACTCTCATACATGTTTTTCTCCGTTTTGACAAAAAAGAAGAGAGAGATCCATTGGACAAAATAAGCGCTATAAGAAAGCTACATCACTATTTCTATAGTAAATTTTCAAGATATTGGACTCCACACTCAGCGCTCACGATAGATGTGCAACTAGTTACTTTCAGAGGAGGTTGCTCGATAAAAATTTATGACCCTAAGAAGCCCGGCCACAATGGGGTGAAGTTTTATCACTTGAACGATGCTAAATATTTTTACTGTATGAAATCTGAAATTTACGTGTCTGGTTTACAGGACCCCTCCTACTTTTCTGTTTTCAACGCGTGCAAGCGTTTGATAAAAAATAGTAGCATCCCGAAAGGTTTTGGATTATACACTGCTTCTCATTTGGTGTAATGGCCAAGACGTTTTTGTGTGGAACAGTTTTGGCTAACAGAAGGTTTCTCCCTTTTATATTCAGGCCATCCTATCTCTAAGAGTTGAAATTATGTGAGTAAGAGTAGAATTCACAAAATTTGCTTCTTTGACTGCCTACATACCAAGAAAACATTCTTCTAAAAACTTCAAAGTTGTGTATATTGTATCCTCGCAACATAAAAATCCAATAGTAAACAATGTCCATTCTAAACCTGACAGCTTATTATCTTATAATGAATATACAGGAGGAGGGGATATTGCACAGGTCTTACAAGTCTAATAGAAAATGGAAGCATGCAGTTTTTTCTAACTATTTAGACATTAGTGTCTTGAACACCTGGATAATTGCCAAGTTCAACTCGCCTGGCAAATTTCCTTCAACCAAAGAAAGTGAAAGAAAAGGTTTCATACAGAATTTATTCTTTCTGGCCGAAGAATTAATGAAAACAAGATCAATGATATCCGAAGTACCCTTAGATATCAGAAACTTACTCTCTTTTTATGTGTTTTCTCAAGGCACTACTCAACCAACGACTTCCACCTCAAGATCTTTGTGTTACCTTTGCAAATTAAAAAGAAAAAAAGCATCTAAAAAGTGTGAAAAGTGCAAAAAGTTTGTTTGCAATGTACATTATAGAATATTGTGTTCTGAATGCTTAGTCAACTCATATAAATTTAACGCCAAATATACTAACTTTTACTTTAATTTCAAAATTTTCTTTTTTTTCAAAAACAATAAAATAATTTTTTTTTCTAATTTTATTTTATTTTAATTTTTTATCCTAACGAGAACGTTTACATGTTACTTTTGAAAGAAGTTTCTACGATGGATATTTTAGGAAAATGTGTTTTAAATTGGCAATGGACAAAATTGTCCGGAGTCCGTCAAGCTAACTCCGTTTTCTAAATTTAAATGAAAAATTTTAATGAATACAAAAGAATAGATGCAACATATTTATTGAAAAAAAAGGAAAGATTTCTTATAATTTTTAAAATCACAAAGTAAGGAAAGTTTCAGTAAAATGAATTAGATCTTCTAAATATAAATTTGTGATTAGTAGAGCAAATGATGTACAGATTAATTAAACATAAATTCGCATACCACAATTTGACCGTTAAGGCACATTTCATTTTCAGTTAAAAAATATCCATCGCCAACGTTTCCCGCTCTTCCCCATTGAAAAGCTGTCCTAGTGCCTGTTGTTTTTTCACAGATATTTAAACAAGAATGTGGTCTATTATTAAACTTTGCTATAAAAGTAAAATATATGATATTAAATAATATCCGCAATGATGATACATTGTCTTGTATATACTTAAATTTAAAAAAAAGGACACTTGTTACTTTTTGAAAATTGGAAACCACGTCCTATGTTCTTTTCACAAGCTTCATCTTCTTTACCGTAACCCACAGCGCTTTGTCCTCCCTTTAAAAAGAGAAATAAATTTAAAAAATAAGTTGGAAGTGTTATTCACCTTATATGTGCAGGATTGCATTATTGAAGATTGACCATTACAGAAAGCTCTTAACCAAATCATAAGTTAACAATTATAGTGTAAATGGATAGGCTTACTTTTTACACTTTCTAGTTTTTATCAAATAAGACTTCTTGTTTTCCGAATCTTTGTTCACTTTACACTTTCCACTTCTCCATTGACCAAACTCAGAAACTGGCACTATGCTATCTTCTAAACGTTGACACTGATGATCTACACATACCTGTTAATTTCGTAATTTTATAGTGGCTAAATTCTGTACAAAATTATTTACTCCGTCTGAGTTTTCTTTGCTTAAAAATTTTGTTGAATAGTTGCAATGCCAAAACTGATTTGTGTCCAAAGTATAATAACTTCGTTGATTATTGATGCAAATAGTGTTCTCACAATCACTTACTAATCTCTGAAAATAAATTATTTTGTCATAATGATAATGATAACTAAGAATTAAAATCAAAGTGAATTTAAAAAAATGCTTACTACTATAATTAAAAATAGTTCTTTTAACACAGATTATTTATTTATTTATAATAGCAAATAATAAATTTATAGCATATATACATATATCCTCAATTACTATAATTTTATAAAATTTCATTTGAGCAAATTCTAAAAAATACGATTAATATCTAATTTATAGTTATAAATATAGGAAAAAATGAAATTAAACTCAATTTTATAAAGTCATATTTTTTGATGAAATGAAATGAAATTATATAATAAAAAAAGAGTATTAAACTGAAATTACATCATTATTGTAGACAGGTGCGTATTCGCCTTTAGTTTCACAAAGTGATTCTGGTGAATACCCGAGCAAAAGATTTTTGTCTTTTCCAAATTCACTTTCTGTCTCTGCTTGCATGCATGGTTTATCTACGCTAAACGAGTATACGATTATATACTATTGGGAAGAGCATGGAAGTAAATTTTACTTTTTAAAAAAAGTATCTATTGAACAGGTTGAAAAATCATTTATATCATTGAGATTAGTTGATGATGCCATTATTCCATTGCTGCATGAAGCATCCTTATCATCATGGTCCGCTCCGAGACTGAAGTAAGGAAAATAAAATACAAAGTTTAGGGTGATGCATAAAAAAATATACACATGTCCCATTTCATGGGCCGCTACATGAGCCACGTCAAATTTGGCAGTGAAGTACACTACACCATATGAACTTCTATCGTCACAAATTTGATCAGTGTAGGCCATTCCTGCAATAAATATCATTCACATCCTTCATCACTTATCATCGTGAGCTTTGAGTAAGTTTCAAATTTTATCTTACCAAGTGTGGAAACTTTGGAATTTTTTATCTTAAGGTTCCTAAAAAGTACTCTAATGTTAACTACCGAGAACAAAATGTAGAAAGTCTTACGGAGAAATGAGGATAACGATATCACAATCAGAATTGCTTCTCATTATGTTTTCATTTTTTAAAGATTCTAAAGTTTGTTTGAACGCCTCTGTGTATATTTGTCCCTAAAAAAGAATTAGTAAATATTTTAAAATACAGTATGTACTAGAATTATTTCAAACACCAAACTTTGTTACTTAATTTAGTGTTAAATAATATCAATACAAAAAACAAGAATACAATGTTAAAATTATGTGATTGTCATTAATGGTAGTATGAAGTATTGTTGAGAATAAGTATATCCTTATCTCAACTTTAGCTCCTTAGATTAATATAATAATCTTTTTGTGTAAAAATGGTTTCGACTTAATGAAGAGTACAAGTGAAAAAAAGAAGCTTAATATTTGTTAATGAAATAATGAAACCAAAACCACATAGAAAATATTATTCACAAAATAACAAAAGTTTGTATTTCTAGATTACAAGGTAAGCTATGATATTATCTAAAATCAGCTTTCAATTCCTAAAAACCATTCAACCTACAAAGGCAAATGAATTTTTTTGAAATCTGTATATGGTAAAAATGCAAATATATCTTCCCGTAAATTATTTTTAGTGTTAGCATAATCATTTTATCTTACAGAGGGAGGCTAGAAGAAGAAATTTTATAAATTTCGACATTAAATTTTCATAGAAAAGTTAGAGGTTGGAATTGTGAAACTGGATAACTTTAACCTCTATGTGTGATGAAGTCACTGAGTATTTTCGAATCTAATGGAAAATATTTTTTTATAAAAATCCCTGGTGAATTTAAGTTTAACATTTAAATTATCTTCCTTTTAATAATAATTATGGTTTACAGTGCAACGTTTCTTTTATCGAAACATGAAAACAATTTATAAAAAAACATAATTCATGGGTTTTTTAATAGATTTAATTAAAAAGAAAAAAAAGATTTATAGTGAATAATAATTCAAGACACACAGCATGACTGACTAACAACTTAATATATTAATGATATTTTGACAGTTTCTAAAGGAATTTAAGCCCTCATTTTGATGAAATTATTCTCAAAAATTGGAAAACAATAATTTAGAATATAAATTTCTTTTAAAATTTTAAATTATAATTATTCACTTATTGTTGGTTTGAATTATGATCATGTGCGTCTTTTGAAGGCCTTTATTTTTATTCTTCCACCAAGAGCTATAAATATTTGAAAGCAGGCTCGCTACTGATTTCACTTTGACACATCAGGTCTGTAAGAAGGAACTATTCAAAATTTTAATAAAGGTTGCCTTTTTTTAATAAGGATACGCACGAGAGCTTATATAACATTTATAACTCCTACTCTTTATACTAGCGGATTTTATTTGCTATTATAAGTAGTTTTGAAATATATTTTTATAAAACCATTTACAGCTAACTTACTTGGTAAGGCAGAATTTTGACCAAATTAACTTGAATACCATTTTTTCCGTATATATCTCTAAGCTAAAAAACAAACATTTATACTGGGTTTTGTAAATGTAAAATATTTAAAAACTAACCCATAAATATATTTTCTCCAAATCTGTTTCTGTTAGTGTATCGGTAGTTAGGCACAGATCAATTTTCAACTCTGAAAAATGCATTGTAAAATTTAAATGGGTTGAAAAGATTGTTATAATTGCAAATAAAGTAATTGGTTTTTTCGTTAAAATAAGTTTTAATTCGTTTAAGTAAACTTCTGATAAATGATATGACAATTGAAAACTCATGTAATAAAAACGTTACCACTACCAACCACGGCATAAAAAAGAGCAAAAACTGAGAAAATTTTATACATTTTGACAATTGAAATGTGACTAATTTTTAAGCAAAACGTCGTGTCTTTTATACTGCCTTTATTGACAAAAGATTTGCAAGGAATAAAACAAACAAGAATGATCTATTTACTTAACAAAAGGAAGCACAATGTTAAAAAAAATTTTCTATATCTGAAAACGTATATTTTCTCATCGAATATCATGTTACGTAATTTGTATATTCCTTTTTGCATATTTAAAAAACTTCATTATAAATCAATATAAGACTGAAAATATTTTGGGGTTTGTAAAACGATTTATAAATATATAAGCTTGAAGAGACAAAATCTGAATTTAAACTTCTCCAAATGCAAACATCTTCAAATCGGTCTCAAGAATAACTACACTTATTGCATAGCAGGTTACAAAATTTAGTAGCTATTATTATAAATATATTTAGCAAGTTAAAGACTTAGGAATCACAATTTATAATACACTCAAATTCAAGGCTCACTTTTCAACAGTCACCGCTAAAGCCTATTTAACATTTCATCTTATTTACAGACATTTAACAAATTTCGAAATGACTGTTGCATTACAACTTTCCAAAGTTTTGATTTAATCCTATCCTTGAATACGGCAATTGGATATCGCACCCAATATGTAAAAAGGACATAAAAGCTTTGGAGAGTATACAACCCTCCGTAAACAAAAAATAAGGAATACAAAACTTAAATTACATTGATTGACTATAGGGTCTTTACCCTCTCTATCTTACAGATTTAAAAGAAATGATATGATCACTATTTATAATATTATAAACAAAAACATAAATTATGACCATAGTATCTTATCGCAATTTACTCATCGTAATCATATAGATTTAGTAAACAATTTGCAAAAAGAATATGAAAGAAAAGATTCTATAAAACATTTCTCACAAATAGAATGATGAACGATTGGAATGGTTGTTTACCTGACCATGTTATTGAATCTCCTTCCTTTAATACTTTTAAAAATCGACTTAATTCTTTTTGGGAAGACAAATTGTACAACTTTTATTAGATTTTCTTTTTTTTCTACTTATTTTTCTATTGTTGTCAATGCAATAATTAGAAAAAACACAACGATTAATTAACCCTTGATTAGTCTTTATTATTATTATTATGGTAATTATTATGGTGCCCCCTAAACAATTGACCCCTAGAATTATCCTGGACAAATAAATTATAGGATAATGTACATGATATATTTATTTAAAAAATCTAATCATTTTAAAAAAATGAAACAAGCCTTTTTCCTGTTGAAAAATTATTGAAAAAAATGTTTATAATAATAAGTATGAAATCACATCTAAAAATTAAAAAATATTAAACTATAATTTGAAATTTTGAGATATCAATTCAGAAACGAAGTCTAAAATTACCCACAATACAAATACTAACGTTTAAATTATTCACATCATCAAAACTAACTTTAAATTTAATCATATCGCAAACACTAACTCAGGGGTTCCCAACCTTTTTTTTGTTAACGCCCACTTTTTGGAAATAAATCTCCCATCGCTCCTTTACTTTGACATTTTTTTTAAAAAACAACTTGATTGGTTATAAGGTTTCCCGATCTTTAAAAACCATGAGTAAATAATAAATTAGAAAAATTAAAACCCTACAAAAACAAAAAAAAATTTATTAAATTATAAGTGGAATTTATTGAGCAAAACTTCAATGGCTTCCTTGAGGCTGATGATTTCTGGCTCCATATTTGAAAGCTTGAGCTTTAAATCAGCCGTTTCTTCTATTTTCAATTTATTTCTTTGTTTGTTTTTTAAATATACAACAGCACTGAATCCTGCTTCTATCAAGTATGTCGAAGGAAATGCGAAAAATAAAAATCTAATTTTTTCCCAAAGATTCGGGTACAACAAGCGATTCTTTAACCAGAATTTCTCATAACCTGACAAGGTAAACAAGGCTTTAGCTTCAATGTCATTTTGCAAATCTATCATTTCTTCTTGAAGTTTGCAGTTAATTTCCCTAGCATCAAACTTAAAAGGATCAAAACACCATTCAGGAACTTGAACATTAATTAAATCTTCAAATCTCTTTTATATTTCAGACTTTAACATACTTAAATGACTTGTGTATACTTTTATAGCATTCTCATTAAATTTAAAGCCCTCTTTGCATATCAAATCAAGATTCGGAAATTGGTGAAAATTATGACGCGATATACTCGAAGAAAACATGTCCATTTTGTTTATAAAAGCGACAATAACTCCTTTAACTTTTATTAGATTTGATGATGGTCCTTGCAGTTTTAAATTGATATCCATTTAACTTCGCAAAAATATCAGCCAGATATGCAATGTCACTTTTGATTAGGCTTATTATGTCAAAAGTTTCACTGTCCTCTTTCTTGAAAAATCCAGAATACTGTCATAAAGATCGAAAAATCTTTGAAGACAATTACCCTTGGAAGGCCATCTTATTTCGATATGCATTAAAAGGGTGGTAAAATTCTCTTCATTATCTTTGCAGAGACTTTAAAAAATTATATCTTTGTGTGAACTCGTCTTTATTTTATTTATTGCTTTGATTGCAATTTGCAAAGATTCAGAAAGACTAGCTGACATAAGTTTACTAGCTAGGTGTTGTCTATGAATCACACAGTGAACTGTGAGAATATCTGGGCAAATTCTCTTTAAATGCGCTAAAAATCCTCTGTATCGCCCGACCATTGATTGTGCGCCATCAGTTGCACAGGCTAAAATATTTTTTAATGGAATGTTTTTTTCAAGAAAATAACTTTCAACAGACTTAAAAATAGTTGAACCTTTTGTATCACTGGTTAAAGACCTTGCAAATAAAAATTCTTCTGTTAATTCTGAATTGTCATTAATGAATCTTACATATGAAAGCAAAATTGATTGGCTGTTAATCATAGTAGTTCATCTACATCTACAAATTCTGTACATCTAAGTTTGTCACATAATATGGTTTCTACGTTTTTTGACATTTCATTTATTCTCGATAATACAGTATTATTACTCAAGGGTATCATGGAAAGTAGATTTTTTCACTTGGGCCAATCATGATATCAACAAAGTCTTTGATAAAGGTAATATCAAATTTTCTCCAATACTGTGCGCCTTACCAGACTTAGCAATTAGGAGAGAAAATTTTATAGGAAGCATAAAGGCCTTTTTCAAGGTTACTTGAGTTTCTGAAAGTTTTCATACTCATGCACTGCTTTTCATATTTTTCTTTTAAGTTTTTGAAATAAAGTTCGTTCTTATTTACTTTATCTGGGTGTACTTTCTTTAAATGGTAACTTAATCGAGATGGCTTCATTAATTTGTTTGAAAAAGTTTTTCCACAAACTAAACAAAGTGGTAGTTTTTCATTAGAAGGGCACTTGATAAAACCGAGTTTTAGATATTCTGAGGAATAGTGACGAAGCTTTTTATTTTTAGACATTTGTATCAACAAAAAATGAGAGATAATGAGAACAAAAAGTATTTAATATTTTAATGAAAGTTAAATATATTAAAAAATACAGACAAATATAATTCATAAGTTTGCTTAAGTTGCATAAATGCTGAACTAACTTTAAAATTTAACACCTAAGGAATTATGAAAACTTATGAGTTTGAATGTGTTGTAATTTTTCAAAAACAGTTCCATAAGCACATAAATAATTTGTTAATAAAAGTGAATATTCTATTCCTTAAAAATTTAACTGTTTTTATAAGTCTAATGCAAAAATACAAGAATTCTATTCTTTGAGAAAACAAAAATTTATCCAAAAATTACGTTTACAAGTTTAAATTGTTTCTTTCCATTTGAAACTATAAATGCCAGTCTTATTAAGCAAATTATAATGAGATACACATGATAGCTACTAGCTTAAGCTAGGCAGCAACGGATAAGTCAAATGCACAGCGCGATACTATGCGCACACCAGTGTCCGTTACTAGTGTTTCTTGTGATTTAAGAACACTTCTTCTTCATCAGTTTACATTAGAAGCATAAACAGACATTTTACAATGTGTTTAGTAATGATAGGTAATTGTGGAAAACTCATAGATAGGTACAATAAATTTAATAGAATTTTTTCAAAGCCCCCTTCATCGCCCCTTATATCAAACGCCCACCAGAAAAATTATATCGCCCCTCTGGGGGCGATATCGCCCAGGTTGGGAACCACTGCACTAATTCATGGGTGGGAAACATTTTTGAGTAATGAAAGCCACCCATCATCCCACATAGAGGCCGCATAGAACATTTTTGCCCCGCAAGAAAAAGTAATTTATCAGTCATTTAATAAAAGAGGCTCTCTTGTTTTTAGGAATCGAAAGCTTAGGATTTTCTAATATTGTATTCGGGTACAGTAGTTTTCAAAGTAATAAGGGAATAAATAATATAGAAAGCATAACATTCCAAATTTTTTAGTTAGCCCTTTTGACAGTTGAAAATTAATATTATTATTATTCCTTTTGCGATAAAAACATAAACAAAATATTTTTTATTGTTTACCTTATTCAAAATTACAATTAGAATACATTTAACATTTTAGCTCATTTTTTTAATTTATTTTTTCTTTTAAAAAACAACGGTGTCTTATATGAAGCACTAGTCATATCAGGATTCATTTTTGAAAATATAAAAAATTATCAAAAATTTCATTTGCAAAACATAATATATAATTTTTATTTCAAAAAGATCAAAAATAACGATGAAAAATGTTAATATGCGGGTATATTATAAAGCTCAAATGTGAGTAGTGAATTTATAAACAGTTTTTGAAGTTGGAAAAACTAGTTTTAAAATATTTACATGTTATTATGAATATATAAATATTGGTATCAAAATCTAAAAAGCATTTCACATGAACTCCAACTTTATTTTTTTTACATATTGTTTGGGTCATTGTAGGACACAATCTACACCTCAATCTTTTTTATAATCAGTATAGCAAACAAAATGTTCTCGAATATCATATCTTACTTCATCAATTGGATTCAAGAGTAAAAGATTGGCAGGATGTGAAGTTTTACGAAATTTAGACAGCACTTCTATTAGTGCTCTCCTAAAACAAAAATGATCTATTTTTTTATTTATATTAATCTATATATTTACCAGGCTTGAGAAATGCACATGTTAACCATATCACATATTATTGGCCAATACCATTTCTTCCCTCTAATGGGAATTTATGTTAAGCAAAGTTCTGATCCATATGATCAACCCATTGCGCCTGATTGCTATATATATATAATATATATATATGAAAAATATTTGTTTAAACAGCCATTATTTTCCTTATTTCTTTAAAGGGTCTTGCTACTCAAAAGTTGATAATAACTTCTTTCTTTTTTCCTCATATTTTTTTACTCAGTAGTGGATTTTTTTGTTCTGTTTTGTCGAATCTTTGCAGTCATTTTTTTCAAGAATCATTTTTTGGACTAAATCATAAGAAGGTAAAAAATATCACATACGAAATGATAATTATTTGGTGAATGTTCGATAATTTTGTTTAAAAATTTTAAAACAACCGAATCTCCTAAACCAAACTCTTTTTAGTTGATCCTCACTGTATTTACCTTGGCATAAGTCAAATTGAATGCAATACCCTTGCTCTGTGGAATGCAACCATTGTTTATAATCAAATCTTATTGGTTTTCTTATTAGGAATTGCTTAGTTTAATGACCTCCAAGTAATCAATAATAGTTTCATCAATGCAGTGAAAGTTATATGACGGTTCAAATTTAAAAAGTTCAAATTTAGTTTTTCGATAAGATTTCTTATTTTTTAAAAGCGATCTTTACCAGAAATAATCATATTCTTGCATACGTGCAAATATTTTTTTAATTCTTCAAATCGGTTTCGCCTCATTGAAGATGATAACAAGGCATTATTGCAATCTTGTTTTTTGACCCAATATGACCATGAACGTAGTAATGAATTATAACTAGAAGAAATTAGCATGCCAAAAAACATAGCATTTTATCACGGTCAACATTTAAGCGGAAATATTTTGCAAAGCGTAATTATTGGAATAAAACACGAACATATCAATAATTTCAACATTTAAAAATAAAAAGAAAACATAAAAAATATATCAAGCTGTTTATTGTAATAAAAAGGTCCCAAAATTGGTAGGAACTTTTCTTAAAAAGATTTAGAAAAATCTACAAGATTCCAGTCAACATTTTTGGTTTTTTAGGTGGATGTAAAACCTGTTCATAATCAGAATCATCTCCACTATCTGTGGGGAAAATTGCAGATGAGCAAATTGATTACTGCTAAAATTGTTCAAATTAAAACAATCCTCGTCTCCTGAAACTTAATATGAAATAACTGAACAAGAGTTTATTGGAGGTTCAATATACACTCTTGTATTTGATGTCTCTTCTTCATCTATCAAATCGAGTATATCAGATATTCTAAAACTCTAAAACACAAAAAGAATATTTTCAAACAAAACATAAAAATTTTTAATCTATTTTTGGGGCATTTATGAAAGTTACAAAATTTTAAACTTTATTAACACCTCAGAAAGTGATATTTAGTATTCAGTGTTATTCTAAAATAAAGTTTTTACATTGAAATTTCTGAAAGATAAGAAAATGAAATTTTGAACAATATGACCCTATAATAAAAGATTACTCCATTTATTTAACAAGACTTATCATATACACGAGCCTGCAACCAGGAAATTTTACGACGGGCTGATTCTAAAAAAACATTAAGGTCATTGTTCCCAAATTTTTGTATATGTTTCAAGATATTAAATTTAAGATGTTCCTAGATTCATGAAAATTGAAAAAACAGTTTTAATTTTGTTTGAATGTTTCATAAATTCGAATAGAATTATTTCAATGTGAAAGAAAAACCTAGAGGGTAGGGGGAAAGTTTCACTTTTCCTTCTCACTCAATTTTGATTACGGGTTGGAGATATATAATATATACTTAGTAAAACCTATGTTAGCCATCACCTTGTCAGAACATTAACTTGCCTATACCGACCACTCTAGAACATCTCTATTCAGTATAACAACAAAATAATAGAACCTTAATAAAATAAGTCATTTGTCTGTCTAAAAGCATAATTTCCAATTTTTCCCTTATTTGACCGTTAGAAAAATGTTTTACTGATATACATACAGTATATTTCGATATAAACAGAGGTGGGCAACCTTAGACCCATGAACGCTTTTTATGTGACTCTCGCTCGATCTTAAAATTTGAAAATTTTTTTAGAATTTTTTTGTAAAATTATAGTTTTTTTATAGTTCTTTAAGTTTTATTTTGGTTTCGAATATTTTAAAAAAGATTTTATTCTTATTTGATGATGGCTTCTTACCTTCGCTTGACGGACCCGGGACAACTTTGTCCATTGCAAATTTGAAACTCATTTCTTCGAAAAATTTATCATAGCAACTCCATTCAAAGCTAGCATGTAAACGATTTAATAAGAAAGAAAATAAAAATAAAGAAAATAAGCAGTGCAACTTTTTTTGTATCATTGAAAAGTACAAATGATTTAAATTCAAGAAAGAACAGTATAGATGGCGTTAAAATTAGGTATATTGAAGAAAACATTCAGAGCACAATATTTTAATTTGCTCTGAATCTTACCTTCGCTTGACGGACCCGGGACAACTTTCTCCATTGAAAATTTGAAACTCATTTCTTCGAAAAATTTATCATAGCAACTCCATTCAAAACTGGCATGTAAACGATTTAATAGGGAAGAAAATAAAAATAAAGAAAATAAGCAGTGCAACTTTTTTTGTATCATTGAAAAGTACAAATGATTTAAATTCAAGAAAGAACAGTATAGATGGCGTTAAAATTAGGTATATTGAAGAAAACATTCAGAGCACAATATTTTAATTTGCTCTGAATCTTACCTTCGCTTGACGGACCCGGGACAACTTTGTCCATTGAAAATTTGAAACTCATTTCTTCGAAAAATTTATCATAGCAACTCCATTCAAAACCTGGCATGTAAACGATTTAATAAGGAAGAAAATAAAAATAAAGAAAATAAGCAGTGCAACTTTTTTTGTATCATTGAAAAGTACAAATGATTTAAATTCAAGAAAGAACAGTATAGATGGCGTTAAAATTAGGTATATTGAAGAAAACATTCAGAGCACAATATTTTAATATGCACATAGCAAACAAACTTTTTACAATTTTTAGATGCCTTCTTTCTTTTCATCTTGCAAAGGTAACTTGCAAGATCTTGATGTTGAAGTCGCGGATTGTGTGTCTTGACAGAACACATAAAAGCACAATAAATTTCTTATACCTAAAGGTACTTCCGATATCATTGATCTTGTTCTCATTGATTCCTCTGCCAAAATGAGTGATAGCTTCTGGATAAAAGTTTTTCTTCCACTTTCTTTGATAGAAGGAAAGTGGCTAGGTGAATAGAATTTGTCAATTATCCAGGTGTTCAATACACTCATGTCTAAATAATTTGAAAAATCTGAGGTTGTCTACTTTCTATTAGGTTTGTAAGACCTGTATGTTCTGAGCATTCTATTAGCAACATCTACTCCTCCTTTGTATTCATTATAAGATAACTAGGATAAGCATGTTTGTCTCGGGCGAACTGATTCTAGGTCCAGTTAAAGATCATTGGTACCCCCTATTTCTAGGTCCAGTTAAATATCATTGGTACTGTGATTCTAGGTCCTGGTTAAAGATCATTAGAACCCCTGTGATTCTAGATCCCATCGAAGATCATTGATACATCAAATAATCATTAAAACATTCACAAAGATCATTAGTACCAATAAAGATCATCGGTACCCCTAATAATAATAATAATAATTTGATATCGCCTGCAAAGAAATCCCCTTTTAAAGTAAATTTTCTAAAAAAATAATATTTTTTTTTCTAAACAATGCAAAATAATCTAATAAAACATTGAAATTATTAAATAAAATGATGAGGGGATTCTAAAAATGTATAATACTTGTTTATTTGTTATGTATATGTGAAGTCATATTTTGAGCCCGCTGAAAAGTCCTGAAAAATCAAAAAATTGAAAAAAAAAAAAAAAAAATTTAAAAACGTATTCTGATAGAGTTTGATACGTTGATTCCAAATATGTAATTTATTTGAAATGAATCAAATGATTTTTATTTATTTTTTCGATGTCAAATTTGGAATTTTTGTCATTTTATCAAGTTCTAAGGCTAAAAAAATTATAAAAAAAAAATAATTTAAAATATTTATATATTTTCGTAATCAGTATAAAATTTCTTTTAAAATGAGATATTAAAATCGAAAATTGAAAAAGTTTAAAATTTTTCGAAAATTTTGTAAGGGGGAAAAATTTTCAAAAAAGAATATTTTTTTTTCAATTTTTTTCACCGCAGTATGTTTAAATATCAGTTATATTTTATGAATGTGCAAAAAAAATTGAAAAAAAATATTTAATCCTTCATTTTACACTCTAAAATATAGTGGAAAAAGGCTAAATTGTGCATATTGTTCAAATATAAAATTTGTCATTTTTTACACAAAAATTGGAATTCTTGTATATCTGTCATGGGTAATCTTTTACTTTACGGTTCCGTCAATCAAAAAATTTCTCTGACAAATTATTGGCTGTTGTGATATCAATCAAACTATATAATTTTTAAGTAGTTTTAATATATAGGCAACAGGGATGGACCGAGAGGGGGGATAGGGGGGATGCATAACCCCCACACCAGCAATCTATTCAAGAAAAATTAAGGTTGGAGTCCACCATAAAATAGAAATCAAAATTGATGAAGTCATTGATCGATTTTCATAGCAAAAAGAAAGAAGAAAAGACTTTGTAATATAATTTTAATCATTTATTTTACATACGTTTTCAAATTTCTTCCCTAATAAAATGTGTAAAATATTTTGATGATATTAGTATACCCCCCCCCCCCCCTCACAAAAGATTTCTGGACCCCCCCCCCCCCCCCCCCACTGATAGGCAATGCTATAAAGCATAAAAATTACAACATACATCTAAATGAATAAATAATATATTTATTTTACATTATTTAGTAAGCAAACATTTGATACAAAAATTGATTAAAAACTTTTATTTATGGAATTTAAACTATAATAGAATTTCATCGAATATATTTTACTAAAAATTCTAAGTCTAACTTATATAAAACTATGTCAGTAAATTTAAAAAAAATAGAAAATTTACAACATAAAAAATTCAAAAATTATAATAAAATTTTGTTGAATATATTTTACTAAAGATTCTAGATATAATTTACAAAAAATAAATGAGAAAATTAAAAAAAAATTATAAAAATGAGTTAAAAATAAAAATACCTTACTTTGTTTCTTCAATACTTGAGGTTACATAATTCGTTCAAAGAGTTTAAAAACAAAGTAAAGCAAAAAAAATATTAATGTATAGTTTTATTAAATTTTAAAAATTCAATTTATCATTCGCGAAATAAAAACCAGAGTTTCAATTTTTAGATAAAATTTCGTGTTGACTCAGAGTAGTCAGTAATTGCATTCACTTCTTAAGAAAGTGAAACAATTATTATTGATGTAGGTTGTAGGAAAACAAATATGTTATGCTCGTAGGGTTTGAATAACAAAATCATTCTTTTGTAGTTATTACTTGATACCACACATATGCATCCAAGCAAATAAAAAACAACACACGGAAAATATAGCCAAATTCACCCACATATGCTACACTCGCTCAAATCGATCAGGGACATGTATACTTTGACGAGTTGTTTTGACACGAGCGTAAGAAGTATATTTCCTTTCATCATTTGTTCTATCAATTCATTTTCATCTGAAATGAATGAACTTATGGATACTACTCTGAGTGAGAATACAATTTTATCTGAAAATTTGAATTTTTCTTCTCTGTTACAAGTTTTAAATTCAAATGATAAATTATTATAATGGTTTGCTTCGCACAGAGTTATTTTAAATATTTTCCAATGCAATGATTGCCAACAAAATTGTAAATTAATAAAGAGTTAGAAATGTTATGTTTGTGATAAAAAAAGACGGTGCGATCAGGATCTTTTTTTGCAAAAAGCCACCTCACCTTATTCTATGATTTTGTTCATTTATGAATGGTGTCGTGACTATTCATTAGACGCTATTATTCATGAAGCATCTATTGAAAATGGACGAACTGCTGTAGACTGGGCTAATTTTTGTAGAGAGATTGCTTCAAGTTGGGTTGAAAGAAATTGCCTAACTGTTGGAGGTTTTGATGAAAACTTTGAACAAATTATAGTAGAAATTGATGAAAACTAGTTTTTTCATATAGTAAGAAATGTTTTTTAGTTGAAGTTGAAGATAGGAGCGAAACAACTCTTACACAAATTATACAAAGACACATACTACTAGGATCCATTCTTGTTTCTGACGAATGGCCTGCTTTTTCTAACTATAATTTATGATCATTGTGTAGACATCAACGTAACTTTGTTGACCCAAATGATATGAACATTCACACGCAAAACATTGCAGGATGCGGGCCAAAAGAAAATTTAAAAGACAGTTTGGCACCTCAAACGAATTATTCAAATCATATTTAGATGAGTTCCTTTGGAGAAGCCATTTTCCAAAAGCAAAATTATTTTCTGTTTTTAAATTCTACGGTTAAAGTACAACCTGGGTATTTTTTACCCATTTGTTTTTTCCATATCTTATATATCAAAAACTTTTAACTCGATTCAAATAAAATTTAATTTATGTTATTAAATTTCAATTTACTTTAAAATAACTTCACAAAAACTTGATTTTTCATATTTTCAAAAAACTGTGATAAAATATATGCGGAAGTACATCCCTGGGTAAAAAATACCCATATATGTGTCGCTAATATTATATGATTTCTAAGTCTCTATAACAACATACATTCATGCTGCATGTGTCTTGTCAAATTTTGACGTATCTTACTTGCTGTTTTCATTTATCTTCATCACCTGTTCTTCGATTTTTTTCATTTACACGTCAGTTTGATTTATCATTTTGATTGAACAAACTTTGTTATTATCTTACTTCAGAGCCATCATATATATTATTTCTCAGGCTTTTTTATACTTTTCCAATGCCTAAAGAAAGAGAGTCAAAAGAAAGAGCGCTGTGTTCAGGTGATAGATAAGCTTTGCCTATTTGGTGTTGAAGAAGTTGATGAATTTTCTTCTGAAGATGATGATAGTTATAACGACGAGTTTCTCTCATCTTGTGATGAAAACAATGTAAGTGAGGATTTTTTTGAATCTGAAAGTGAGTCTGATAATGATAATATACCAGCAAATTCTAATTTACTAAAGTCAAATTTGATCTCGAAAGATGGAAAAACATGGATAACCGATACGTCAAATTTTCTCAAAAAACAACAAAAAGCTAATATTTTTCGTGAAATTCCCTTCAAAATTCGTGACTGCTTAAAACCTGACTGTGAGAGCGATGCCATTATGATATTCATCGAAAAAATTATTGAAACATCCGTTCTTTATACCAATCTTTATGCTAGACGGAAGATAAGGAAGTTCAATTCTCAATCTTCCAAACAAAGATATTGGAAAAAAGTTTCAACAATAGAGATGAAATCTCTTTATGGGCTTCTTATTATTGCAGGTGCATACCGTGCGCATTATAGATCAACTACTGAACTTTGGTCGACTGCTCATGGACATCCAATTTTCAGATCAACGATGAGTAGAGAAAGATTCATACAAATAAAGTCTTTGCGATTTGATGATGTCAAAAGAAGAAATAAATCAGATCCTTTGGCTCCAATACGTTTTTTAATCGAAAGTATTTTTGAAAAACTAAGAACATATGTTGTCGCACCAGAATATTTAACAATAGACAAGCAACTTTTGGAATTTCATGGAAGAGTCAACTTCAAACAATATATACCTACCAAGCCAGGTAAATTTGGGATCAAGTTTTTTTTGCTTTCAAGCTCTGATGGTGCATACGTTTTCAATGGATTTGTGTACATCGGTAAAAATAGCTTACAGGAAAAATATAGTCAGAAAAAACATCCACAGAAGGAATTGTTTTACAGCTTGCAGAACCCTTTTTATCCAACGGTAGGAACATAACTGCGGATAATTTTTTCAGTTCTTATGAATTAGCAGATAAATTACTCTCAAAAAGTACCACTTACGTAGGAACTGTCAGGAAAAATAAAAGATTTATACCTCCACAAGCACTTTCAAAAAGTAAAAACAAAGGTTCGTACAATTTCTTTTTTCATGAAAATAAGGTTTTGTGCTCATTTTACGACAAAAAATCTACACCCGTAATTCTTCTTGATACTTTTGGACAAAATTTTAACAAACCTAATACACCTTCAAACTGCAAGCCAAGTACGGTGCTTTTTTATAATGAAACTAAACGTGGGGTTGATATTGTTGATAAAAAAGTTCGAGCATTCACTTGTAAACGAAAGTGTAAAAGATGGCCTGTTGGTGCAATTAGTAACTTGATCGATATTGGTGGAATCAAAGCCTTCTACATTTACAAGCGTGCAAACGAAAAACCTCTGCTTTCTCATTATGAGTTTCTACGAAATGCTGGTTACCAACTGGTTGATGATCAAATAAAAGAAAGGATAAAAGATAAGTTAGCTCTACAAAAAAATGTTGTAAACTCCTTAGAATTATGTGGTTATGAGGTTGAAGAAAGAAATACTACATCAAATTCTAAAAAAAATCAAAATAGAAAAGCAAAAGAGATGTGTTTTTTGTAAGACAGACAGAAAGTCAAAGACATTATGCTCAATGTGTCAGAAGGTTATTTGCAGCGAGCACTCGCTACCAATCTGCATAAATTGCTTTGAAATAAAAAAATAAACGTTACTTTTTGTTTTTTTAGTCATATTATTGTTTGATACAAAAAAAGAATTTATATTTTTATGCTTTCTCGGCTATTTTGGTTTAAATTTATAAATTTTTAATATGGGTATTTTTTACCCAGGGTTGTACTTTAGTGTATAATTTTTTTGACGTACTCTAACCGTTATAAAGATTTATTGCAACCTCAAAGTATTGAACAGAGATAAAGTATGTATTTTTTATTTATAAATTAAATATTTTTTTTTATTTACTCTTATACTTTAACCCATTTATGACCAATGTTCCTATTTTGGAACATAAGTAATTTCATCTTTGTCTGCTTTTTTCAATGACTTTGAATATAAATCGTCTGCGTTTTTTTAGATATCGTCTGCTTTGCTTGGTCTTAAATGGGTTAATGTAAATTAAATCTAGAATCTCTAGTAAAATATTTAAATAGACTCGTATTATGGAGGCAGGCATAGACTGTATTTGCTACAATGCACGTATAGTGCGATACTCAAACTATCTATAAGATTGACATATGAAAGCGTTATATCATTGAACAACTTCTTTCCAATTAAAATTGCTTTTCATCAATGCACGGATAGTGCAACATTACCAATAGTAAACTTATTTACTGACACGATACTAATGTAAATTAAATCTAGGGTCTTTAGTAAAATATAGTTAATGAATTCTAATTAAATTTGAAATTATAAAAATATTTTTCTTAATCTTTATATTATGATAGAGTTTACTAATGTATAGTTTGATTGACATCACAACAGCCAATAATTTGCCAAAGAAATTTTTTGATTGACAGAACCGTAAAGTAAAAGATTACCATATTATGAATGACATTTAGCTTTACACTAAAACACGAATATATTTTTTCTCCAAACAATAGTATATTATTTTTTAAAATGATTGACATACGTTTGTCACTAAGACACAAATAAATGTATTTTTTCTCCATCCAATAGTATATAATTTTTTTAAATGATTGACATTTAATTTAACACTAAGACACAAATATATTTAAAGCTCGTCAAAAATATGAATTCTATGTATGATGTTTTATTATATATGGCGTTATGTCTTGAACTTGAATCCTATGTATGAAGTATTCGTAAATTTGGCGTATATTTGTATATGTATGATGTATTGTTACGTATGATGTTATTATGTCTTGTGTCTGACACTGACTAATGGAAATTAATAGGGATTATGTGTCTGAGTGTGTAGAGAAATATTTGTATATGTATGATGCATTGTTAGGTATGATGTAATGTCTAGTGTCTGACACTGACTAATGGAAATTAATAGGAGTTGTGTGTCTGAGCGTGTAAGGAAATATTTGTATATGTATGATGTATTGTTACGTATGATGTTATTATGTCTTGTGTCTGACACTGACTAATGAAAATTAATAGGGATTGTGTGTCTGAGCGTGTAAAGAAATATTTGTATATGTATGATGTATTGTACGTATGATATAATACCTAGTGTCTGACACTGACTAATAAAAATTAATAGAGATTGTGTGTCTGAGGGTGTAAGGAAATATATAATTTTTTAAAATTCATATAATTTTAACAAATCATTACTCTTAATAAAAATTCTCATTTTTCCGTATTTAAAAGTCCTTTTTAGTGAAAAATACCATTTCCCTTAATAAAAGATTCTCATTTTTCCTAAATTAAAAGTCCTCCTTTAGCGAACAATATCTTAATAAAACACTCTCATTTTTCCGTTTTTAAAAGTCTTCCTTAACCCTTATCCGTACAAGCTGCTACAATTTTTAGTTAATAAAATTTCAATCTACAGGTGTTAGCTACATATAAATGTTTTGAAGCGAATAATCCTTGACGATGTGTATAGTGAGCATGCACACAATATTTTATTCCCTGATCTATTATCTATTTCGTAAATTTTCTGTTTTTGTCTTTATAGTACAACGTACTACAATTTGTAGTATAGGCGAATTACTGTCGAAACGTATTTATGTATGGTGAATATGCACACAGTGTTTCATTCATAAATTTATTGTCTGGCGCCAAAACAGGAAATTACCTCTTTAAAAGCAGTAAGCTTCTTTCTTCATCATTTTTGTAATACACAATTCATTCAATTTCCTTGCTTTTCAGACTGTTCTTTCTTGTTTTTCTTAATTTATTAGAGATACCATTTCACACATTTTGCTGTTTTTTCTTACTTTTCGATGAAAAAATATCAAAGGTCATCGTTTCAATTGGCACGTGCTTTAATTTCTCTTTGTGATGAATCTGATGATGATGATGAAAGAAACAATTTGGAAAAAAATGATGAAGATGTTTTTGAAGAAGTTATTGAAGAATCGTTTGAATCTTTGGAAAATAATGAGGAAATAGAATCGAACGAAGGTGATATTGACATGTTTGAAGACAACATCTCTGATGATGATAGTCTGAGTGAGTTAATTGAAGACGATGAACCCTGTACTACCGCCAATAGCTTTTTCACGAACGAATTTGAAGATGAAGAGTTTATTTTTTGTAATGACGTCAAGTATTCAAAAAGACCACCTCTGGTTAGATCTTTATCAAAAAATATTTTCAAACAGAAGCCAAGAACTTTATGTGATCCTAGAAGCGAAGCTGAATCTTTTTTCCTTTTTTACAATGAAGACATGTTTCTTCATATTACAAGATACACTAATAGAAAAGTTTCTGATGAAGTTAGGAAGCATTTAGTCAAAAATAAAAGAAAAACTTATCCTACTTTCATGAAATAATTTTCTTGTGAAGAAATAAAAGCTTGCTATGGTATTATAATTAGGGCAGCTTCTGATAGAGTCAACATGACTTGTTTGCTTTCTTTATGGTCTCCAAATGAATCAAAACCATTTTACAAAGCTACAATTGGGTTTCAAAGATTCAAATTTTTTTTACATTGTCTTCGATTTGACAACTTCAGAGAGAGAGAGAAACAAGGAGAAGATCAGATAAGCTTGCAGCTGTCAGGGAAATATGGACAATGTTACAGAAAAATTTATTGGCTTTCCTTGTACCTGAAAATGTTCTCACTGTTGATGAACAGCTTTATGGGTATAGAGGTAAAATACCCAGAAGAACTTTTATGCCTCAAAAACCCAGAAAATATGGAGTAAAAGTATTTTGGTGTTGTGAAGCCAAAAGTGGTTTTGCTCTTTCAGAATACATTTATTCCGGGAAAGAAATTGGCAAAGATAAAAACACAGAACGAGCTTCTACAACAGTTTTACGGTTAGTCAAACCATTTGAAAATAGTGGTAGAGATATAGTAACTGACAGGTATTTCACCTCTCACTTCTTGGCTACAGAACTTTTAAAGAAAAACTTGACGATATTTGGAACAATTAATAAAAGAAGAAAAGAAATTCCTGCTTGCTTAAAATCAGTCAAAAACAAAGACGCCCATACAACCTTAGCTTTGTATGATCATGAAAACAAAATCTCCCTATGCTCATATGTTCCCAAAAAAAATAAAAATGTATTGATGTTGTCCTCTTCTCATCTTATCATTGAAATATCAGAGAGGTTAGATAAAAAACCTCTTATAATTTTGGATTACAACCAAGGTAAGTATGGAGTTGACTTGCTTGATTCTATAATTGAAGAGTTTTCTTGTCGAAGAAAAACCAACAGATGGCCAGTTCTCTTAAACTATAACTTTATTTTGAATAAAAAATAAAGAATATTTTGTTCTATTATGGATTTTGTTCAAATCAAGAAAATATAGAATGCAGTTTAGTAACTAGAAGATACTGTTCAATACAGGGGCGCACATCCTCAAAATTATTAGGGGGCGAAAATTTTTTTTTGCAATTTTCAAAATTAGTGGTCAGGAAATACCCACGGGAGACCAAATATTCAAGCAATCCTTTAAAATAAAGTGTATTCAGCGCATACCTAAATTTATAAGACTACTTTATATTTTTTTTACAAAATTGGTGAAATTTAAATACTATACTTCAAGCGAAAATATTTTAATTAAATTTGCATATCGCATCTACACTAGTTTAAAAAATCCAAAATTATTGGGGCGGGGGTAGAATAGGCTTTTCATTTGAAAATGAAGTAGTCTACCAGGCACATTACAGGAATTGATGAAAAGATATTTGAAACAAGTTATATAATCTGTTATATCAAACTGAAAACAAATAACTGAAGTTTAGAGAGTTTTATATGAGTGAATGTAGTCTGAAGGAAAAGAGTTTACTAGACACCCTGCGATGTTTATATGAAAAATATGAAGATACTCTTCAATACCAGATTACAAACCAAGATGAAGAAGTACATGTCGATGTGAAAAAAACATACGCAACTATAACTTGCATATTGTAGGGGTTTGATAATCGTGAGTAATGTAGCAAGCAAACTTGGTAGATCATACTGATCATTATTCTCTCTATATTCCTATGAGGCGCTCAGTGCAAAAGTCTCAGTTCCGTTAAAATTTTAAAATCTAGTTAATTTTCGTCCCATATTTATTTAATAGAAAAAAATTAAGTTATAAAAATAGAATGGAGCAAAAAGCCCTACTGTGGCCGCATAATTGAATTTTTGAAGTTCTCACGTTTGAATAAATGATTTATTAGTGATATAAAATTACCATTAATATATAAAATTACGCCCTGTTTATAGATATATAAAATTACGCCCTGTTTGTTCAAAAAATCCTTATATTTATTTTTTCACTGAATATTACATTTAAACTTGCTTCCTCATCAAATAAAGCAAGTTCAAACATGAGAATAATTGCGTTTCACACCCCCTGAAAACAACACATTTTGAAATTCCTGACTGCATAATATCAACGCTATTCTTGTAAAATTGAATTTCAATGTGTATATATATTCAAATACGTTGCTTTTAAATATATTTGCTTACCTTACATGAAAAAAGTTTTTTAAATAGTGATTGTAGATTTAGCTATGTCAACAATGTTTTTTTTCTGTAAAAAGCACCTATTTGTTAAAATTGGAAAGCATATAATTCCTTGCTATTTCATTCATGCTTTGTAATCGCAGATGCGTTTATATTTTTAGAATTATAATAATCTACCCTCATATTTTGAAGGTTTTACTTCTTTTAACCAAAACAATATTTTATAGACTAATTACATTGTATATCATAAATTCTTTTAGTTAAATGTTCATTAGAAAAATAGAAAATAAGATTTATTAAAAAATATGTATAAATTTTAATAATTTAACATAACGGGGAAATAAATGAAAAATAAAAGGCGCTAAAAGTTTGAAAGTAGATTGTTCTAAAGAAAATTCGTTAATTTAAAAATGTATATAAGAGATTTATAGGTTTAATATTAATAAGGTTAGATGTAGTCATTTTTAAAATATATTTTCAAACACTGAGACTTTTCATTTTTCTGGATCCTACAAATTAGTATAAACAAGAAGAACTTTATTCGATTCTATTAAATTTCAAATTAAGGCAGGTTATGCTGGAGCCAACAAAAACAAAATTTTCTTTTTTTGAAAATAGAGATGGCATTATCTGACCGTAATCATAAACCTAATAAAATCTCTTATTCTTTTTGCAAATATGTTTTAAATAAGACTACCATATCTAATCCTAATAATAAGCCTAAAAATTTCATATTCTAAATAGGGTTAGATTAGAAAATACACTATGATTATTTTTACTTATAATTATAGTATCACTATATAACATAGAGTTCGTTAAAAATTGCTTCCCATTTTCAAAAATAAGGATTTTTATTGAGTTGTCTTCCTATTTTATTGTTTCTATTCAAATACGGTGCAATTAAAAAATTATCAAATTAAATTGACAGCCAGACCTTCACCCCGTTGTCTACCTATTTTTATTATATCAAATCGGACATCTAGCTAACATCAAATTAAATAAACGCGAAATCTAGCTATACTGAAACAATGTGTAATTGAATAAATATTTAAAATCACAATGATCTTACACAGTTGTCTCCCCTTTGTTAATTCATACAAGGAGAAAATTTTAGCTTAAAAAAGTATCAAATTGAACACACAAAAAAATTCTAGGTAGATGGAAGAAATATATAATTGATTATAGTGAATAAAATTATGAGAGTGTATGTCTTCACTTGAGCCCTTCCTAATAACAATAAAGTTTTGGGAAGCTGAAGTAAATAACTTAGTTATAGAAAGATTATTTTATCTTGATGAGCACTTATTGAAGTATATCAATGAAAAAGTCAAAATCAAAATCAAATTTGCAAAGTTGATCAGAGAAGGATTAATTAAGCGTTTTCCTGAATATGGGTGTAACATATATGAAAATACGATTTCTAATTACATGGATCCACGGTTTAACTTCCACTTGAAACACTTTGGTGTTTTTTCTAGAACTAAAAGCGTACAAAAGGAGGGAAAAGGTAAAGGTACCGTGTGTGTGTTTTCATTGACAAGGCACTGATGTACCGCTTATGTCAAACTATGAACAAATTGGTATCGATGAAGAACCGAACCTAGAAGCTTCCGTGCTGAGTCCATCATCTCAACCAACCTGCCATGCCAAAACTTTTCCAGAAAAGGAAAATGCCTCATCTAAGCTTATTAGCGAGAAAGTATTTAAACATGCCGCCAAGAAACTACCAATCAGAAAGATTGTTCAGTTCCGGTTCAAATATTGTAAACAGTAAACGAAGCAGCTTGAATCCAGAAAAAGTTGAAGAGTTAATTTTTGTTGGGCAAAATGATAAATCATTTAAAAATTAGCTTAAATAGAAGAGTTTATTTCATCTTTTTGTTTCATGAAATACTTTTATATTTGATCATTGAAAAAATTGTTCCCCGACCCGCCCCGTTCCCCACGGGGACAGTATCTAACCGACCTGACCTAAAAATTCACTCCCGAATAGGCTCAGGAAGGCTTGGTATTTACTATTTGATTCTAGTTGAAGTGTCATATGTCAAAAATTTTTTGACAGGTATGGTTAATTTTTATAAAAAATAAACATCACTGTTAGATTTAGCCTACTTGAAAATGGGTACATATGTGTAAAACACCTGATTTGCACATTTGATTCACGCTTACAAGTATTTTCAAATTCTAAATACAAAAACAAACTAAAATTTTAATTGGCATTGTTGATTTGTTACAAAAATGTGTGTATTTCATGTAAAATTTGAATGAATGTTTTCGTAGTCAGATTTTAGAAGTAAACCGTATATTTTGTTTTTGGGAAAATTTTTTAGAAGTGAACCACATATTTATTTTACACTTATAGGTAATTTTGAATCCAAATGCAAAAACAATCTATAGATGAAATTGACTGTGTTGATTTGATATGAAAATGTGTATATTTCATGTAAAATTTGAATGAATGTTCTCGAAGACATTTTAGAAATAAACCGCAACTTTGTTTCACAATTATAAGTATTTTTAAATTCTAAATGCAAAAATAATCTATTAATGAAATTGGCATTGTTGATTTGATATGAAAATGTGTATATTTCATGTAAAATTTGAATGAGTGTTCTCGAAGATACATTTTAGAAATAAACCGCAACTTTGTTTCACAATTATAAGTATTTTTATATTCTAAATGCATAAATAATCCATAAATGAAATTGGCATTGTTGATTTGTTATAATAATGTGTATATTCCATGTAAAATTTGAATGAATGTTTTCAGACAGATTTTAGAAGTAAACCGCAAGTTTCTTACACACTTATAGGTACTATCAATTTCCAAATTCCAAAAATAAGTCCAAAAATGAAATCAGCAAAGTAAAATTTGAAGATATATTTTATTAGATATATTTCTCATCAATCAAAATTTTGATTGACATTGCACAAAAAGTAACCATGATTTTAAAAATTTTTTAACTATAAAGTGTTATGTCTTTAATACTGTATATATTTATAAATTTTCAAACGAGTATATAATATAGAACCAAAGTTATAAGCTTAACTAGAGATACTGTCAGAATTTTGCTGAAAAAGTTTAACTTTTGATTTTGATTGACAGATTTCGACGTGAAAAGGTCATTCAACTGCCATGAAAATGGTATCAAAAGGTGCAGCTATCAATTTTAGGAAATGTCACGAAGTATGGTAGCAAAAGATGTAGCCAATTTGGTACAAGAGAAATTTTTAGAAGTTTTTAGTTTAAGTTACCTTCTTCAGTGTGACAAAGTAAAATATTTTTGGCATTTTTCTTTTGTTACGTATTTCAAGACCTTCAAAAGTAAACATAGTACATCAATGGAAAGATAAAAAATGACCAATTTGTTATGTACTAAAACATTCCTTTTCATATTCTTGTAAGAAATAAACGAAAAAACTTAAAATCTTTTGTATTTCTTTTATACACAGGAGGTGGCGCTATATTCAGATTAACATGAACATGTTATATATATTGTAAAGAGGAAAATGAAGGAAAATTGAAAGGTCTTAAATTAAAGGGATTAAAATACTTGCAAACTTATTTGTTAAAAAATAAGTCAAAACTGATTTTGAGTTAAAATATTTGAGATTTTGTTATTGGCCATTTTGGATTTCGGCCGTTTTGGTTTCGGCCGTTTTGGTTTCGGCCGTTTTGGTTTCGGCCGTTTTGGTTTTTAGGCGTTTTGGTTTCGGCCGTTTTGGTTTTCAGCCGTTTTGGTTTCGGCCGTTTTGGTTTTCTGCCGTTTTAGTTTCGGCCGTTTTGATTTTCGACCGTTTTGACTAGGAACCGTAATAACCATATGTTTACGAAACTTTGATTAATAATATGCAGATTTTTTGCTACCAATGACAAATTAGGCATTCAAACTTTGAGAAATAATTTTTAAAGAAAAGTTTTGAAATGCTTGAAAGTTGCAATTTGTAAGAAATCCAAACCTAAGAGACTTTATTGTGTGAGGATTTCAGATTTTCAATTTTCATATTCATAATGTTATGGTCTTTGAGAAAGTACTATTTAAATTTTAACTATATAGTCGACTTTACAAAAATAAAATCATCTGCGTTTATCAATACAAATCTTTGGCTTTACATGAGATATCGTCTGATTATTTTGGTCGTTAACGGGTTAACCTATTTTAACCTTCAACTTTTCAGTCATTATTTGGTATATTATATCTAAAAATAATCATTCGTTTTTTAAATAAAAAACTTTATTTTTAAGAAAAAAATACCAATTTATATATGTAATAAATTATTCCTTATTTTAAAAAGATTATTGAGATAACAAATTTATTACAAATTGGAAAAATAGAAACAATTAAAAAAAAAAAGTTATGAGAAATACCTCTAAGGTAATCATTTAGGTCACGATTTTCAAAATCATTGACAATCCATAAATCTCACGATGTAATCACTATATGATGAAAATACTTAACGATGAAAATACCAACGATGTATTGCATCACGATGAATTTACTATACGATGAAATTTCCACGATGAAAATTACCGGATACCTTCTTCAGGGAAAAATCTTTGTACAGGATTTTCCAATTCAACTGATGTTGAACGTGTATTGTTTGCATCAATGAGTTCTTGAGCTAATTGGAAAAAAGTTTAAAACAGTTTAAAAAAGTCAAAACGAATTCGGGTCAAAACGCCCGAAAACCAAAATGCCCGATACCAAAAAGCTCGATATCAAAACGACCGCTACAAATATTTTGGGGCGTTTTGACCTGGCACCGGTCAAAACGGCCAAAAGCAAAGCAACAAAAAATGAAATCACGAAAAACTAAAAAGGCCCAAACTGAAACAGTGAAAAATCAAAAACGTTTGAACAAAAAAAAGCTTAAAATCAAAACGGTAGGAACAAGTATTGCCAAGTACTAAAAAAACGCCCCAATTCTAAACCGCTATAAAATAGATAAAAACGAAATAAGTTGTAACTGAGACGTTAATACAAATTTAGCAAATAAATCAACTAATCCTATTGAAAAAACTGTGACAAAAATTCAATCTTTTTTAGGAAACCGTTAGTTCTGAATGTAAATACCATATTTTTCTTTTGAAAATTCTCGCTTTTCTGAAATATACATTTAAAAAGAACTATGCCATAGGTATTTTTGGTGTGTTATGTATATTGTTCCATTTTATGATTTTCATTTACTTCTTAACTCTAATAAAAAACGCATTGCCCCATCACTAATTTTTTATTTGTATTTGTTCATTTTTATTTGGGATAACCACTTTACTTTTGCATTTGAAATTTTAAACATCATGTTATTTCCAGATAGTTAATTTATCATCATCGTCTCATTTTGTTCTTACTGTTTTAGGATCCTGTAATTTTGCTTTGCTTTATATAAAATAGTCAGAGAGTAATTAAAAATAAGATGTAGAGGTGAAACTAATAACCCTATTAACAAAATAGCAAATTTTAGTATAAAAAACGTTTAACTTTGAAAAATATATGTTTAGGTAACATCAATAATTGCTTCAAATATTGTAGAACTTAACAATGAGAAAAACATACTACAGCATCATAATTTTGACAATTAATGTAGCAAAAAACAATAAAAGTATTGCATAAGATTATGTTAAATCTAAATTTTATAAAGCATAATTTTACAATCTAAAAAAATGAGAACTATAAACTAAAAAAGGTGAAATGCATTAGCAAAGTATTGTTATTTTATTGAAATATGGTTTAGTAATACTGCAATTGTGTAATGTAAAACCAATTATACTTTATACTTTACCTGATCCAGTAAACAGCCAACAAAGTGCCATTTCGGCCAATTATGCATCATTATATATTGCTTGAAAAGTAAAATTTTCTGATGTTTTTGAATTTGTTAAAAAATGAAACAAAATATACAGTTAAGCCCTCGTGAAGTGAATCTTTGACCAACCAGATTGATACATGTTTTGAGAGAGAGGATTACAAAGTTTCTTCTATTCACATACATCTATTCAATATGAAGTTAAATCCTACTTTGACAGAGATGATTTGACGTGAAGTGCTGATTGCACAACGTGCGCTTTTTGATTTGTATTCGGGACATTCTATGTTGAAAATTGCAAAGAAGCTTAATGCTTCACAAACAAAAAACTGCGAATGAAAATTTATGATACGTCTACTTATCTTGTGTGAAGTGAAAGATAGAGATAATAAGAAGCTAGAAGCTATAGAATCGTTTTGTAGGAAGGAAAATAATGAAGCAAAATTTTCTTTTGTCTGATTGTTTGATTAAATGACTTGTTTTTTCTTTCATTTGTCATTGATAGACCACATATGTTTTGTCTCAAAAATAACTGCTTATGCCATCGTTCGTATTTTGTATTTCAATAAAAACAAGCATTATAAAGGCAATAACTTGCCAAATAAAAAACTGACGGTGTAGAAGTTTAGTTTGCCATAAACATATTCAATGGGTTTTGGACGTTTTGTAACCATGAGGTTTTTCATTTGTTTTAAGACTTTTCGTATTCATTAAGTCAGCCAGATTTATACACATTTTAAGTTGTTTCTTACTAAGAACGGTTTTTACTCATTTAAGAAAGTGAATGATTTATATTTTTTTTAAAAACTTATTTCATTATAAATTCCATAAGCATAAAGATAAAAATTTAGTCAATAAATTATACCCAGTAGATTTTTTTGCTCAACAGAAAAATGAAAACAAAAAGAATTTTAGTAACGTAAAAAAGAGGCAAAATTGAAACAGGCATGTTTTGAAAAAAGTAGTGAGTTATTCCATTTCTGGTAACAAAATAATATATATCACTTTTCAATTCCATAAAATTATCCAACTTTTTAGTTAAACACTTTTTAGGTTTTTGCGCCTTCTGGTTTTAGGTCGTTTTGGTTTTTAGCCGTTTCCGTTTTGGGTCGTTTTGGTTTTTAGCCGTTTTGGTTTCGGAAGTTTTGGTTTTCAGCTGTTTTAGTATCGGCTGTTTTGGTTTTTGGCTGTTTGGGTTTCGGCCGTTTTGGTTTCGGCCGTTTGGGTTTTGGCCGTTTTGGTTTTGGCCGTTTGGTTTCGGCCGTTTTGGTTTTCGGCCGTTTTGTCCAGACATCCTCTTACTTATAGAAAATTATTGAGGGGCCTGAAAACATATTGGGGGCGGTCGCCCCCCCCCCCCCCTCACCCCCCGGATGTGTGCCCCTACATGACAAAAATATACAAAAAAAAAAACAAACATGTTACAAAAATTATTTATATAAAATATATGTAGAACTGTAAAAATGAAACAAAACATTACCTGCATATTAATTATAAGATTAAAATACATGTACAAATAAGTTTTTAACGAAAATAAATTTTAAAGATGAAAGAAGTTAAAGAAAGTGGAGCTTCTTGCATGAGAAAAGGAAGAGAAAGGAATATTTCATTGAAAAAGTATAAAGGAGCACTATTAAAATATATCAGTTCTTGTCCTAAAACATTTAATCCTCAAGTTGATCACGAACTTAGTTTTTCACTTTCAAAAGATTCAACATCAAATGAAAACTCAACACTTTCAAATTTTGAAAGGCGATTAGAAAAAACAAGTATAGTACCAGAAGTAAACATGAAAGATGTATGTCTGTGGCCAGTTAAGATTGACATACACGAATTTTGCTTGTACCTCAAGGATCATCTGTAATTCAAAATTTAGATTCAGATTTTAGTAAAGTATATCGCCAATGTTTTTCACTGAAGAGACATTGTAGAAGTCTAACATGCGAATGGTTTTTTCGAAGGCTGCAAAATGGTGAAAAATTTTTAATAATATGGATGGTTTACTCTCCTCACAAGAAATCTATATATTGTTTTTTCTCTAAGCTGTTCTCAGACTCAAACAGAAGTAATTCAAAGTTTGATTCTGAAAACGGATTTAATTCATGGTGGAAACTGAATTTTAAAATATCTTGTCATGAAATGAGCACGTTTCATGTGGAGAACTTTACTAAATGGAAGGAGTTAGAAATTAGAATATCATGTGGAGAAATGATCAATAAAAGAGAAGAAAAGTTGATTGAAAGTGAAGTAAAAAAATGAAGAAAAATTATTTCAAGGTTACTTGATATTGTTAAATTTTTCTGCAAAAAAGGAATAAACATACAGCAATGTAATCAAAAAATGAAAGCGCTAAAAACTTTTCTTTTAGAGAATTAAGAGACGGTAGTTAATAATGGAATTAACTTTGCTAAAGAAATTTACAACGATTTAGGAATAAACATGGAATGTCGTCGACTTAAAAGAAGAAAGAAAATACTCGTTAAAAGATTTGATGATGATGATTTATCCTACGATATTGAATTAAGAAGAGAAATGTTTGAATCTCTCGATAGAATAGTTTAAGAAATAACTTCAAGATTCAAAAAAACTCATGAAATTGCTGAAAGATATGATTTTCTTACTCCGTCAAACCTACTTGATATTAAATATAAATTCCAATTGAAAGAAAATTATGACGACATTGATAAAAAAGAGTTTTTTATTGAAAGAAAAAGACTTCAGAATTTTTATTTGTTGCCACTTGTGAAGGAAGTTTTTCGAAGCTAAAACTTATTAAAAATTTATTAAGATCTTCTATGAGTACGTTGAGGCTAAAAAATCTTGCCATATCTATACAAAGAGAGCTGACAGAAGATGGTTTTTGACGAAGTTATTGATAAGTTTGCGAACAAAAAAGCTGGAAAAGTTAAGTTCAGGAATGAATATGTATATATAATTAATTAACCTTTACATTTTTTTATTTTTATATTAAAACTTTACTTTCCAATTTTAAACATTTATATTTTCAAAATTAAATTATAAATAAAATGAGTATTACGCGCAGTTAGCAATATTTTAATTATTTTTAAAATAAAAAAGATATTTTTTATGTCTTTTTAAAATGTAAGAAAATATTTTTATAAATGAAATTCCATATGTGCCTCCCATTCAGGTTAAGAAGCCTCTTATTATATAATAAATGAGATATTTTTAGCAATTTAATGTAAGAATGAGGAGGCACATAAAGAATTTCATATATAAAAATATTTTCTTACATTCCATAAAATTAAATATCAATATTTATATATAGTGAAAACTTTTTAAACCAAATTCTTTGTAAATCTAAATTTCTATCTACTGAATATAACAGTCTGTCCTGATTTTTTATCCTTCAATTCATGGTATAATATCGTTGTCAAACCGAATACTCTCTAATATCAAAACCGAACCTAAATTTTTGGAAAAACGCACATTTTATTTTTTGTAAACCGAAAATTACATAGATAACAAGGATTCATGATAAAATTTTCCTCATCATCAATCCCACACACAATTCAATGCATTGATATAAATCGTAAAGAGTAAATGATGCGGATGAAAATGTATTTACACAAACTAAAATACATGATCTCATATAGCGCATGTTTGTGGAATCAATTATTATTGAGCAACAGAAATGAAATATCTAGCAACGAAATTTCTACATATATGTATTGTATGTATTGTGACAGTGAATGTAATAGGTAAAGCACGAAAAAGTCAATAAAGTCAATTTCTATAAAATTAATCTCTAACCTTGAAAAAGTCCAAACAAAGATTTAGAACTTGATAAAGTGTGAATCAAACAAAAAAATAAAATCAATTTTTCAAATTTAGGTCAATAAAGTCAATTTCCAATGATTTTTATTGAAAAATATTCAAAATACCCTGACACTGATTGGAGCTTTGATAACTTAAATTTAAAAATTTATAAAAAAGAAAAAGTTTAAATGAATAGGGTAATAAAATATGTAAGAGTAGAACTTCACTCACAATACACATAAGTATGAATATGTTGATAATGGTTTTATATTAATACTTAATGGGTATGAGAGTATACAGATTTGCAGAACATGTTATAAAAGTAAGTTAAAACAAGACGATTTCATGAATACTTTCAAAAAAATAATAAGTTTTGGAACGATCATTTTTGCCAAAGTCATGTAAAACTTTTGGACAAAACTGGGTTTATTGCGCGTCTTTATTTGGTCCCATTTGTGTGTGTGTGGTGTTTATAGTGGAGGGTTAGAATTTTTTTGTATCACACGCATAATTGTGAATGAGGCAAAAAGGACCAGCTCAAAGAGAGGGGGTTAAGTAAGTTAAGTTAAGTATTGTTTGTCATGTTCGCACCCATTCTTTCGGATATCGTGGCCCGCCCGGAATTCTGAGTCTAGGTCTACCTGGACCTTGCATCCTACTAAACGCCTACCGGCCCTTGATACTGCATAGATATACCTTGTTTAATTTTACAAGAATGAATGTTACAAATATATAAATACAGATGAGTGAACGATAAAATTTTAACGAGAACGCTCCTAATTTGGGAAACAATCTTAAAGTCTAGTGATAGTTTGATTACTAACAAGGTTAGAATCGTGTCACCAAGTAACCTAACCGTAAAAAACGTTAAATTCTTCATAGGAAGAAACCCAGGATAAAAAACAGGCACCACGGAATATAACTTATCCCCAAATAAAAGAATATGATTATAAATAAATATGCTACAAAAAATATAAAAGTTAGGAGGTATACAATAGCGTATATGTTATTAATAAATAATGTTTAATACATGTTATAAAAGTTAAGAAAGGTATAGACAACTTAGAGCATGCTAGGTTAGGAACAAACTACCCATTGAATTTGACTCCATTCCATAGATATGAGTATATATGTTATCTCTAGGATATATATTTTACAATAGGAATATATAATCGGTCCTACAAGCCGACTCATGTAGAGGCCAGCTTACCGACTATGCCTAACCTAATTCGTACCATTAATCAGTTTTGGGACTTATAACATGTGCCAGTCCTAAATTTAAGTAGGCCGATCTAGAACTCAGAAAAAAAACAGAACTATAACGCAAAACTTTTCTCTTTAGTTTTCTCCTTTTTTTTTTAGCATATACCCCTAAGAACGCTTCAGCCCGGTTTGCGTGAGCTCCCAAGCTTGGCATAAATGTAGGCAATGCTTATGTGTCCTTAGTTTTTCAATAAACTTTCTATTTAATTTCTCCAACCTTTTCTGGAACCAAGAAAAGGAGGTTCGGCTATGAGCAATAGTGAAAGTGTTGCCATAAACAGTTCAAAAAAGTTTGTACACAAGGTCGCCTATTGGGTTGGTCCAAGTTGAGGGAAGGCATCCAAAATGGAGTCACCATAAGTCAATTTCGGCATTGTTAGGATTTTAATGACCTTGTTGACCGCCATGGAATTGACCCCAATGTCTTTAAGACATCCATATAGCGCTAGATCCTTTATAACCTTCTTAATCTTTCGTGAGCTTCACGATGAAAACTAAATCCTGCATCCCAATTGATTCTTATAGATATTTTAAGTGTCGAACTCAGGGAATATTCCCTATAGTTGGCGGGTTATTTTTGGAGCCAAAGATGATAACCTTGCATTTAGAGTAATACACCTTAATGTTCCATCCAGTGAAATACCTTCCTAATATGGTATTTACGTCCGAAACGTGTTTGCAAATACGCAGTACACGCTTAGCGGAGTAATATTCACATATGTCGTCTGTGAAACTGATTATCCTAGCATATATTGATTTGTAGTCCCTAATGTCAGAGAAGTAGATGTTGAACAGAAGAGGGCTTAAAGGTGAACCTTGGAGGACCCAGCGTCATAGGCTTATTCTCCCAAAAATTGTTGTTTATTCTGATTTGGAAAGTGCGTCGAGAAAAGAAACTGTAAACTACCTTAAAGATGTATGATGGCACAAACATGCTACTGAGTTTGAACAGCAAAACATCAAGCCAAACTGTATCAAAAGCTTTCTCCAAGAGGAGGTTAACTTTTCATAACTGTTATCTAAGAACTCACACTTTGTGCATAAGTGTACTTTTTATAAACAATTTGAGTTGCGATATTCGCGTAATCGTATGAGTGAGAAAAGTGTCAGAGAAATTGTAGTATAGGCCAGCTAGTGAGAGAAAGTTGCTCACGCACAATGCATGAAAACTTCAGAGATTTTCAGACTTTAGATTCCCGGAAACGTGACTAGAGTTCATTTGTTTTACAAATGTTTTATCTTATATGCCTGATGTGACTGAAAAAATGAGAAGCATAGAAGAAGTGAACATTTGAAACATTTCTGTATTGACACCGTTTGTAATTTCAATTTTAATGTCGCATAGAAGTCTTGTTTTTTAAATACTTATTTTTTTCCTTGCCTTTAAAAATTATGCCAAAAACTGAGAAGTCTTCTTCACAAAAAGTTAAATAATTCATTTTTAAACTTCCTGAAGAGTTTACTTCAACTCCTAAAAATGAACTCTATTGCAAACTTTGTAACATTGTTAACACAGCAAATATTTTTTTGTTGAAAGTCATAGAAAGACTAAAAACATTCAACTAAATATTATTCAAAATTTGCTACTTCTTCTGTTCAAACGTTTATTAGTGATAATAACTTTGTAAAGAAAGTAACAGAATCTTTTTTATCAGCAAATATAACTTTGAATAAATTGAATCATACTTCCATTAAAGATTTGTTCAAATATATGGGATACAATTCTCCAAATTGTAAATTCTTGTTGATATTACATTACACGTTGGAGAAAATATAAAAGAAAGTATCAAAGAAAAGGTAAAAAGTAGTGTTTTTTATTTCTAATTATAGATGAGTCCTCGTTTGGAAATAAGTATTATGTAAATGTTTTGGCTGGAGATCTAAGTTTACCAAAGAAAGCGTATTTAATTGATTCTGTTTATTGTTCTACTTCAGTAAATAATCAAAAATTACTCAACGAGTTGATGACAAAATAAAATACTTAGAAATAGAAAATTTTGTGCTTCTCATTAGTGATGCAGCACCTACATGAAAAAAGCTGGAAAAAGGTTAAAAATTTTGTACCCCTGTTTTTCATGTTTTTTTGCTTAGCACATTTATTGCATAACTGTTGCTTGAATAGATAATTTGATAGCTAGTATCAGAAAGTTGATAGTTAACAACAAACAAAGACAAAAGATTTCCAACGAAGAGAGAAAAAGAAACGTCCTCGATCTTCTTCGGATTCTTTGGCTGCTTGGGTAGCATTTATGGATTAGCTGATTGACAACTTTGGGAGTTGGTCAAGATCTCAGAAAAGTTTCACCTCTTGTTTGTTTTCTTTGATGACGTGGTTGGGTTCTGGCTGCTGGTTTATACATACATGTGTGTGTGTGCGATGTGTTAAATTATGTCGTGAGGTTGTAATTATAGAAAAGTAAAACTTAAAGTACTGTGAAGCAGGTTAAATGTTTCGTAGGGCTACATTTGTATGAAAGTTGATGCGAAATTGGAATGATGCAAATAATGTGAGGTCGCAATCAATGTTGATGGATCATTTAACATTAAAAATTATTTAAATGTTACAATAGGAAAGTGAAAAGTACCAAGATGCATGAGAGGTGTGAAAATTAACCAGTTGCCAGTCGCCTACACTTCCAATAAAAAAGCATCGATGATCTTTCAAATCTTCACCGAGTGGTTGACGGCGGTTAATAAAGAGAAGAAACAGTAAAAAATAAATCCAACTGTTTTTGGATAATTGACTTTTCTCATGTCACATTTTCTTCCAGCCAATACTACTTCTCTCATTCAGCGACTTCACCAAGGGGTTATCAATTCGTCCAAAGCAAAATATCGAAAATTTTCAAATCCTAAATGCAAAAACTGTGTCTAGAATTGAAACCAGCATTGTTGATTTGGTATTAAAAATATATTTCATATAAAATTTGAGATAACATTATTTTGAACATATATAGTTCATATATTTTTAGGTAATATTTTTAAAATCAAAAATATATACTTAATAGTATGTCTAGCAAGCGCTATACTTTTTATTTTACATATACTTTCTTTGTTCCCTTTTTGTTGTCTCCCGTGGTCTTTTTCGACTACTGATAATGTCAACGTGTGATCATCAGTTTGATAAGATTTAAGAATATTTGAATTTTTCGGTTTTGAGTAGGAAAAAGAAAAATGATAATTATGAAATCATTTAAAATTTACATAACCCTGTAGTCAAAAATGACATTTTACTTTTTACAGTGTATTGTCTCGCAAAGTAGTAAGGCATCTTATATTCAAAAAGTAAATTTAACTCTCTTTGTTCCAATTAGAAAAAGGTTTGCTTAAATTATATTTTATACTTCAAATAGAAAATGATTTTTTTCTCAGTATTTTTAGTATATTGCGGGTGATAAAAAAATAATTTCATTTTTTGGAAGTTTTGTTCTTTAGAATAAAAACAGAAATCTGCTGCAAGCAAAATAAGTATGAAATATAATAATGTTATTTGATATTAAAAATTTCAAGGTCACAAAATTTGAATATAAGATGAATTCTCATTCAAATATTCCACTTTTAATTATTCAAAATAGAAATAAAATTAGGTTTCACAAATAAAGTTATTTGGCTTTGCACTAAGAAAAAACAAGTAAGGTGTTCATTATATTTATTTTTTTTAGTTAAATTTTTATTTTATTTAAATTTTTTCTATATATATATATATCTTTACATAACTTTAATAGTGGGTAGTTCTTTGGAGGCATTTCTATGATTTCTCTCCTTTAATTTTTCTTTGTGTATAGCGAAGAAGTGATATAAAATTATTCGGAGGCAAAAATTAACCCCTGTAATATTGAAGGTTGAATGACATACTATGATAGTTTAAATTTAAGACTAGCTTAGAATGATTTATTTTTTTATTCATCCACTTTTTGTGTTTTATATTTCGCCACAAATAAAAAAGAAATCAGTATACAAGTTACTTTAATAAAAATTGTTTGAAAAATTTCTTTACGTTCTTCCTTTGTTGTTATCCTAGCCCGCCTGACCATTCATACATAGAAGTCCTTTATAATTTTTATTCTAAAAAAAATACACATTTTAAATTTTGCTTCACTACTTCAGACGAAGTGTCACACGCTATTTCCTCATCCAAATTTAACTCTTTTCCATTTGACCCATCACCCATGAATACTTTAAACGATTGCCAATATTACCTGACACCTATTATTACACATTTTATCAACCTATCATGCATTCACAACAAATTCCTTACTACTCTGAAACACACTTTTATCTTACCTATGCACAAGAAAGTTTCCAAACTCGATATCTCCAATATTCCTGTCCTATCTAAAATTTTTGAAAAGGTTCTTCCCAGCGACTGCATTGATGCTATTATTCAACTTTTATTCTACAAAGTGAATTCTAAACACTACGTTTCTCTTACATCATACGACCTTTTCAAAGCTTTTAACAGCATTAACCATGAACTTCTTCTAGACAAGCTTGATATTCCTAATTTACACTCTAACAGCCGTTCTCTATTAAACTCTTACCTGTCAAACCGCACCACTAAAACCTACGTTAATAACACATTTTCCCACCATCGCTCACCAATCATGGCTTACCCCAAGGCTCTGCACTAATTCCTATTTTATTCAACCTCTTCATAAACGATCTTCCTCTTTTTATTAATACAACTCTTACCAAGCTTTCCTTATATTCTAACGACATCTATTCCATCTCATTTTACGGTCCTCCGATGAACTAGCATCACTCATCTCAAATGCCTCAGATCGTCTACAACAATTGTGTACTATCAACAGTATGAAATTAAACCTTTGCAAAACTACCCCACCAACTTCTCACCAAAAATGAATAAAAATCCAAAAAAATCTCTGCATATTTGACAATATAAAAACTGCTTCTTCTATTAATATTTTTGCATTAATATCTCAAGCTCTCTCTCAATTGGACATTATTTCAATAAAATAATAGCTAGGTCCAAATTAGCCAAAAACGTACATTCTAAACAATTTCAATTATGCTATAAAAACCTTTTTTACTCTTTTAGCATGCAAGACTCAACAAAATTTGAAAGACTTACAAAAAATTGCCTGAAATACATATTTAACATGAAAAAATCACTTCAACTTTTAAATATACAAAAATTCTCCCAAACAAAATTTTTTTACAATTCAAGTTCCTCTTAACAACATTTAAAGAACATCATCACCCCTCCAAAGACACCAAACTTAAATTAAACAGATTTTCAAACATTCTTCCAGTTAGAGCCCGAAACCAAAAGCAAAAAAAGACATTTTACTCTTGCTCATCTCTTCTCTTCATCTCTCTATCTAAGCCTCTAAGACTCGTCACATCCAATTACAAATTTAACGAAGACTTATTCCTCCATTTACTCAAAGAATTTACTGCCTTCAAACAACAGTTCTTTCTTTGTCTACTTTATAAGAGACATATTTTATACTTATCTAAATCACTTCTTAGGTCATTTTATTTTATTTATTCCTATCATATGCTTATATACGTTCCTTTTTTTAAAAATATCTAATGTGATTAATTTTCATTATAAAACTTACGTTTTGAAGCCAATAAATTTGATTTGGACATTATCTAACTTTAAGCCTAAAAAATCTCTTATTCCTTTTGCTATACTTCGTTATACTATCACATTAAAAATTGCCTCCCTATTCCTTTTCAAAAACACAATACTTTTTGCCAAGTTGCCTTCCAATTTTTATTACTTCAAATCAAACAAGGAACTATTATGGAAAGTATTAAATTAAAAGCAAAATATAGGTAATGAAAGAATATTCAAAAATACAATGCCTTTTTAAACAGATAGTTTCCCCATTTTTATTATTTCAAATCAAGCTATGTAATTAAAATAAAAATATGTAATTGATTAAAATTATGACAAGGCAGGGGATGTCCTTATCCTTTTGAGGGTTAGAGCGATTATACTATATCTGTAGATAAGTTTATAAGAATTTATTGGATTACTCCATTCTTTTGTGAGTTTAGATTATAATGAGTAAAAATTATAAGGGGTTGTCTTCCGTGTCTAACCTCTTGAGCTTATAGAAGATTACAAAACGTGTGATAGGTGAGTTTTTTAAAACTCAATATATGAAATCGTTTTCTCCCCTGTCATTATACCAAATCATACATGGAGGAAATTATGTATAAAATGGTTTAAATATGTAATTGACTATAATGGATCAAATTATGAAAAGTAAGTTAATGTTTTCATACTTTTGAGGGTGCAGAAGGTAATACTAAATAAAATTATGAGAATTTATTGGATTTTTTTTTTTTGTAGTTGAGAAGATAATAATCGGTTAAAATTAAAAGTGGTTAATAAATTTAATAAAAGCTATATGTTAAAAATAAATTAAAAGTTACTCACTCATTAAATATGAAAGTATCTTTATGAACTTTGAATGAGGGGTTAAAAGCAACAAACAATATTTTAACTAATTAATATAAACTCTCGAATTCACTAGCGTAAGCATAGCGGTCATTTAATTTTAACTTGAAGAGTAAGAATAAATTTAATGTTATTTGGAAAACATTACTAATCAGTTTCATTTCAAAATAAATGTGTTTTTTTCTAAAAAAAAATCAAATAAAACACGCAATCTTTATTTGAATTTTTTAACTAAATGCTATATGGAAATTATAGAACGAAAAAATTATAATGGATCAACTCTCGTGTTTAACCTCTATACGTTAATGAATTTCAAATTCATTATATGAAATCAATACACATTTTTTAAGCAATCATATATTTTTTTCTCTTTATTAATAAAATTTAAGTTATAAATTCAAAAATGGAAAATTGATAAAATTTTACATAAAGCATAGATGAGAAAAAAATTAATTATAAGTTAAAAGACAAATTATTACCTGACTGCACTTTAAATTCAGTATAAAATTTGTAACATTTTGACGCATTATACACCCCATGTTTCAACTTAATTTGCGTGAAATAGCTGAACTTTGAAAATTTGAGCCAGTTGTAATCTTTTTCAGTGGTTTTAGCGATGCGCCGATTATACACCTTGAATGTTAACAATGCAAGAGCAAAGATATGCATCGATGATACACATCAATAGTAAATATCTTTGCTAAAGAATACATTAGGGCACTCTTAATCAATAAATTGGTAGAAATTAAAATTAAAAGATTTTGTAATTACGGCTATATCGATTTAGCTGACCATAAGGTAAATTACACTTCATAGGGTTTTTGAATTAAAAAAATTTTTTTACAAAATTTGAAATGTAAAAATACTTTTCACTATTATCAAATTTGGTATCTTTTTTAAAAAGCATTGATAAAATCAATAAAATAATCTTGTTTTAGGCGCAGTCCCCTTTTTTGTTTCAAAAAAAAACCTGAAATAAACTTCCCGAGTTTACATTGTTTTTTCTGCCTTCAAATATCAATAGTTTTAAAAAGTTTTCCTATACTTTAAAAAAAACTAAAAAACAAAATACTTTTACATTTTAAAGGTCAGTAGGGGAGTGGGGGGAGGGGGTGGGTTCAATATATATTTTTTGTCAGTTAAGTAAATTTATTAATGTTTTTAAAATAAGATACCAAACTTTGCTAAAGGTTAAAAGTGTTTTTAGAAAAATTTTTCAATTCTACAATAATCAAAGAAGATTAAGCTTTGTGATATTTTGTTTTTTTGTATAATAATAATTTTTATTCGAGCTAATGTCTGTCGTCCCGCCTGTTAAGAAGAGAAAGGTTGATCTCGAGGGTAGAACTTTTAACCCTAAGTGGGAAAGGTATTTTTTCATAGAGCGCTTTGGACATGCACAATGTCTCATATGTTTGAAAAAATTAGCTGTTCTAAAAGAATACAACGTAAGACGTCACTGGGAGACAAAACATGGCTCTTCAAAGTTCGCTTCGATGTCTGCTGTTGAACGAAAAGTTTCAATTGATAAACTGAAAAGCAACCTGGAGAAACAATTTTCTTTTTTTCACAAGCAGAATGTTGAGGCGGAAAATGTTACACGCGCCAGCTACGAAGTCTCCAAAATCCTCGCTTACCGAATGAAGCCATTCACAGATGGAGAAATCATTAAAGAATGCTTTCTTGCTGTAGTGGATTCCATCTGTCCGGAACAGCGTTCTGCCTTTGAGAAAGTGAGTCTTTCTTCCCGTACTGTTTGCCGCCGCATTGAAGATATGTCCGACAACGTAAACGACTCACTTAAAACACGTATCTCGAAATTTGAAGCATTTTCTCTTGCTTTGGATGAAAGCACAGACAGAAAGGACACAGCACAGTTGTCTATTTTTATTAGAGGTGTTACTCAAGGTCTTCAAGTTTTTGAGGAATTCCTCCAACTTATCCCACTTCGCGACACTGTCACGGGACAAAATATTTTTTCAGCGTTGCTTCGATGTGTTGATGAGTACTCTTTGGATCTTTCCCGTCTTGTATGTTTGACAACTGACGCTGCTCCAGCAATGGTTGGAGAAAAAAAAGGCGCAACTTCGCTGCTTATTCGTCATTGTGAAACTGCTGGATACACTCAACCTATTCATAAAATCCAATGTATCATCCATCAAGAGACATTGTGCGCCAAGTCTGCCAATCTCACTGATGTAATGTCTATTGTGATTAAGGTTGTAAATTCCATTTTATTCCGAAGCCTTAACCATCGTCAATTCCAAGCCCTTTCGGACTGAGTAAAGGAGGAGTATAAAGACCTTCTTTACTTCTGTGAGGTACGATGGCTAAGTCGTAGGGCTATGCTGCCTGGGGTATGCATACTAGAGCAAGAAATTGCTACTTTTTTACATCAAAAAATCTTTCATACGCTGAAAATTTTTCAGATCCAAAATGGCTAGCTCGTTTGGCCTTTCTTACGGACATAACAACACATCTGAACTCACTAAACTTAAAACTGCAAGGTAAAGGCATTCTTGTCACCGACATGTTTGCGCAGATTACTGCCTTTGAGGTTAAACTGCGCCTTTGGGAAGCTCAATTGACTTCAGGACAATTTATACATTTTTCTCATCTTGTTGCATGCGTTCCAGCGAATATAGACCAGGACGCATGTGTTAGTGTTATCAAAATACTGCGTGAAGAATTTGCTACCGTTTTGCAGCACTAAGATTGTTAAGTACAGACTTCAAGCTTTTTACTTCTCCATTTGACTTCAATGTGAAAGACGCTCCTGCATCTCTGCAGATGGAGTTGGTGGAACTACAGTGCGATGAGAAATTGAGAGCAAATTTCAGCTTGTCATCTCCTCTGTTTTTCTTTCAAAATTTTGTTTTTCCTACTAACAATTTCCCAAATTTAATTACGCATATTCAAAGAGCTGTGGCTATGTTCGGTAGCACTTACTGCTGTGAGCAGTTATTTTCGAAAATGAATTACACCAAGTCTTAACTTCGCTCTCAACAAGTTTATTCTTGTGGTTACTTTTTGCAGGTAAATTAATCAATCGTTTTACTTGATTTTGTGTTTTATGTTTCAATTTTAGCAGCTTTCTCTTCTGTTCTTTTTGTTTTTAAGCTAATATTTTTATAGCTCGCCGAAAATGTTTGTTAAAACATGTGATCGTTTAGACATTAATGAAATTTTTGAATAAGGACTTATCAAATTCTGATATTTAAAATAATGAACGTTTTGCAAATGAAGATGATATTATCTCGCAACAGTTTGATGAAATATAATTTAATACCTTCAAATGATCCACACGGATATAGAAATATTTCATTGCCAAGTTCTTTAGAAATTCAGAAAGTTGAAATCTCAAAATTTAAATATTTGGTCAACTTTTGAAAATACAATTAAAATTTTTTATAATCTAGCCGAAAATTTAAATTTGTATTGAAGTATGAATGAATAGAAGCTCAGTGAATTATTTCAAAGATCTATAAAGAATTCTAATAAAATTCTTCAATGTAAAGCAAATGGAAAATATAGAGGGAAAGAGTAGAAGAATTTTTTTTAAGAAAAAATTTATCATTTGCAATAAAATTAACAACTAAAAATTTTATTGAATCAAAAATTAAAATAAGTTAATTTTTTATTGTATATTTCATTATTAAAAACTGTTTATAGTCAATTTAAATAGAATTAAATAACATTAAGGTCGAAGATAACTTTGTAAACATTGAGATTTTTCCTTTGCATTCCTCTCTAGCAGTAGTAATAATAGCCGCCATAGTAGCAGATACGTGGATCTTAAAAAAAAACATTCTTATAGATTGCAATTACAATTCTCAATAAGAAGAGGAAGAACTTTATTTATATTTAGTACTAAGTGTAATATCAGGAATAGAAAAGCATACTCTCACATTTGCAGAAAGTTTACCTCTTGTTTTACAGACCACATGGCAAAGTTGCAGGAAAAATACGCTAACAATATCATATTAAAGCAGCAAAATTTCGCAAATTTATTGATTTATTATTTATGGATATAATATCATTTATTAATTTTATGATATACCGTTTAAGTAACTAGCTTTTGGTTATGCCCTATAGTTTCCTCTAATTTTCAATGGCCAGAAGCCTTTAGTGTAAAAAAATTACTAATTGTATAATGTAAAAAATGGTAAATTATGTAAAGCTTCATATAAAAGTTAGTGCTAACTTAATTATAACATTAGAAGTAAACGAGAGAGTAAGAACTAAGGAAAAATTTTATTAGAGAGAGAGAGTAAAAACTAAGGCAACTAATTTTCATCAAAGAACATGGATAGGATTCAAGGAAACACATTCAGATAAGTAGTTTTTTACATACAACATTTACATTTGCTTTACAAACTGCCAATGTTCAAGTTAATTAAAGTATTGTGCAATTTTTTATTTCAGATATGAGACGATTTATATTTAATAGAATTTAATTATAAATCAGTTAATATGGCGACTATTTATTGATTTTAACTAATACTTCCCTGTAAAGTGTATAAATATTTAAAATTTCATCTATTTTCCAATTTTTGTATAAACACAATTTATATTCTTTGCACATACTGTAATCTTAGTAATCATGAACTTAATCTTATATAATTTATCAAGTGGTTATCACTTGTTTTATTTGTTATTGCTTTTATTCTCCAATGTTATTTGGTTAATTTCATACAAGATTTGGAACAGGCAATCATTTCACCGGCCTTACCTCTTTTTCATTTACCTCGCATATCACATAATTTACTCCTCTCATAGAATCTAATGCTTACAAGGTATTTTTACGTCATTAAATGTTATTCTCTTTCTTCATCTGTTAATTAAACTTTTTATGACTTGTATGCGAAATAAATTATATTCTATTGATTCGAATTCATAAATTTATCAAAAATACAAGAGAAAAAGTCATTAAAAATTTGTTTTATTTATATGAAAACGGCCAATTTACACTTACATTTATCATTAACTTTTAAAACCTTAGAATAATAGAACAAATTATTTATATGAGAAATAGGATTGGTAGCGTGTATATGACTTAGAATTATCTTAGAGCTTGTTCTTTAATTTGTCAATAGGTGAAAGATTTGAGTGACATCAAACAACTATGCAATAGTTTATATATGGGAAAAAAAGAATTACATATAGTGGGAAATAATTTTTTAAATGCGTCAGAGTGTTGTTATTAACCTATGGGTTTGATATGGTCAGACCAATTTAATTTCTTTTCAAGTTTGATTCCTAACAATTAAAAAGAATTTACTAGTTCAAACATAAATTCGTTCATTTTCATTTTAAAGATTAATATCTTTCTAAACATCTTAATACAATTAAATAGCCTAACATTTAATTTTAATTCTTTATTTGTGAACAAATGCAAATGAAATCGACAAATAAAGACAAAAAAAAAATTTTGAACCTCACGTATACTTATATTTTTTGAATTCACTTTGTGTTTGTTTTTTTTAGCACTGTATATTTGTATTTACACATGTGCACAAATATTTTATGATCATCTATAATTTTAAGGGAGATAATATTTGAAGTTTTTATTGAGTGATTTATTATTTTATCTTTTTATTTTAAATCGATTAACACATGTAAAAAAATGTTGCTTTTATCTTTTTCTACATAATTCATTCATATCTTCTTACCCCAATTATTAACCATAAATAATTGAGTTCTAGAACAAAACGGAAACTCGGAGAAAAGGGTAACTCATCAAATCATAACAATACATGTCATTTGTGTCTTTATCATTTACCGCTCTGTCATGTTTGTTTACACTTTTTAAAAATATTTAATTAATAAATTTTAATGATCAATACTACATATATACATAACATTTCTGATCGACCTTGAAATTTTATATCATTCGCCATTCGAGATAAGTCACATATTGAAAAGGCCAAATCTATCAAAAATGAACCCCTTATAAAATTTATGTCTGGCATGTAACATTTCTCCGTTTCACTATAAATCAATGAAATCATTTTTTACTAATCAAATTTAACTCAGTGCAGTAAAAGAGCTGTTAGATAAGAAGGAAGCATCGTGAACAATGCTAATGTATTTATTTATATTCCTTTCCAATTCATTTATTAATGCTGAGTTAAAAAAATGTTTTTTTCCAAAGAATTTAAGATAAGATTAAGGTAATATATACTTTACTAAAATTTACATTTAAAGATTATTATTTCATATATTTCAAATAAAACTTACAGTATTTTAACTGAACTGTTATGGGAGCTTAAATAATTTTGCTCCTAACATCCCTTGGTCAAAGTTCAATTTCGATTTAACAACAAAAATAGTGGTAAAACTATATCTTATTTCTTCTTTGAAATAAATTTGTTTAGTTATAAATTTTGATGGAATTTTTTTTTCCTTTACATGTGTTGATTTGTTACATGAGTGTGATGATAGTTACATACCGTCAGATTCAAATAAAAATATTCTTAAAGAAATTTTATTCTTTAATCTATTCTACGGCTTCGTGTGGTGAGCCTTTACAAGTTATATTTTATATTAACCATGCAATAAAGTACGTGTAAACTTTAAATAAATTAAAATAGAGCAGAAGGTTGGATAACCTTAAAGATTTTATTCTTAGTTGATGAGAAAAGATTAAAGATGAATCTCCTAATAAAGTTTCTCTCATTTAATTCTTGTATGAGTATATTAATACAGAAAAATAATAATAATAATTAGTGGCATATATTGAAAGTAGCACTTAAAATATTCATTACAAATATTTATAAGGAACTTCATTATTAAAATTTTGACGCGCATCTCCCCTCACCTCCCTCTGTCTCCTAAAAGGACAATAGCAAAAAAACGCTCTGAAAGAGTGTATGGACATTATATTTTGTCCAAAAATTAAGGTAAAAATTACACATTAAAAATGAGAGTCCTTAGAGATCTTTTTTCTTTTTTATAATTTTTTAAAAGTGTGAATGCGATCGATTCAAAAGTATTTTTTATGAAAAATTTTTTGATTAAAAATATGAAAAAAAAGGTAAAGATAAAACAAATGCTCATACAGTAATAGCAGTCGCCATAAAAGTAATCATATCTCCCCAGATAGTAGGGGCGATTTTTTACAAAGCTGCAAGCATTCCTGTACGTCTGATTGTCATAGCCACAAACGGGGCCACTGTTCGTCTCTTTGGTTGTGCATTCTTTGAAAAAAATAAAAGTGGGAATAAATATACATATATGAAAATGTTGCTCATTTATCATTGCTTTAAAGTTTAAATGATATAGAACACGATTTGAGAATAAAAACACAGTAAAGTATCAGTTAGGTCTGGTTATATCATGAACAAAATTTCAAAAAAATGACATTAAATTATGCATATAAAATGAATTTATATCTAAGTAATCTCATATGCAATATAATACCATACAAATAAATATAAAGCGACTACATCTTTATTCATATTTATTGCATCTTTCTTTCAATTTAAAATATATTTAGGATTTTTTTGTAGAGTAGAATTTTAATTTTATAATATTAAAGAAAAATCCAACTATCTTTTTAACATCTTTGTTATTAAAGTGTTTCAAAATACATTTAACTTCTAGTGGAGGAAGATAACAATTTTTGAAATGGGTGTATTAAGTAAGCTGTAAAAGATGATTAAAATTGCTGTAATTGGAAAGCATACATATATTCTATTCGATTTCTATTACCATTATCTTCCAGACACATACAAAGGTAAAAAAAACTTTCTAGTTTTTGTGACTAAAAATAAAACAATAAATCTTTTGTGTTGTCAGATTTTTTTATATTATAATTTATATACATGTGATTCAAATTTAAAATATCAACGCCCAAAAAAGATTTGTTTTATATTTCACAACAAAAAATATAATTACAGTCAAACCTGTATAATAAAACGATAAAAAGTAGTCTTTGTGATAGGGTGGTTCTTTAATCAATCTGGAATAAGCTTATCAAGATTAATTCGGATAATTGAAAGTCCTCGTTGCAAACAAGTGGTCATTTTATATAGATTGTTGTTAATTAAAGTAGGTTTAAGGTATTTTTTAAATATAAAAAAAATTATAAATATACTCATATTAAGTTAAAATTGTAAACTATAGATGCGTTTTAAAATTTATTTCTTTAAAGTGTTATGATACGGTTGATATAGCTGGAACTATGGATATTTTTGGAGTTATGAAAACATAAAATAAATACCAAAGCCTGTATATGTCTATTTGTAGATGCTAATTTTGCCAATATTATCACAAAGGTTAGGAGAGATTCATTGAAATGAAAATTGCAAAAATGACCCCATCTAATTCAAATTCTCAAAATAAGAATTACGTTTAATGTGAAAAAATATTATGTATAATGTGAAAACGAAGTAAACTTTATCGCAATTTTTGATTATTATTCTTTATAAAACTATATTGTAATACAAAATAAATATGAGCACACAAATAGGAATTGTAACTGAAATTTTGACTAAGATACTTTGATTGTCTTTGTTAAAGGACCACCTCAGGAAATATGTTAGATACATTTCTTCTACCTCTAACAATACAATGGCTATTTTTACAACTCAAGTTCGTTTTTCTCTTTTTCAGAGATGTCCATTCAATTATACTTATTTTTTCTTCCAGACAAAGTGAAACATGTTTAGAACCGATTAAAGCAAGAACAAATAAAATATTCTTCTTTCAAAAAATATTTAATTTGCAATCAGAATCCGTGTGGACCACAAATTATAAACTTTAATTTTTTATGAAGATAATAAAATGATTGGAAACTTATTTTACCTTTAATATTACTATAATATAATCTACTTAAACATTTTTCAACGATTTTTAAAGTTAAGATTTAAGAAATGGTGTATGTATACTAGTTTGATAGTAAAGTTTGTAAGTTTTAATTTTTGGTAAATTAGTCATCAATTCTACCTATCGCAAAACCACATAAGCAACTATAATGATGCGTCCTAGTGTAATTTTACTGTGTACGTACATGCATTTTTCATCTTGGGTCATTTTTGAAAATCCGAATAATGCGGATGAATACTCTTTAAAATAATATCATCATTTTCTGAAAAATATTTAACAAATTTCCTGCATGATGGAGTATATGAAATGTTTAGAGCATCGATTTATATTATTACCTTTATTGCCGCCACCACCACCACCACCACCGCTACACTTTCCTTTATAGTAATCATTTGGTCCAAGGTAGCTTGGTCGATTTTTCTTGAAGTTACAAATATTTTTATAAGTCTTATTGTCATAGCCACAAACGGATCCAGAATTTTTGTCTTGATTTGAGCATTCTTTTCAAATAAAGCAAAGATTTTAGTCGAAAAAGGAAAATTAATTCATTGTCAATAAAAATAGTTGCCACTTTTTTACTTATAATAAGCAGGGATTTAATAGGGCGTAGTAAGAGTCATGTTTATTAGGTGTACAGATTTCAATAATTTTAGGTAGGTCAATTTATAAGGTATGCGAATATCAGGGACAAGAAGTGAACTGTTTCGCTAGGAAAGCAATGACCTGTCAAGCAGATTTACAGCATTCAAATGACTGTAAAATTATCACACATAAGTTCAATACGGCCACGTTTTCCTGATGAAAGCAGAATTTTTCCGCTTCCTATTGTTACAAAACATGTAATATTTTATATAACATTTGTAGTTCTATTTTGTCTTTTTACGATTCTATTTTGTCCTTTTATAATTCTTAATTGTCTTTGTGCAATTCTATTTTGTCAATTTCAAATTCTAAACAAATAATCAAATGTCTTTTTGAAATAATATTAAAAATCAATTAAAAAAAAAAAAAATTGCAAAAAGACAAAATAGAATTGCAAAGGGACAAAATAGAATTGTAAAAAGACAAAATAGTATTGCAAACAGGGCCTGATTAAAACTCACTGAGGCCCTAAGCTGAAAAAAATTTTGAGTCCCCTTTTTACCAATAAAAAATTAAAAAAACATTGTCGAATTTATCATATAAAATTCAAATCTTGATAAAATCAAAAAGTAACACCAAAAAATGAATAATTAAAATTATTCTTTTACGTGTTTTTCTTTCAGCAAATGCATCAATTAGTTCATCGGAAGATATTAAGCGTATCAATTTCTATACACAATAAACTTAAAGCTGAAAATCTATATTGGGACATATTTGTTCGAAGCTCACTTTTTATTCTTTCCTTTTGTGAAAAAGATCTTTCTCCAGAACAATTAGTGATCATCAAACATAAGAAAATTCGCAAAATGCCTTCTAAACACAAAATTCATGATACAATGTTTCATGAGTGAAATTTTTTTGATTTGGATCATTTTTCTGGACATAAATATGAAAATGCTCCAACTCGCTCAAAAGATTCCTCTCAACATCGTTAGGGTTTTTTTCAACAATATTTTTTACTTCGTTATACAGTTATTCATCTGAATTTTGGAAGGCGATAAGGAAGGAAAATTTGTTAGAAATATCATTATAAATTTCAGCCCTTTTTGTCAAATTTGTTGAATTTGAGAGCATCGAGAATTGGATTGAAAGATTTCACTCTGAATTTTTCTCTTGGAAGCAGTTCGTCATCTGCATCGGAAGCTTTTCCATCATTTGGCATCAATTGATGAATATAAGTTTTTGCATGTGGAGAGGGTGATGTGTGAATCTTGAAATGTTTTACTCACTTTATGAAACTGTCTCAGTAAATAATTCCATAAGCATAGCATAAAAACAACTCTAATTCTTCCATTTTTGCAAGAAGAGAACGAGCTCGAATTCTTGGGTCTCCATTCTCTTTATCATTGTCATAGAAATAATTGAAGGTCTTAATGAGTGAATGATAATGTTCATCTATGGCGGATACCGACTTTGCATGCGCCGACCTTATAGTGTCAGAGAGAACTTTCGGAACTTTAGATTTTATTTTCAGAAAATTTTGCATAACATTTCATCTCTTTGTAGATGATGAAAAAAAACGTTAATTCTTGTACGATGTTGAAAAAACTCACCGCATCTAAACAACAATCTACAACAGATCGACCTACATGATTCAAAGAATGGCCAGCACAAGCAATATTACAGCGTGCGTGTTGATTTCTAGAATTTTTTGCTGCATGCCTTTATATTTACCTGAGATGTTTGCTGCATTATCATACGTTTGTCTTCTGCATTTTTGAAAATCAATTTTACATTCTTCAGTAAAAAATTTTACTACGATATCTGTCTGGCTTTCACCACTGTGATTAAATTTCAGAAAAGTAAAAATCTTTCAATTGGTAAACAATTAACCGGGGATACATATCTATCTATTATAGTTAATTGATCTGTGTGAGGCAAATCTGGTGTAGAATCAACTGAAAGACAAAAATAGTAGCTTTTTTTCAATTCATCTAAAATAAACTCTCTTACCTTATAAGCCATTTGAATACTTATTTCATTACATATTATTTTAGACAAATATGAAGCAGTCCCATTTCCTTTGCTCTTGTATTTGATTACGTGACTAGCAATAAACGGCTGGAACTTAGCTATTAATTCTAAAATTCCAAGATAATTACCATTATTCGATGACCCAAAAGTTTCATTACTTCCTCTAAAAGCTAATCCGCGCTCTGCTAACGTACATATTACAGCAATAATGCGCTCACCTACTTTCTTCCAATATTGATTCTCTTCTCTTATATTTTTGCTTACTTTTGATTCGATTGTAGAAGCCTTTTTTTCTCGATAAGTATATGAGTAGAGATGATCTATGGGTATCAGAATTTTCGTGAGTTTTGATTAAACCAATATTTCGCCAGTCACTAAGACCTTCAGGAGATGATAGCGATGATGTAGAATGCTTGAAAAGACTACAAACAAAGCAATATACGGAACCAGTTGTTGGAGAGTATACAAGCCACTCACGATCATAATTTTCTCCATTATCTTTTCGGGAATGAAATATGCTTCTTGAACAGTATCTAGTTTGATTTTTAAATTCCTTTTTGGAGTTTTCAAATGAACTATCCCAATGCTGGCACTCTGAAGGCCCTTTTGCTATCCAATAATCCCAATCTGCTCCACTGAAAGAACTATATTGACCAAAATCATTAGCCCTAGAGAAGATATTTCGATTAGAAAAATCAGCTGAATCAGCAGGGCTTTTATTTTCTTCAGTTCTAGAACCAGTTGTTTTCTCAACTTCGAACTCGTTGTTTTCAACATAACAATCAACAGATTCTTCAGTTTTTTTGTTGACGAAATCCATAGGTATATTTTCTGGGTTTTTCTTTCCATTTTTTTACATCAGTTTCTGAAACATCTGCATTTCAGAATAAATATTTATCGAGTTTTGGAAGTGTTTTTTCTTGTTTATCCAAAATTTGTTTTCGTTTTCTTTTTTGAAATTCTTTCTTTCACAAACTCTTTTCATGATGACTTCTATTCCTGGCTTGAAAACATTTATTTAAGAGCAATTTTTTCTAAAGATACAGAATATTTATTTACCTGTTAAAATATAAATTTTAAATAAATTTATTGTTTTAAAGAAAAATTTTAAATAGTTTTTAACCAATTGAGTTTAAAAAAATCAACCAAATGAAAAAACCAAAAAAAAAAATTAATTTTTCTTTACAAATTTATAAGAATTTGTTGAGATCACATATATTTTTATAATTAAGCCAGAAGCTAAAAATGATACAACTTGCAAATCAATTATGGCAATACTTTTAACGAAAAAAGTAAAAATTAAAAAATAAATTTATTATTACAATAAATTTTAAACTAGAAAAAACTGAAGGATATGTAATAATAAAAAGAGATACTTATGTCTCTAATCCTTAAGATAGTTATTACAATATAAAAAAATTTTAAAAGAATTAAATAAAACTTAAAATATATAATCCCATTCTAAAAATCAAGATCACTCGAAGCTAAATAGAATTAGGCATTTTATTACTCAATTTGTTTAATAGTTTATAAAGCAAAAAACAATATTCAATTTTTAGTGATTAAATATCATTGACGTCATATATTTGTAATGAAATATTTGCATTCAGAAGCAAAAAATGATATAGTTTGTTTTAAACAAAAAAATAAAAGTGTATATTTATAGTTGATTTTTGTATAATGTAATAAAATTTCGGAATATGTTTAAATATGAGGCCCCTTAAAATGTGAGGTCCTAAGATATAGCTTTTTTAGCCTATAGGTTAATCCGGCTCTGATTGCAAAAAGACAAAGTAGAACTAAAAATGGTATATTTACTATTTTACTATTGAAACAAAAAAAGAGCGCAACATAAAGTACACACCTTTAAATTTTCTTCTTCTTTCAAATCAAAAGACCGAACCGAAATAAAAAATGTTGACTTACGTTTTCCATCACCACCACCACCACCACCTCCACCTCCACTACATTTTCCTTTGGAGTAGTCATTCGGACCCAAATAGTCGGGACGATTTTTCTTGAAGTTACATGCATTTTTGTATGTTCTGTTATCGTATCCACACACTTTTCCAGAATTCTTTTCTTTATTTGTGCATTCTAAGCAAAAGGTTGAATTTTACATATAGAAGAAAATCAAGAACTTTTTTACATATCATTAAAGTTTAGGAAAGGATTTGCTTATTTTGAAATGATTGCAAATAGAAAAATATAAGTATTCAGTTTTACACATATACCAATAAAATTAAGTTTTTAGCAGTTTACTAATAAAAATTTTTTAAAATATACGGATGAAAGTAGTGAATTATAACATTAAATAAAGTAACAATTACTCGAAGTATAGGATTCGTTGAAAAACTGCTATTAACTAGAAGTATTTAAATTTTTTTGACTTATGTTTAAAAGTGAAACAGTATATAATATATAGGAAAAGTGCTGAAGGGTCATGCTTGGAATAAATAAATAGTATATAATATATTTATTAATAACATATAGGATATTGCATGCCTCCTATCTCTTGTATTTTTGTAGCATATCTCTTGTATAATCATATTCTTTTATTTAGGAACAAGCTACATTCCGTCGTGCCGGTTTTTTTATCCTGGTTTTCTTCCTCCGAAGAATTCAAAGGGTTTTGCGGTTAGGCAGTGCTCTGGCCACCCGATTCTAACTAGTAGGCTATCACTAGACATTAAGATTGTTTCGCAAATTGGGAGCGTTCGCGTTAGGATTGTATCGTTCACTCAGCTGTATTTATATATTTGTAATATACATTCTTGTAAAATAATATATATATATATATATATATATATATAACAAGGTATACCTATGGGGTAACAAGGGCCGGTAGGCGTTTAGTGAGATAGAAAGTTCAGATAGACCTGGACTCAGTATCCCGGACGGGCCACGATATCCGAAAGTATGGGTGCGAACGTCACAAACAACTTAATTTATAATTGATATTAGTATTCTTACTTTTAAAATCTTTAAAAGTTTTAAACTGTTAAAGTTGAGTGGGGTGTAGTAATTTTAAGTGCAGCTAAATTTGCTAATATTTTACATTTTTCTTAACGGAAGATAATGCGAGTAAATATTAAAATATTTCAAGGAAGTTTTGAAGGCCGGCTAACTAGATTATAAAGCGTGTTCTGGCCCAATGGAAATGAGTGGATTTTTGATCTGATTCACAATTTCAATTATTTGAGTGAGAGTATGTTCGCTCAACAATTGTTAGATGCCATAGTAAGGTTTACGAATTATGGTTGTATGATATACTAAACTCTATAAGTTCAAACAAAAAGAGAAATTTGGTGACAAAATTCTTGAATCAAATAATTATTGTCTTGAACAAAACTCAAATTTTCTACGATTTAATTATTTTCTTTTATGTGTATAGCAAAATTAGCTTCAGTTCAGATTTTCAAGTGTTATTACGAATAACTAAAGATTTTGCATCCAAAAAATATAAGTTGGGCACAGTTTCTTGTCTTTGTTGTCACGAGTGAAGAATATTATTATCATTTTTTTTGCATCCTGCACATGTTCGTGATTTTACATTCATGGTTTCATTTTTTTATTCTATTTTTCCATGTAGTTTCTTATATCACGTACATCTTCTTTAAAATCGATATTTCTAGATAAATCAAATTCATCTTTCATTTAAAAATTCGAAGAACATGTTTTTAAATTATTTTATTTATGTTCCAGAATGGAGGAGTCAAAATTAAAAATATCATTAAATTTTTACAAAATCTAAATCGTTTATAAAAAAATGGATTACTAAAAAAATTTGACGTATAAAAAGTTGACTTTTTTCACACAAACTTTATGAAATAAGGCAATTTACGTGTTTTAGAATAAGTTCTATTAGAAATCAAAAGTTTCCTTTGTGGACTTTTAACTGGCCTAGTTATAAATAATCGTTTTAGTAAATTTTGTAAAATTTTATTTAGTATTTTGTTAGATGTTATATAATATTCTAAATATTTGCATATATAAAGTTCTTCTTCTTCTTCTTATATTTTGCTATATATATTATATATATGTAAATATTTGATAATACTTTTTCCGGAACCACCGTCGCAAGCTCCTAATCGATAGGCATTTTTTTTAAGATGACTCGGTCGTTTCAAGTAAAATTTGCAAATGCTTTTGTATGTTTTGTTATTCGCTCCACAAACTGGACCTGAGTTTATTTCATCACTTGTGCAATCTACACAAAAGCCATAATAAAACCAATAGAATTATTTAATTAATTTTTATGGTTTAAAACCCATTATTAATGAAAAACCAAAAGAAAAGCTTAGAGCCGAGTTGACCTCTTCTGATTAGAAGACGTTTATAGAGAAACTAATGACTACTAAAATGTGCTATCGAATTTATTAAACAGTTTATGACTTTGGACAACATTTACAAACATCTTCTGAAAAAAAAGAAGTGTTTTTAGAGCTAGGTAGTGCTCCGACGACGACTCAATATTAAGGTCGTTTCAATAATTAGGAGCGTTTGTTAGGATTATATCTAGAGGCAAGTTGTATTCATATGTATTAAATATCATTTCTTGTAAATTAATTTATTATATTAAGCTATAGCTATGCGTGTCCGGGCATTTGGCCGAAAGACAATTGGCCGACAGACATCTGACCGAATGGACATTTAGCCGACGTACATTTGGCCGAACAGACATTTGACCAAACCGACATTTCACCAAACGGACATTTGACCGAACAGACATTTGATCGAACGGACATTTGATCGAATAAACATTTAGAATAGATTTTAGAATAAATATTAGAAATAGTTAGAATATTGTTAGTCTTAGGGTTGGTGTTAGTATAGTTAAAATATTGTTAGTTTTAGAGTTAGTATAGTTAGAATATTGTTAGTCTTAGATTTGGTGTTAGTATAGTTAAAATATTGTTAGTTTTAACGTTAGTGTTAGCAGTATAGTTAGAATATTGTTAGTCTTAGAGTCGATGTTAGTATAGTATATTATAGTATAGCATATTTTCAAATCCAACCATAAAATAGAAGATTGTTGGTCAGTAATTAGTTAGACCCTTATATATAACCATACAAAAATTTAGCAAATTAGTTCTGAGTGAACATAAGCTTACCATAAGTGAGTTATAAGCGTGAAACTTGTGCTCTGTAGACGAATACATTTCATTGGTGGAACGTAAGTATATATAAAATTGTGTTATAAATAGCATAAGATAACATACGCATCTTTACCGTGTCCGGCAATTTGGCCGAAAGATCAATTGTCTGTTCTGTTCTGTTCTGTTCGGTCAATTGTCTGTTCTGTCAAATGTCGGTTCGGTGAAATGTCTGTTCGGCCAAATGTACTTCGGCTAAATGTCCATTCGGTCAGATGTCTGTTGGCCAAATGTCTGTCGGCCAATTGTCTTTCGGCCAAATGTCCGGATACCATAGCTATGCAGTACAAGTCCACGTATTTAACTAGACTCCAAATTCGCGGCAGGCCCATGATACCCAAAAGGATAGATTAAAAACGTTCATTAAAATCAATAATAATAATAATAGTATAAGTGTTATTGACTTTTGAATTGGAAACTTAATAATTTGTATTATAAGAGGTTAAATCTAATCAGTATAGTTCACACAATCTTTCTACTCGTTAGAAGCGTATAATGTAGAAATGTAGCTTGAAGAATGATAGATTCCTCCCTCCCTCAAATTTTATTTTGGTTTCTTTGGAAAACTCCCATTTTAAATTTAACCTTTAAGGATTTGAAAAAATCCAGTTAACTACCCGTTTCAGGCGGGTCCATGATATCTGAGAGGATGGACTATGAACATCAGAAACTACTCTTAAATTGACTTAACTAACGTATTAAAAAGAACATACAAGATTTATTGAATTAACAATCAACATATGAAAGTTTTTCATGTAAGAAGGGAATAAGAATACAAAGTATGCTCTTACCTGCATTTTCAATATCTAAAGTGATTATTATTATTATATACACTTTAAATTAGAGTATTAGCTTTACATGTTTACTTACATGAAAGGTGAAGAGAGAATAACAACAGAATTAACTGAAATGAAATTACATTTAAATATACCATATTTTTTGAAATATTTCAATAAAGAAATGTTTTTTTTCTAATAATAACAATGATAATGTTAAAGATATGTTAGGTTGAAAAAATATATTATAAAAGGCAGTTTACTTTAGCTGCACAATAAAACAATCGAAATAAATGGTACAGAGGAACCTCCATTCTTAGGAAAGATAGTTTAGTTAACTAAAAATATAAAGGTTAAAACTTTTTTGAATAAATTGATCCAATATATGGACCAAACAGAACATGAGTTTGATATATCTAATATCAGAAATTTATACTAGAAGGAAACTACATTTAGAAGGCTCTTTTATCAATTAGAAAGAAAGACTCAATTAACCTGTTAACGATCAGAATAATAATCAGACGATATCCAATGTAAAGCAGAAGATTTGTATTAAAGATAAATTTAATTAAAAGATAGTTTAAAGATACTTTTTTTCTTTCTTCCATCGTACCCTGTGTTTATTTTCATTCACACATCATTTTATCACATTAGTGTTCTATAAACGCATTCATTCTCCTTTCAAAACTTCGTTTGTAGTGAAGAAATTCCTTGTGATTTTCTTATCTTTAATTTTTATTTTTTAGAACTTGAAAACGGCATGAGCCTACACCGAAATGCATTATTTGTTACAATAAATTTTTTCCATTTTTACTCGTGTCATTAACTGTTTTTTCAAAATATGCAAAATTCATGTTCAATCTTTAAAAAAATATTGGTTTTTCAATGCGTCAATATATACTTATAGATATAGTACCTAAAAGAAATTATGATAATAGAAAACACATTGTAATGAGATGAAAATTTTTCTAAATGTTAAACAAAAATGAAATGTGATAAATAAAAATTACTTCAAAAAAGTAATTGTATAATTTTTTTATCATCTCAAGTCTCAAGGCAGAATTTTTGATCGAAATGTTATCTAAAATAAGTAACCTAAAAAACTGCTGGCTAATTATTGATAACGCAAAGATCCACAAAACACAAACTATCAAAAACTTAATAACTTCAGATGGACAAATTTTGAAGTCTTTGTCTCCTTATATAGTTACATGCTGAATCCAATTGAGCTGGCCTTCTCAAAAATCAAAAATTTTACAAAACAGAAATTAAGGTTTGCTTCAATATTTATAAAACATGTTTTAAAAACTTTTATTTTAGACACAACACTTTCTTTCATGCTAGATGAAGTGATCAAAAAAGCTGTTTCCTCAATAAACAGCGAGGAATGCAAAAGATACCTTGCACATGCACTACGTAACATACAAAAAGGGCAAATGGGAGTTTCTATTTCTTCATAAAATGTGATATATTGTTTTTGCTTTAAATTACTTGAATGATAATAAAGAAGTTTGTGTGAACACTTTTTTTCATTATATAATGGATATTAAATGGATGTAAAACGTTTTTCGAAACTAAGTTTTAAAATTCACTTTTTTGCTTAGTTGAAACTTTCGATACAAACTAAAAAAAATTTTAATTCTATGTTACTATAATATAAAAAAAATCTATGAAGAAGGCAACAATTGAAGAGTTAAAAACTTGTCTATAAATGAACTGCTAATTGAATCGAATTAAAAAAAACTTGAATAGAGGCGGAGAATTAGAAAATTATCAGTGTATCTTTCAACACGTCTACAGAATCTTACAATCGCACATAATATTACGCGCATTTATTAAGAAACAAGACTTTAAAGCTTATTCAGAAAACCAAAATCATAAAAGACACTTTAGAATTTAAAAAAGACACTTTAGAATTTAAAAAAGACACTTTAGAATTAAAAAAAGACACTTTAGAATTTGAAAAAGACACTTTAGAATTTTAAAAAGACACTTTAGAATTTATAAAAGACACTTTAGAATTTAAAAAAGACCGTTTTGAACTAAAAATGGTATATTTTTTAAATGTTTTCAAATATGTAAAATATATAAATTTTATATAGAGTTAAGAAGGTTTTTAAAATTCTGTTTATCGAATATAGAAGAAGGTCAAAAAAGTATATTCTTATGATTTTACAAAAATAAGAAAATACAGTTCAAGGTTATCAAATTGCTCATGGACAACTAATAGATATAGTGCATACTTTGTAGAATGTGTACTAGTGCATAAAATATAGAAATATAATATAGAAAAATTTCAGAAAATTATATTTCCTCTAACTTTTAAAAAATAATAAATCTTTATTTTTAAAATAATAATACATGTAAAATAACATAGGGACATTTAACATCAAAAACTGACGAGAAAAACTCAACATTTTGTGTTAACCATTTGAAAGAGAGACATAAATATTGGCTGATTTCCATGACAAAAAAATATTTATATCTTTTAAAATGAACATCAAATCAAAGGACTTTCTGTTTATCGCCTCTTTAATTTTTCCAAAAAAGCCTGTAAAAAAAGCAGACTTGAAACACCACAAATTTTGAATTTAGATTTTAGAGCCATGATATGCCAGCCATGTACAATAACGTTTAAAATGAAGATACACTTGTTCGGGAAAGAATGAAATATTTTTATAATTGAAAAAGGATGTTTTACTTACGCTGCAAATTTCTTCAGTTAACGGAACAAAGCGATTTTTATGAAATAATAGAAAAGGTAAATTTATTTGCAAAATATTTATTGAAACGTAGTAAAGAACACAAGAAATTCCTTGAATTCAAAAAAACTTGTAAGGATATAATGGAAACGTAAATAATTTATAATTTTTGAAAAAGCGGCATTTCATCTTAGTATATATTAGTGAAAAACTTGTTAATATTTTAATAAGAAAGAAAGAATCAAATAGATTTTCAAAAGAAAAAATAGATTCTCAATGCGGCAATATATATTTATAGATATAGTACCTAAAAGAAATTATGATAATAGAAAACACATTGTAATGAGATGAAAATTTTTCTAAAGATTTTTTTATTTTTTTAATCTTTTTTTCTGAGCGTGACATCTTAGTTTTTCTGTGATGTAGTACCGCAAGGTCGAAATATTGAGTAGATTTATTTTGTTGGTAAAGTCGAGAAATAAAATTATTTTTCTTTTGAAAATTTTGAATTGTTGTTAATATTTAATCCAATTGTTTATTCATTTATTCATTATTTACTATGACTCCAATTTTGCGTATCCCATTTATGCTTACCGAAATTTTTAATTTCCAATCAAAACATCTTTTTTCTTCTTGGAATAAAATTATACAAAAAAATTAATCGTGTAAACTTAAATACAGAACGTTTTTGTATTAAGATTAGTTTACTCTGTTTTTTTGATAGTTAATTTTATTTGCTTTACTGGAGAAGATCAACGTGAAAATGTTTACTTGCTAGTATAATTAACTTAGTTTTATTTATGCCGTCTCAATATCACTAAATTATTATTTTTGCATTTTAAATTTGGGAGTTTTTTTTTTAAATAAATTACATTTTTGTGTTCTAAATATATGAAAATCTAAATAAATGTTGAATTTTTTTTATAATTATTTTAGGATCGGTCTGCATAAATCGAAATTTGGACATTTTTGATAGGCTAATATTTAGAAAATAATATATTTATCTTTCTAATTTTTACATTAAGAGATGCATAATATATTGCATTTTAACATTAAAATTTTCGAAATTTTTTTTTGTTTTTTTTATTTTCTATTTCACCTTTTTGACGTTAAAAATTGGTCTAAAATCGATGTTTTATTCCTTTTTAAGAAAATATTTGAAATTTTTATAAAAAAATTCTTAGATATTTATAAAGCTTTCATTTCTCCACAATTTAGTTAAAAAAATATATTTTCATTATTTAATTTTCCTGCAGGGAGTTAGCCGTAGAGAGTACAGAAAATGTTTAACTTAAAACTGAATTTATATTCAATTTTTACAAAAATAAAAAACTCTTTTGCCTCATTTTTTTTTAAAATCATGCTATATGGTTTATATATAAAGATTTTTTTCACTATTTCAAAAAATTTTAAAGACTCTTTTTTTCTTTTTATATACATAAGTCATGGACAAATTTAAGTAAAAATGAAATTAAAACAAATTTTTAACATTTTTTCAAAGTATTTTTCCTTTTCAAACTATGGCCATCTTAAAGAACACCTTTTTACCTACATTTTACAGGCTATAACTTTTAAAAAAATATTAAAATAATTTTTTATAAGCCTTTGAATAATATGCACAATCTTGCTATTTTTAAAGATATAATAGCATGTAAAATGAATAATTACATATTCTTAATTTTTTTTTGCATATTCATTAAATATACCTAATATTTAAACATACTTAGGTGAAAAAATGTGAATTTTTTTAATATTTTTTTTTAAAAAATTGTTGAGCTTCCCTACAAAATTTTAGAAAATTTTTTAACGTATCCAATTTTGAATTTTAATATCTCTTTTAAAGAAAATTTTATACTGATTATGAAAATGTATAAATATTTTAAGTTTGAATTTTTTAAAATACTTTTTTTAGGTTTTGAACTTGATAAAATGACAAAAATTACAAATTTGACAGCGAAAAAAATTAAAAAGTGATTCGATTCATTTCAAATAAATTATATATTTGAAATCAGCGTATAAAACTCCATCAGAAAACGTTTTAAAATTTTCCATCTTTTAAATTTCCGATTTTTCAAGCCCTTTCACCGGGCTCAAAATGATGACTTCACATATATTCAACAAATATACAAATTTTATACATTTTTAGAATCCTCTTGTCATCTTCTAATATATAATAATAGCCGTATAATACAGCTTAGTAAAGATAGTTCAGTGTGGGATAACTATATTGGAAACTTAACTTTTTAAATTTATTATTTAACTAGTTCACTAGTAAAATAATTGATAGATTGGATAAATTAGTAAACTACTTTTTTTAAATAGTTATATGCAAGGGTTGTTTTAATAGTTAACAAGCCAAGAACTTTCTTAGAATCGAGATATAGACATTTTTTGATGTTTTCGCTCTGATAAAACCCTTACATTTATGAAAAAAGGTATTTCCAATTAAAATTTCAAGCAGATTTTAAGAGAAAAGACAATGCTTGGAAGTGATTTTGAGATGAAGAGAGAGATCTTTATTTTCCATCTTATTCTTCAGGACTATAAATAGTAATTATTATGCACGCCAATTACTTGTAGTTTGAAATACGCACATATTTTATGTCGACCTAATATAAGTTTTTTCTGATATCACAAAAGAGGGATTTAGCGTTTTTATGCAATAAAAATGTAATAAAATATAATTGGACTAAATTAAAATAATGCATATGATTTTGTTCAAAGTCAATTTCTTACCGTTAAAACATGCATTGTTTCTTATAACCTAAATGAAGAAAAACATAGATATATTTTAAGCTACTTTTAATGGAATTTGATCTTTGTTTTGGCTCGCATATAAGAAAAGAAAAGAAGCATATTTTTACAAAATTCAAATTAAAAGTTAGAAATGAAAATTTGCCGTCATGACTTTCTTAATATAATTATTAGAGCGTGAGTAAGGTTGGTAAAATACTGGGTTTCGATAAAGGTACCATAGGGTGTTTTCATCGAGAAGGCACAATTGCGCCGCTTGAATCGAACTATGAGGAAAGCAGGCTTGATGCGGGATCGAACCCAAGACCTTGAATTATGGAATCCAGCATCTAACCAACCCTACTCAAGCCCCGGTTTTAATCGATAACTCAAAGTATTGGGTTCGATCTCGCATTAAGCTAATTAATGTAAATATATAGGGCGACAGAGGGCCAAATCGTTAAAGCGCAAGCTTTTGATTTACTCGTTCTTCGTTAGTTTGCTTATTGAGCATTTATATCATCCGTCTAGGTATGGAAAAATATTTTTTCTTAACCCGTTAACGACCAGAATAATCAGACATAAAGCAGACGAGTTGTATTAAAAAGCATTAATAAACGCAGACGATTCACATTTTTGAAAAGTCGGCATATGTCGTCTGTGGTCGATAACGTGTCAAGTTGCGATATCGACAACAAAAACTAAAATAATTTTTTTATACCTTATTGAAAAATTAAATAGTAATATTACAGGTTGAATAGTAAAAAAGTAGTAAAGTTAAATTTTACTAAATCTAAAGTTCCATTGCTTGCTAAAAATATTAAATTATAAAATGTTGATTACCTATTTATATAGTTAAAATCACTACCAAAAAAGTGAAATAAATTATAAATAAAATTCTTCAAATTTTATATTTAAAAAATCTTAATCAAGAATTAATTTTACTTTTCATTTACTATAGTACACTGCTCCCTCAATATAAACTGTTTGATTACAATGCGTTTCGCTTAGAATTCGCCAACTTTATGACTCCTAATCGCATTCTGGATGAAAGGAAATGTTCATAAAGCATATACAAATAAATATATAGAAATTATGAAAGGTTCTATACAGTCTTCTTCTTCGCTAATCCTTCTATAGTTTTCAACTTCTACCCTACTCATTAGTATAATGGTTTGATAAAGCCAAGTGTAGGCGAAAATTCACCGTTTTAAATCCTGTGCCCAATAAATTATATTACATTTTGAATTTTATTCTATACTTATATTTGATGTTTAAAGTTGATGTTTCAATAAGTCTTTATAGAGTAAAAAATGCCTAATGCTTTGCAATATTGTGAAGAAAATACATAAAACTTATTTCTAGTGAAGGAAAAGTTAAATGCGATACTCTACCAAAAAATATGTCTTCAAAAATTCAACCGTTACACCAAGGAACACTCAAACTGCTTCTGATTTATTGTTTGAAAAAGAAATAGTTATTTCCATGAAGTTTACTCAACCAAAAAGCACAAACGCACAAACTTTTCTTCACAATTGTGGTCTTGGTTTATATCTTTCTTCTTTAAATATTCCAAGAGTTAGCAATTCAAAAAATTAAGAGAAAGAATTTTCTAGTGAAGAATCTAATCAAAAAAATTAAATTTTGAAATTAAAAAAAGCTACTCAGGGTTTCAAATACCGATTGCAATGGCTTGAATCACAAATGAACTGCTCATACTTAATCACATTAGCTGTTAATACCGCTCTGAATTTTTCAGCGTAAATATCAAGCTAGAAATATTTAATCAAAAATTACTGTCTATTTTAAATCATAAATCTATTTTTCATACTATATTTAAATTTCTATAAAATTTAGAAAAAAATTCTGTGATACGTATGCAACTGTGTAGGTAGCACTTTTTTGTTAGAAAATATCACATAAGATACGATTTAATTCACGTTAGTATATATGCAATAATTCTATACCCATTATTAAATTTAATCCAATAAACCTTTTACATGGTAATCCAAATTTCATTTTTGAGATTAATGTCATTCTTTTTACTATATTTTATGAAAAGATTAAGTTTACTATGCATATTATTGAGAATTTTTTCCCCAGAAATTTTTGAGAGCGATTTTTTTTCCGAAAGTTAATTTTTTGTATAAAAGATTGTATTTTTATCTTTAAGTTTATTTTAATCCCCCATCTTTGGAATGCCATATTCAGAGATCACTAAATCTTTGTAGATTCACGGATATAAAAAAGCTAAAATGAAAAATAGAAGCAAAAAACAAAAAATTTACGTTTTTTTGTGAAAAGAATAATGATAATGAAAGATATAAAGAAAATGTGTGTATAAAATAAATTTTTTTTAAACGCTCGTTATATTTATCGTGAAGAGAATTAAATTTTTGATAAAAATGGCAAATCGTCACTCCTAACGCTTGAAGCAATTTCAAAATTTCTTTGAATCAAATTAAATTCATTTTCAAAAACGAAATAACCTTGAAAATATTTCCTAACAGAACAAAAAGTATATCAGCAAAAAATTGGAGATAAATAAAACTCCTTAAGCAATTGTATTCCTTATAATATTATCGCTACCTTATTTTTTAGAATTGAAAGTTTTTTAACCCGTTAACGACCAGAATAATCAGACGATATCTAATGTAAAGCAGAAGATGTGTATTAAAGAGCATTGATAAACGCAGATGATTTTATTTTTGTAAAGTCGACATATGTCGACTGTGGTCGATAACCGGTTAAAAGATATAAACAAACAAAGGAGTGTACTTTTTAAATTCCAATCCAAAAGATGTGTATTTTGTTTTAATACAAGTAAAACTCAAATTTTTCATTATAATATTTCTTTTTTTTCTTAACATAAATAGCTTTGGAAAAAAGATTTTGAAATCAAAAGATCTTACCAAAATATCTCTCAAACTCTCCAATGATGGTACAGGTCTTGAGTGGCATTACAGTGTTTTTACTCAACGTTTTAGTGAAATTTATTGACTTATGAAAAATAACTACTGTTTTAATTTCCAACTATCTATTTACTTCAATATAATAACATAACAAATTACAAGTTAATAAGGGTTTTAAAATAAATGATAAATAAATTTATTAAACGTCATCTATAAAATTTATAACTTTTTCATAATCTATCATCCTTTATAAATTTTTGACGTTTTTTGAAAAAATTAAAATTCGTTATATATATTAAATCTCATAACCTGTACGGTTGAACGCGGGTAGACAACTTGTGTGTTATCTCAAACCTGTATATTACGATTATTCATCTCCAACCTGTATACTACGATGATTCATCTCCAACCTGTATTCTACGATGATTCATCTCCAACCTGTATTCTACGATGATTCATCTCCAACCTGTATTCTACGATGGTTTCTATTCCATGTACAAATAACTAGGGAGACAATGTTCAACTTTCGGTTCACATTCTGCTAGATGTAAGATTTGATATACCTCATTCGGGGAGACGATGCTACATAAGTTATTACCTATAAACATTATACCTGTATACTACGATGGTTCATCTCCAACCTGTATACCGCGATAATTCATTGGTTCATCTCCAACCTGTATACCGCGATAATTCATCTCCAATCTATCAGTTCATATTTTGCTAGATGTAAGATTTGATATACCTCATTAGGGGAGAGGATGTTAGATAAGTTATTTGACTCAAACTAGTTTAGTTTAGATATACAAATTTAGTTTTAAAATATAAAACTAAAATAGAAAAAGATGATTTTATTGAAATAAAAGAAAAATGTCGAAAATTATTAAATGAGTTAATGAAAGACAAAAAAATCAAAACCCGGGTTGATTAGACATTGAAAGTTAGGAATTTTCAAAGTGTATTTCTTTAATGATTGTTTTTGGACCCCTGATTTGGCATACATTTCCAATGCTATTACGTCAATGTTGTAAATTTGATGATGACTTTAATTTTCATGTTAAAAAATTTGATAAATATGAGAACACATTTTACAGCTACTTCTTTCTCCTATCAAAGTTTGAACTAATTGAATTAAAGCCTGGAGTTAAAACATAATAACGAGCCTTCAGTATATTCCTATTTTTCTTTTTTTTTTTTAAAGTTTTTAAGTTAAAAGTTTTAGCCTGTTCAGACACTTTTACAAAGCCTAGAAAATTTAATTACATCTAAGATCTTATTCATTTGTTTTTTATTTATTTTTTTAAATATTTTTACAAAATATTTTCTTAATTTCCAATAAAGCTTGGGTTATCGAAACCAAGAATTGCAAGTGAAATGGAAATCTCAAATGACAATGAGATCCGTATATGGATACATCAAGGTAATTACAAAACACAGCCAGTGACCATTTGCTGGTTGGCTTGTATGCATGATATGCTTTCACCATTTTGTTTGGGATATCAACACCGCCTTTGTTTTCATTATAAGACAGTAGACTTTCAGGCTTAGAAGCGATATTGCTTATTTGTACATTTTTGTGTTGTGAAGAAAGTATATAAACTACTTAAAAGTTTCTGTGAGCGTGTCTTTTTGGAATATAGGCACTTATTGCGACGTAATTTGAGTAAATTGTTCCACTTTCACATTCATTGAAGTTTAGTTCTTTTAGATACGGCGGTCTGAAAATTATTGGTAAAAATCTTTTGTTAGCCATAACTGTTCCACAGACGGATATCTTCTTACTTTGAGTCCAAAGGGCTAGTTTATGCGATGAAAAGAATCTGTCAGTGTAAAGATCACAACATGGAGGACCTTGCTTTTTTCAACCAACCTTTTAACAATTGATAAACCAGAAAAATAAGAAGAATCCTGTAAGTCAGATACATATATTTCAGGCATCATATAATAATAGTACTTGGAGTCACATATATGATAAAATTTGATGCCATATCTACCAGGTTTGTGAGGATCATAAACTTTTAAGGGACATCCTCCTCTAAAAGCCACAAGTTGTTCATTTACTATAACGGCTGAATGAGGAGTCCAAAACTTGGAATAAATATTGAGAAAATGGTTATGAATATAGCGAATACGACTGATTTTATCATTTGGATCGCGAACTTCTTTATCATCAAATCTTATGAAAATATGAATAAGCGTAAGGTCTTAGAAATGGACTTCTATAAGAAGAAAAAAGATCAGATGTTTTAATTTTCTGGTCACCATTTTGATCCATATAAAGCAGTATAGCAAAATACGACAACAGGTGATGCACATAAAAAACGTTTATAACAATGAATTAACTCCAAGTGCTTAGAGGTGTTGGATCTGAAAAAAAGTGCAAAATAAGAAAATAAAAATTGTAAAATAACTTACTCTTTAGCATTGTCATCTTATATGTGTAAGTGAATAACTTAAGGTGTCAAGAATGAATTGAAAATTTTTAAAACATTTGACTCATTTTTACAGCCTTTCTGGGGACCAGGAGGAAAACGAAGAAAATCTCTGATGGTCAAACTTTCAACTCTTCCCCTGAGAGTAGCTTGAGGTGACCAAGAATACTCTGTTGAGTCTGGAGCTACTAGATCAGGGATGCCCAACCAGTCGATCGCGAGACATTTTTTTGTCGATCGCAAATCAATATTCACTTGTATATAGAAATTCATATCTTTAGTTAATTTTTTGTAGTTTAATAAAAGTTCTTCCAAAAGAAGCTTGAGTTGGCTCCCAAGAATACACTGTTTCATCAGGAGCATCATAATTTTCATACGAAATCGAAGATTCTGAAGAACTTCCAGTTATGGATTCAGAAGAAAAAGAAGAATGATCTTCTAAGTCAGAAGGTTCACTCATTATTAGAAATATGGGAAGAAAATCTTAAGAAATCCAATAAAATAAAAAAGAATGGAAACACTTGTGATATCACAAAATTTTTTTATACAAATACCAACAGCTGTAAACGTGCGATAAAAGTACAGATGGTTATGTAGTAAATCGATTTACGGTTCAATGTAAATAAAGCCTATATAAAATAGATCACACGTGTGATGTAAATTATATATCATAAAATATCACATTCGTAATAGTGGAAGCATGTTTGAGACTTTAACATATTTCAATCTCAGTTCGTTGGCTCACTAAAACAAAGTTTTTAGAAAGGTTTTTACTGCTTATCAACGATATTAAACTTTTTCTGAATGAGAAAGAAGACTACTATCATAAACATTTTGAGGAAGAGTGGGTTCTAAATTTGAGATTTTTGGTTGACTTCTGCTCAAAATTGAACGCCTTCAACTTACAACTTCAGGGTGGAAATAAAAATATAATCGATTTGTTGAGCACTGTTAGAAGCTTTCAAAGCTACTTAGTTTTATTAAAGGAAAACATAAAAATTTATGAATTGAAACATTTTCCACACTTACAAAAGTTTTTCGAAAATAAAACTTCTTTACGTTGTTACGACTTTGATAGATTTGTTAACGAAATTGAAGTAGTGGAAAAAGAAATAAAATCAAGATTTTGCGAATTTTTCAAAGTTGAAGATGTTTTATCTTTCATTAGCAATCCATATCAAAAATATGTAATAATTTCAGATATTTCATCTAAAATTTTTTATCTATTCAATATAAATCAACCTTATGTAGAAGTTGAAATAATAAAATTGCAAAATAATATCGAAATAAAAGCAAACTTTTCTCATCAAGTCTGGGAAAAAAACATACGAAGATTTTCCATTATAGTGTGGCACAAAAATTCCTATCTCGTTTTTGTTCAACATATTTATGTGAATCTGTATTTTCAAGCATGAATAATATTAAAAATCAATTTAGAAATCAAATTTCGAATGATCATTTGGATCAGGGTTTTTCAAACTGTGGGTCCCGACACTTCATTGGGTCGCGTAAAAAATAAAATGGGTAGTGACAAAAAAGAAAGGAAATCAAGAGAGAGCAAAGTGAAGAAAATCAAAAAGTATTGATATTTTATTAATACAAATAAATGAAACAATGTGCAGATCATAAAAAAATACCTATATAAATTGTCTTTGCCTAGAGATCAGAGTTTGTCTTTTTACACCTAAGTATTAGGGGTCGCGATGCAAACTGTGCTTCTTGCTATGGGTCGTAGTAAAAAAAGTTTGAAAAACGCTGTTGGATGACTGTCTTCATTTGGCAACTTCATCATTAGAGCCTGATTTTGAAAAAATTGCAAAATCTAAGCAGTGTCAAGCTTATTTCTAATATTTTATTTAATATATGAGGTCGATCTTATTAGAAGCCAATCTAAGAAAGACGATCATTTAAAAAATTCTTCAGAAATATACATCATTGAGACTTATTTGGTGAAATCCAAACAATGAATCAAGTAGGTTAATACATTATTACTATCCAAGTTACGTACAGAATAATATATAAAATGTTTATTTAGATTTCGACCATTTCAAGTGAGTCTTTCAACTATTATTTATAAAGTGAAGAAATAATTATTTTTCTGAGATATGATAATAGGATTTATCATTTTCCAAGTCGATTTATTATCAGATTCAACTTGAACCAATCAATTTTCATTACATGCCTTCTTCGATTTCCTAAATGCGGTATTTTACTTGATTGCTTATCTTAACATATTATTTTTTAAATATAAAATATTACTTTTGATTTCCCTTTTATTATTAAATATTTTGTCTCTATCTTTCATTAACCCATTTACGACCAATGTTCCTATTTTGGAACATAAGTAATTTCATATTCGTCTGCTTTTTTCAATGACTTTGAATATAAATCATCTGCGTTTTTTTAAAAATCGTCTGCTTTGCTTGGTCTTAAATGGGTTAAAGTGAGTAATAATTTCTTTTCCCAATTTTTCCATGTAGTTTCGTATCCAACATGCATCATAAATAAAACTAGTTCAAGACACTTTGCAACCAAGACAATTTGTAAACAAATCATTTCGTACACAAAAGTACAAAAATCAGTTCCAAAGGTCCAAAACTAGTTACAAAATATCTCTGTTCTTCGGTACGAAAGGTTATCCAACGAAATAATACATCTCTTCTCATAGTAAAAGTCTAAAATTCCGTATTTTAATTCTTTTTGCCGGTGATCATCAAATGGATCAATAGATTCCACAATGGAGAAGTAAAGGAATTTTACCTATAATAAAAATGTTTTTTTAAATGATTATTGAAATTTAGTAATCTATTTTTAGTTGGTTACTGAACTTTTCAATATAGGAGAGTTTAACTTTAACTTCAATTGGTTTCTCGCTTCCCTCGCAAGTTAGGGAACATTTAAAACACTTTGCTTCTCTTGCTTTTTATGTCGATTGTTACCACAAAAGTAACACTTGAGCTTTGCTGTAGCCAGTTTATCCCATGCACTTTCAGAAGCATCTTCCTCCAATGCTGCAAAAGGTTCTGAATGGTCAGAGCTGGTCCGGTTTGTGATTTCTGGTTGACTTGCTTGTTGAGGCAAAGGAGTGCGGATGGATATACTTTTCGGAATTGAGCGTTTTCAAGGGATCTCGCTCCGTCATGTGCTTGTTGGAGATCCAGAGTTGCACTTTCCAGAAGCCTTTGTCTAATGTAGTTGTTGTTTAAACCACTTATGAATGCATCACGTATATACTCTTGACGGTAGTGTTCAGCAGAAACAGCTTTGAAGTCACAGCCTTTGCTAGCTCTTTGTAGATTTTGGAAGAATTCGCTAATGGACTGTCCGGGGGTTTGCTTTGTTGAGGATAAAATGAATCGTGAAAATATTTCATTCTTTGGCTTGCTATAGAGCTTCTTTAGGGTTGCAATAGCATCAGGGTAATCTTTGGCGTCTGTGATATACTGGTAAACTGCTGGAGAGACGTAATAAGAAGAAAATTTTCGAATGCTTTAAGCCAGTGTTGCCATTCTTTGTCAGCGTTGGGAGATTCGATGTTTGCGCCAAAACGATCAGGCTTTAAGAAATTATCCATAAAATTATTGTGCAATAAATTGTAATAAACCGTGAAAACAAAAAGAGTTTAAAGGCTTTATTGCACAAAACAGCAAACTAGATAATGTGCCCATAATTCATGCGCTTATATAGCATCCATAATTCGAATACGGAGATGCAGCGGTGATTGCACTTTGCTCTTTTACGTGCACATTATTTGCATGGTGACGCTTTCCTTTTCCTGGATGTGAGTTCCTTAGTAATTAGAATGCTTGCTGGTGGTTTGGCTTTGCAGTGTGTTTGGGGTGTTTGCAGTGTGGGTTTATTTGCATGTTGGCTGTTCGTTTGGCTGCTTTGCAGTGTGTGTCTTTATTTTCATGTTGGCTGTTCGTTTGGCTTTGCAGTGCGTCTTTATTGGCATGCTGGATATTGGTTTGGGTTTGAGATAATTTGCATAGTACAGTAAACAAATGCAAAATTTCGTCTGGTTTGGTGTTTTTATACAGATAGAGTTTTCACGATACATGATTTGCCGTCTGCGATTGAGGTAAAAATTTATCTTTATGTGGCACCATAATGGCAAACAAAAGATTCCTACCTATCATTTTCAGACGTCCATAAAAGTTACGACCTTATTTATTAGAGAACGTAAACGTGAAAATCTTGATACTTGTTCCTCCAAATTTTAGATACAATGCTGAAATAAGTGACACGGAAGACTATACAGGTATATTGTTACCATCCGTTTCAATAACTGGTGAATGGCAATAAGGAGGGATAAAGTCTTAATTACATGTGATGAGTAGTGATCTATCATATATGAATGGTTTTGTTCTCTTGTTGAGTTAAAGAGTTGTTCATAAACTTTTTATAAATTTTCGGTCTAGCGGTCTAACTATAAATTTTTAATAGTTTGGGATCTCATTTAAAAAAAAATAAACACTACTGTAATAAAAAATCAACACAATTGTTTATTCAAAAATTGTCTGAACAATCCAAATCTCCATGGATGGTTTGACCACTACTTTGTCTAAATCAGTTTGTCTAATTTGGCTCTGTTTTAGCAAATGCAACTCTCATATCATTACGCATTTTCAATCTGTAAACTGTTCTGGAAATAAGAACTCTTCTGAGGCCAGATTACTAATCGAGTTTATAAACGGCTTTTTGATAAATTGATAGTATTTTTCAAATTTTTGTAGATTAAGAAAATAAAGAGACATTTCTTGACAAGCTACACTGTGTATTATGTCATCTAGAACATCTTTAAACTTTCGCTTTACACACTATTTTCTCATAACGTGGTTTACAGACTCCATGGATTTTTTACAGCAATTTTTTTCGAACATTTTTACAGCTTTTTTTAGATACAAAGTTTTACTTAATTTTGTGTAGCAGGATTTTTAACCGAAAAATTCTTTTAGTTCAGTAGCTAACATAAAAAAATTTAGTTTATCGAAAAAAATTAACGCCATCTATAATGAATTTTTTTATCTACTCTTGTAAAGGTTTATTTTATAGAAGTAATAAAAAATTTCAATCCTTTTCCTTTTTATAATTTTTATATTGCTTCTAAATATATTCAAAATTTTTTAAGGATGAGTATTTAACTTAAAATTCAATATTTTAAATATTGAAAATATTTTTTAACTTAAAATAGTTTTTATGAAACACAGTAAAAACTTTTATGGGCGTCAACGGTTTTCATCAATTTAAATTTATGTAAAGTTTTAGGTTCTTCTTCTACTTCTTCACTTCATATTTCTGAAGAAATGGATGATAATCTAGTACAGGGGTGCCCAACCTTTTTTTTAAATGTAGATTCGCTTCTAATAAGATCGACCTCATATATTAAACAAGGGCGCACATTTTCAAAATTATGGCGAGGGGAGGGGATTTTTATTTTCAAAATTTGGGGGGGGGGGGGGGGGATTTTTTTTTAATTTTGAAAAAACCATGATATATTATACCAGTTTAAAAAATACTAAATTACTGGGGCTTCCCCCTCCCTCTCAAAGCACATTAGAAGACGAAATATATTTTTTTTTCGAGTATAATAAAAAAAACTAAAAAAATGGAAAAAAAAGTTCATAAAAATTTAATAGAAACAACGTTTTTAATAAAATATTAAAAATATGCTGGCATAACTAATTGAAAAATTAATGCAAAGCTTGACACTGCTTAGATTTTGCAATTTTTTCAAAATCAGGCTCTAATGATGAAGTTGCCAAATGAAGACAGTCATCCAACAGCGTTTTTCAAACTTTTTTTACTACGACCCATAGCAAGAAGCACAGTTTGCATCGCGACCCCTAATACTTAGGTGTAAAAAGACAAACTCTGATCTCTAGGTTCATTTATTCAGCAAAGACAATTTATATAGGTATTTTTTTATGATCTGCACATTGTTTCATTTATTTGTATTAATAAAATATCAATACCTTTTGATTTTCTTCACTTTGCTCTCTCTTGATTTCCTTTCTTTTTTGTCACTACCCATTTTATTTTTTACGCGACCCAATGAAGTGTCGGGACCCACAGTTTGAAAAACCCTGATCCAAATGATCATTCGAAATTTGATTTCTAAATTGATTTTTAATATTATTCATGCTTGAAAATACAGATTCACATAAATATGTTGAACAAAAACGAGATAGGAATTTTTGTGCCACACTATAATGGAAAATCTTCGTATGTTTTTTTCCCAGACTTGATGAGAAAAGTTTGCTTTTATTTCGATATTATTTTGCAATTTTATTATTTCAACTTCTACATAAGGTTGATTTATATTGAATAGATAAAAAATTTTAGATGAAATATCTGAAATTATTACATATTTTTGATATGGATTGCTAATGAAAGATAAAACATCTTCAACTTTGAAAAATTCGCAAAATCTTGATTTTATTTCTTTTTCCACTACTTCAATTTCGTTAACAAATCTATCAAAGTCGTAACAACGTAAAGAAGTTTTATTTTCGAAAAACTTTTGTAAGTGTGGAAAATGTTTCAATTCATAAATTTTTATGTTTTCCTTTAATAAAACTAAGTAGCTTTGAAAGCTTCTAACAGTGCTCAACAAATCGATTATATTTTTATTTCCACCCTGAAGTTGTAAGTTGAAGGCGTTCAATTTTGAGCAGAAGTCAACCAAAAATCTCAAATTTAGAACCCACTCTTCCTCAAAAAGTTTATGATAGTAGTCTTCTTTCTCATTCAGAAAAAATTTAATATCGTTGATAAGCAGTAAAAACCTTTCTAAAAACTTTGTTTTACTGAGCGAACGAACATTGTTATAAAACAAAAGTTCTTTATCAACCTCACACTGAGCTTGAAATATGAGAAAGTCTCAAACATGCATCCACTATTACGAATGTGATATTTTATGATATATAATTTACATCACACGTGTGATCTATTTTATATAGGCCTTATTTACGCCGTAAAGACGTAAATCGATTTACCACATAATCATCTGTACTTTTATCTCACGTTTACACTCTTGGTATTTGTATAAAAATTCTTCGTGATATCACAAGTGTTTCCATTCTTTTTTATTTTATTGGATTTCTTGAGTTTTTCTTCCCATATTTCTGTGAACCTTCTGACTTAGAAGATCATTCTTCTTTTTCTTCTGAATCCATAACTGGAAGTTCTTCAGAATCTTCGATTTCGTATGAAAATTATGATGCTCCTGATGAAGCAATGTATTCTTGGGAGCCAACTCAAGATTCTTTTTGAAGAACTTTTATTTGACTACAAATAAATAACTAAAGATATGAATTTCTAAATACAAGTGAATATTATTTAAATATTGATTTACGATCGACCAAAAAATGTCTCGCGATCAACTGGTTGGGCATCCCTGATGTATACTCATTTCAATTGACAACTATAAAAAAAATGTAAATGTGAGGACTTTAATGTCTTCTTATATTAAACTTGTTAGAAACGCTATAGCAACAGCCCTTATTAAATTATTCAATAAACGCATACAGATTGCTCTATTTCATAAAGCTTTTAAAACTTCTAAAGTGATTTCCTACATTTTCTAAGGTATTTGAAAGAATAGTTAACAATCAGATCAACCAGTACTTTATTTATAATTATTCTCGACAATTTGGATTTAGGAAAGTTTACTCTATAAAATTTATTATTCTGCTTTCATTAGCAAAGTTCTAAATGCTCTAGAACATAAACAGGAAGTTTTATTTTCCTTTTATTGATCAAAAATTTTGGACTCGATATCTCTCAATTTTCTTCATTCCTATTTGCATGAAGTTTTTGTAAATATTTCCTCATTACTTTCATTAAAAACCTTACAAAATCTTACTTGTTACTCAATGTTCTAGGTTTGGACCATTGTAGTTTTCCATATATTAATGAGTTAACTAATTCATCAATAAGGGACGAATTCATGCTATTTCCTACCGATATTTCTCTGTTTTTCCTACATTTATCACCCAAGTTAAAACTTAATTTCAATTTTGTCTAATTATTATTAGTCTATTTTTTCATATATAAATTTTTTTGATAATTTTATTGTTTTCCATAAATGAACATAAAAAAGTTGATTTTTCAATTTTCTACGAATATTTTTGCTAAGAACAAAAATCAGCCAATAAAATATGTAAAATCACAAATTTGCAGATATGAAAAATTATCTAGAATACTTTAACGCCATCTAAAAGATAAAAAACTGATGAACGAATAAAAATTCAAATCAAAAAATGATAAATGAATATATTTTTTCGAAATTTTGTTTTTTATTTTTTTTGCATAATTTTGCTATAAAACATTAAAATTATGAAAAATATTCCAAATGGGAATATTACATGTGTTTATTTTCAATTCAGAAATTCTTCATATTGCAAATACATTAAATCTAAAGATTTATGGAAAATGTATAGTAAGAATAAAAAAAAATATAGTGGGAAATTTTTATATTGTTTGGTATAGTGAAAAATAACACATTTAGCTTTATGGAAAATAATAAGATTGGTGAAAATTAGGAAGTTTTTTTATTATAATTTGGTTTTTTATGAAAGAAATTCAACTAGTTTTTATTATCTACTTCATTAAATTAATTTTCAATGAAATCACATGTTGCTTCAATTTGAATATAAAATGACCATGTCCTTTATTTGTCCAATAAATTTCATATGTTTTAAGAGTTTTAATATATTGTAGAAAATTTTTTTTTTCCACAAATACTTCCTGAAAAATAAATCTCTTTTTCTCCCTAATTTACACTATGTTGTAAAGTAGGGTCTTTCTCTCACTACCAAGTTACTGTCTTTTTAGAAAAAAGAAATCAGACTAATACTTTTGATAAGTTACATTGCACATACCTCTCATCTATTTTATCAATTTTTTTATTTAAAAATGTCATATATAATCTAAAGCCTGCCATGTTTACACTAAAATATATTTTCACTCATCAATACCAGAGAATTTCGATAAATTAATCTCATACAATTTTGAAAAAGAAAGATTCTCACCCAGATTCAAAGAAAATATGTTTTGTCCCATCGTAGACACCTTAGAATTCTAAATAAGCTATAGTGCGTTACAATTTTGTTATTAAAATTTAATTTTTTTAGCTTCAAAAATGTGTACATGGTACATTTTCATTTGATTATAACATACTGTGTTCGAGAATAGCAGTTGTTACTCATGTAACAAGTTAATAAATTTCTTTCTTCTTCTTCTTCTCGAGGTTGGAAATAGTAAACAACCCCTTCATAATTTTTAGTCACTATCTTTCAAACCCTCAAAAGGGTGAAGACATACAATAACCTCTCATAATTTTACTCACTATAATCAATTATATATTTCTTCCATCTACCTATGTTCGCTAGATGTCCGATTTGATATAATAAAAATAGGTAGACAACGTGGTAAGGTCTGGCTGTCAATTTAATTTGATAATTTTCCAATTGCACCGTATTTAAATAGAAACAATAAAATAGGAAGACAACTCAATAAAAATCTTTGCTTTGAAAATGGAAAGAGAAGCAATTTATAATGAACTCATGTTATATAGTGGTATTATAATTATAAGTAAAAAGAAGCATAGTGTATTTTCTAATCTAACCCTATTTAGAATATGAGAATTTTAGGCTTATTATTAGGATTAGATATGGTGGTCTTATTTAAAACATATTTGCAAAAAGAATAAGAGATTTTATTAGGTTTATGATTACAATCAAATAATGTCATCACTATTTTCAAAAAATGAAACTTTTTGATTTTGTTGGCTCCAGCATAACATGCCTTAATTTGAAATTAATTAGAATCGAATACATTTTTACTAAGTTGTAGGACACAGAAAAATTATAATTTTCAGTGTTTTAAAATATATTTTAAAATTGACTTTATCTAACCTTATTAATATTAACCCTATAAATCTCTTATATACATTTTGAAATTATCTAATTTTCTTTAGAAAAATCTACTTTCAACCTATTAGCGCCATTACTTTTTCATTTATTTTGAGTTTCAAAATTCCAGTTATGCTATATTATTAAAATATATACATATTTTTTAATAAATCTTATTTTCTATTTTTCTAATGAACATTTAACTAAAAGAATTTATCATATACAATGTAATTAGTCTATAAAATATTGTTTTCGTTAAAAGAAGTAAAACCTTCGAAATATGAGGGTAGATTATTATAATTCTAAAAATATAAACGCATCTGCGATTACAAAGCATGAATGAAATAGCAACGAATTATATGCTTTCCAATTTTAACAAATAGGTGCTTTTTACACAAAAAACATTGTTGACATAGCTAAATCTACAATCACTATTTAAAAAACTTTTTTCATGTAAGGTAAGCAAATATATTTAAAAGCGACGTATTTGAATATATATACACATTAAATTTCAATTTTACAAGAATAGAGTTGATATTATGCAGTCAGGAGCTTCAAAATGTGTTGTTTTAAGGGGGTGTGAAACGCAATTATTCTCATGTTTGAACTTGCTTTATTTGATGAGGAAGCAAGTTTAAATGTAATATTCAGTGAAAAAATAAATATAAGGATTTTTTGAACAAACAGGGCGTAATTTATATACCTAAAAACAGGGCGTAATTTTATATATTAGTGATAATTTTATATCACTAATAAATAATTTATTCAAACGTGAGAACTTCAAAAATTCAATTTTGCGGCCACAGTAGGGCTTTTTGCTCCATTCTATTTTTATAACTTAATTTTATAATATTTTTTTTAGCATATAATTTTATAAATATGGGACAAAAATTAAGTAGATTTTAAAATTTTAACGGAACTGGGACTTTTTCACTGAGCGCCTCATGGCATATAGAGAGAATAATGATCAGTAGGATCTACCAAGTTTGCTTGCTACATTACTCTCGGTTATCAAACCTCTAACACTAAGTAAGTTATAATTCCGTATGTTTTGCACTAAAACAAATATCAACATTTTTATAGAAATATATTTTCAAAAAATAAAATCAATCATAATTAGCATCAAATGAATATGAATAAATAAATTTAAAATAAAAAAATACATGTTATCTTGACACCTATAACATATCAAAAATGAATGTTTTTTTCACATAAACATTTTTAACTTTCACATCGACGTGTACTTCTTCATCTTGGTTTGTAATCTGGTATTGAACAGTATCTTCATATTTTTCATATAAACATCGCAGGGTGTCTAGTAAACTTTTTTCCTTCAGACTACATTCACCCATATAAAATTCTCCAACCTTCAGTTATTTGTTTTCATTTCACCAATTTTGTAAAAAAAATATAAAGTAGTCTTATAAATTTAGGTATGCGCTGAATACACTTTATTTTAAAGGATTGCTTTAATATTTCGTCTTCCGTGGTATTTCCCGACCACTAATTTTGAAATTTGCAAAAAAAAAATTCGCCCCCTAATAATTTTAAGGATGTGCGCCCCTGTATTGAACAGTATTCTATATTTTCTTTACTTGAACATAAAAAATATGTTTAGATTCTAAACATAATTGTAAACAAATTTTTTGTCCTCACTTTATTTACACGTTTAAACCTAACGCGTTTAGTAAAAGCATAGTGTTTAGCTTAAATGTGATTAGATAACCAACGTTCAAATAACGCGTTTAGAAAAACATAGTGTTTAGTTCAAATGTGCTTAGCTCACTCAAATCCACAATGCACGTTTTTTTAGATCAATGTATGAATATTTAAATTAAAATTTTTTGCATATGTTTAAACTAATACAAAACTGAAAAACAAAACTATAACTGATACAAGTTGTATTCAGTTACCTTCTCGATGAAAACACCCCAAAGTACCTTTACCTTTATTAAAAAATATCAGCCTATAAAAACGCAAAATAATGAACACTAAATTTTATCATAAAATTTAAAACATAGAAGCAAAATACAATAAAATTTCCTTTTGAATATTTATTTATGAAAGTCAAAAATTAGAAAAAAAAACATTCAATCCAATTTTATTGATTCAAATTTCCTATAAAAGTTTACAAATTTGGAACATTTAAAAAAGGGATAGTTGTCTTTGAGGATTTCGAGTTGCAAAAGTCCCAAAACTTGATAAGACTTCGGATAAATTAGATCAAAAACGTAGTATGCCATTAATAAATAATTTATAGCCTCCATTACACTTTTTCCACAAAAAAATTTAAGACCATCACCAACTAAATAAATTTCTTTTATCTGCCTGTTCTCACAAAGAAAAAATAGCTTGGGAAAACTTCCTTGAACGCACGGAATATTTTCAATTGAGTTCTAAAAAGTTAGTTTTTAAATTAGTCATAAAGAAACAAAAGTTTACTTGATATTCTGAAAAAAGTTCGTCTTCTTTGCTTTTATATTGAAGGCACTTTTCAAATTGCTTAAGTAACTTGTATAATTGATAATCGTCATCGGGGAAATATTCCTAGAAAGGTAAAATATAGAAAAAAAACCAATTAAAATTTATACCTTTTCGTCTATGGCTTTTTCAGTTTTTATCAGAAAATTTACCCAATTTTCTTCAAGAATAGTATTATTTAAATTCTTTTTAATCAAAAAGAATTCTTTTTGAATCTAAAATATATTGCTAAAATATGCAAAAATAAAAATTTTTGAAGTTCATACAAACTCCTTTCTTTCAAGAAAATTGAACTTTTCAATAATATCCTTTAATGAAGCCATTTTCATTTTATTGATCGTTTTTCTTCTCTGTAAAAAGGTTTCTTCTTGTGCCAAAAACATCTTTGGCCTATCTTGAAAAAAAAACTCTTTTCTCGCTTCAATTTCCAAAAATTTTTCAAGTTCTAAAACTTCGTCATCGGGCAATTTGGATTCTAAAAAAGAATGTTGTATTAAAAAAAACATATAAATATATTTACTTTGAGTGATATCAATAAAGCTTCTAATTTTTTTCGAATGTTTAGATGATGAAACGGAACTTTTTTTTGTCCATTTCCATCTAATCTTTCTGATCTTTTGAGAAAGTTTTCTTGTAAAGTGTGACTAAATAATAAATCAAGATTTAAACATAATTTCATTTTAATCAATTGTACCCAAGGGTGTTTTCCAAAAGGAAACCCAATGCAATTATATTTATTATAAATTTTTCTCTCCAACATTTGATATTGTTCTTTTTGAGTGAAATCTGAAATGCCTAAAACATGATAGGCAGTTTACTCCACCATTTTATCGAACTCTTTATAAATTTCGCCATTTTCTAATAGAACCTTTATTTTTCCGAGTATTTTGGAAATAATAAATCTTCATTCAAATTCTAAAGAACAAAAAAACGTTGTTTAAGTTTATTGAGACAATTACAATAAAAAAAATATACACTTAAAACAAAATTCTTTGAAGTAGAAGCCTCATCTGGTATATTTAGCCTAATTTCACTGATTTCCTAATGAAAAACAGCTCCTTTCTGCAATAAATCTACAAAACATGTAAGTCTCTTTGCTAATCCAACTTTATTTTCTAGCATCAAGTAAACATCCTCTTTGCTTAGTCCTTTTAGTACAAACCCATCAATAAAATTATCTTAAAATCAAAGTATAGTGATAATAATTTTTATTGAAATATAGTTTACCTTCAACCATCTTTAGAATACTACCAGGAAATTGTGCTCCTTCGATTATTTCCATCACACCTTCATAAGTTGTTTCATCTTTTATTTCTTGTGCAGCCTTTTCAAGCATTTTACTTAAATCAGTCTTAAAAATCTTATTTTTTTAGCTCTGTTAGATTAGTGGTAGGGGTAAATTAGAACAGGTTCTGTGCCTATTTTCCAGAAATTGATTTCAATACTTTTAATTGGATTATAAATCCCTTTAAAAATAATTTATTTTGTTTATTAACTTTGATTTTTTTGGACTGATTTCATGCTAAAAAACTAATACACAAAATTAATATTTTTTTCGTAAATATACATTCTCTATGATAATATAGAATTTCTAAGAATCGATTGAATTTGACTATCAAAAATTATAGGGTAATTTTACTTTACAAAAATTTTTTTGGGGTAAAGCCAGAGTAAGTTACCTGATCTCTGTGTTAGATTATTAGTTCCAGCAAAAATCTATGTTAGGTAGCATTACAAAAAGTAAATTGTTTACAGTTGTAGATAACTGAGGCCATTTATAACTCAACTCATCAAAAAAAATAAAAAATTTAGAAAAAATTTTCTCCACACAAAATGAGTTCAAATGTTCTTCATAATAAATAATTTTGTAAAGAAAACAAGACAACAGAATATTTTCATTGAAACAATAAATATCTTCTATCTCTGCGAATCTAGGATCTGTAAAATATTCAGAAACAAGTAAAACATCAGAACAATAATAATGGATCCCATTCTTTATAAGTGACTGTGTTTTTAAAAAATAGGCAGGATGTTCGTTTGAGCACTTTGTATAGTAATCTATGAGTTTATTGTCTATGTCCTCAACATTAACAATTGTATAATTAAATAAATTATTTTCGTGAGATAAATATGAGCATTTTAAAATATATTGGAATGTACTTTCCTCTTTATATCAAATTGCTTTTATTGAAGATTCTCTTCTTGCCGCTCGTTTCTTACAGTTTGATAAATTTTGGGCAAGAAAACTTGCATTCTATTCAAGTTTTGTACAAAAAAACGATAAGGATTGTTGCCGGTACAAGCAAATTTTCTCATACCAACAGCCTCTTCGTAGAATATGATCTCCTTAAACTCAAAGACCTTTTCTCCCAAAAAGTTGGATTATTTCTTATTTCTTCATTTATTGCAACTCATGGACTTTTTTCGAATCTCATCACGTACAAACAGAAACACTCTTACTCTTTTCGCAACCCACTCTCACTGAACAAACCAAATTTTAGGTTATAACTTTCAAAAATGTCCATAATATATAAAGTTGTTAATTTTTATGAATGTCACAAAAGTTTAATTGGTGAAAGCTGTTGCTAGGGAAAAAAAGTTCAAAAATTTGTCAAAGCTTCTCTTTACAGAAAACTACAAATTGCCACGTGTGTGTAATAAAAATTTGTTTTTGATGTAATTACTCAAAGTAAATATAAATCAATGTATATATATGTATATATAAACATATATTTTCACTCTTTTTATGCGAAGGTCCTGCCAGCCATGTCCAGACATTTGGCCGAAAGACAATTTGCCGACAGACATTTGGCCGACAGACATCAAACGAATGGACATTTAGCCGACGTACATTTGGCCTAACAGACATTTGACAGGACCGACATTTCACCAAACGGACATTTGACCGAACAGACATTTGACCGAAGGGACATTTGATCGAATAAACATTTAGAATAGATTTTAGAATAAACATTAGAAATAGTTAGAATATTGTTAGTCTTAGGGTTGGTGTTAGTATAGTTAAAATATTGTTAGTTTTAGAGTTAGTATAGTTAGAATATTGTTAGTCTTAGATTTGGTGTTAGTACAGTTAAAATATTGTTAGTTTTAACGTTAGTGTTAGCAGTATAGTTAGAATATTGTTAGTTTTAGAGTCGATGTTAGTATAGTATAATATAGTATAGCATATTTTCAAATCCAACCATAAAATAGAAGATTGTTGGTCATTAATTAGTTAGACCCTTACATATAACCATACAAAAATTTAGCAAATTAGTCCTGAGTGAAGATAAGCCTACCATAAGTGAGTTATAAGCGTGAAACTTGTGCTCTGTAGACGAATACATTTCATTGGTGGCACGTAAGTATATACAAAATTGTGTTATAAATAGCATAAGATAACATACGCATCTTTACCGTGTCCGGACAAGATCAATTGTCTGTTCTGTTCTGTTCTGTTAGGTCAATTGTCTGTTCTGTCAAATGTCCGTTCGGTGAAATGCCTGTTCGGCCAAATGTAATTCGGCTAAATGTCCATTCGGTCAGATGTCTGTCGGCCAATTGTCTTTCAGCCAAATGGCCGGGTACACCTGCCAGCGGTTTTCATAAACCTTTGTAACTACGCAGACTTTAACATCTCATGTTTTTTTCTTATGTTTTCATTTTATTTCAAATTGCTTGACTTTTATTTTTACAGTTATTTTTTATAATTATAATTTACTAAGGAAGTACATGTAGGCCTGTGCGTGTTTAATTAATTTGTCCTCTTTTGTTGCTTGTTTATTTTCATTCTTTTCATTTCAATAAATCTTCTTCTTTTTCCTGCATTTATTACAGGCATTTTGCAAGAAAATATTAAAAATTAATTTCTTATTTTTCGAAATAAGGGATTTAAAAATTAATTTTTTATTAATTTATTTACCATATTAATTTATTTGATTCATAATTTCGAGCATATATTTTATTACATCTTTGTATTCGCTCGCTTCCAATTTTTAAATAAATGACACAGTTATTATATACTGTTTCACTTTTAAACATAAGTCAAAAAAAAAACTTAATTTTATCGGTATATGTATAAAACTGAATACTTTTTTCTATTTGCAATCATTTCAAAATGAGCAAATCCTTTCCTAAACTTTAATGATATGTGAAAAAGTTCTTGATTTTCTTCTATATGTAAAATGCAACCTTTTGCTTAGAATGCACAAATAAAGAAAAGAATTCTGGTAAAGTTTTGTGGATACAATAACAGAACATGCAAAAATGTTTGTAACTTCAAGAAAAATCGCCCCGACTATTTGGGCCCGAATGACTACTCCAAAGGAAAATGTAGTGGAGGTGGTGGTGATGGTGGTGGAAAACGTAAGACAACATTTTTTATTTCAGTTCGTTCTTTTGATTTGAAAGAAGAAGAAAATTTAAAGGCGTGTACTTCATGTTCCACTGTTTTTTGTTTCAATAGTAAAATAGTAAATATACCATTTTTGGTCTAAGAAGTAAATATACCATTTTTTTCTAAGGACTCTCATTTTTAATGTGTAATTTTTACCATTTAATTTTTGGACAAAATAAAATGTCCATACACTCTTTTCAGACCGTTTTTTTGCTATTGTCCTTTTAGGAGGTAGAGGGAGGTGAGGGGAGATGCGCGCCAGAATTTTAATAATGAAGTTCCTTATATATATTTGTAATGAATATTTTAAGTCCTACTTTCAATATATGCTACTAATTATTATCATTATTTTTCTGTATTAATATACTCATACAAGAATTAAATGAGAGAAACTTTATTAGGAGATTCATATTTAATCTTTTCTCATCATAATTTATAATCCAAAAAAAAGAGGCAAAAAACCTATGAAGAATATTCGCATCGTATTTACGAAGGTTTTTCTTTATTCATGCTCAAACATTTTTTTCTTCCAAAATTCATCGAGTCTGTTTTTAAAAACATTCAAGGAAGGGTCATTAATAACAAAATTAGGCAAGACATTCCAGTCATTTATCATACGTTGAGTAAAAAATCTTTTCAGATATAACTTTTTGCAATGTCGCTTTTAAAAATTGAAAGAGTGAAATCTTTTTAGTCTTTAAGAAAACTCAGATAAGATTTGTGAAGCCAATTTCAACTTTTCATTTGCAATGTTGTAAACGGTAATCATATCATTTCTTTTAAACCTATACATCGTAGAAGGCAAATTAAATTTTTTCAATCTTTCTTTATAGCTAAAATGTTTCATACCTAATATCTTTTTAGTAATTGTTCTCTGGACTCTTTCAATATTTGCAACATCACAGGTGTGGAAGGGAAAGGCAACAACATTACCATACTCTAAAATAGGTCTTCTGAGGATTTTATACAAAAGCAATGCTATGTTGGCATCAAATAGAGCAAACCTTTTGTAAACTTGATGAAAGACTTGAAAGGCTTTATAAACTCTTGTTGAAATATTTTCTCTTGGATCAAGATAAAGTTTACAATTACACCTAAGTCTTTTTGTGAATCTACATTATTTAGTTTGTATCCGCCAATGAAGTAAGACTGAATACTTTGTGATCCAATTTGCAGATGAGTACACTTGTCTAAATTTAATTTCATCTCCCATCTACTACACCAATGAAAGATCCCCACTAAATCATTCTGCAAGCAACTTTTACCCTGAGGATTAGATACATTATAAGTTTTAATATCATCAACAAACACTTTTATTTTAGAATTTACCATGTTCAAAAGATCATTGAGAAATATATTGAACAGCAAAGGTCCAAGCACGGATCCCCGCGGTACTCCGCTTGTAACCAGCTTTTAATTAGAATGAGTGCCATTGACAACAACAATTTGTTTTCTATCTTCAAGATAATTTTTCAATAACCCAAGTAAATTACCTTTAACACCAAATGACTACAGCTTATGGGCTAAATACTTATGGGAAATAGAATCAAAAGCCTTATGAAAGTCTAGATAAATTACATCAACTGTATCATTTAGCTCTAGTAGATGAACTACGTCATTTTGAAACTCTAGAAGGTTTGTAATTGTAGATTTACCATTCATGAACCCATGCTGATTAGAATTGAAAAGTTGAAAGCTATCTATATGACACACAATTTTATCAGCTATAAATGACTCAAATACTTTTGATAGAATTGGATTAAGACTTATAGGTCTGTAATTTTGACGAAGTTTCTTATTTCCACTTTTTAAAACAGGTATGACTAAGGCCGTTTTCCAGGCATCTAGAAATTTTTGTTCTTCTAATGACTTTTCAAAAATTATTTTAACTGGTTCTGCTAGTACTTCATACTGTTCACAGGTGACATGAGGTTGTAAATTATCAATACCAGGAGACTTAAACTTATTCAATTTTTTCAACTTACTCTCTATTTCAACTACATCAAAGGTAATGCAGTCAATAGAAGCGTGACAAGTAGACAAAAAGTTTCTTTTATCACAATTGGTATCAAAATTTGAAAAACAAGAACTAAAATACTCACTAAACAAATGAGCTCTTCCAACATCAGTGATGGTGGATAATCCATTATATCCAACTAGTTCAGAAAAACTATTGTTGGGCTTTTGATTTATGTACGACCAAACCTTTTTAGGACTATATTTATAATTGGAAAGAAGTTTGCTCTCATAAGATATTCTAGCTTTGCGCGTCTTGTTCCTCAAAGTATTAGATATTTGTTTGAATTGGTCATACATATGTATACTCCTAGATTTGGAGTAATTAGCAAAGAGTTTTTTCTTTTTTTTTAGAAGAAATTTAATTCTTTTAGTAAAATAAACTTGAGATTTATTATGAGATTTTTTTAGAAGAATATACTTTTCTATAAGAGGGGAAAGTTTACTTAAGAAAAAAGAATAAAACTTAACAAGTTTAAAGCCTTTGTCAACATTCCAGTCAACTTTAGAAAAATTAGCAGTAATCTTATTAATTTGCAAACGTTCATTATTTTAAATATCAGAATTTGATAAGTCCTTATTCAAAAATTTCATTAATGTCTAATCGATTACATGCTTCAACAAACATTTTCGGCGAGCTATAAAAATATTAGCTTAAAAACAAAAAGAACAGAAGAGAAAGCTGCTAAAATGTAAACATAAAACACCAAATCAAGTAAATAGATTGATTAATTTACCTGCAAAAAGTAACCACAAGAATAAACATTTCAATTTAACATTAGCAATATCTTACATTACATCAGGTTAACATTTTCTACATTTATAGACCCAAATTATATTAACATTATTTGTCATGTAAAACTTTTTAATTTTTAAGCAAATTTTTTACTCTCTAAATTTTTGACGTATTTTTTAAAAAAAAACCAGGTTTACCTAATGTTGAAATAAAGATGGGATCTAAGAACCGGTTTTGAGTTTATCTGTTTTTTTACATCTCTAGTTAACGGCTTGTAATTTCAGACTAATTTACAAGAAGATAATGATTATTTCAAATTTTCAATAAGTACATCATTATATTTTAACTTCCAGAAAATATCACGCTGGTCAAATACGAGTGCATTATATATTGTTCTATGAATGCAAGTTATTTTCCTGAAGCGTTGCTACTTTTTCACTTTACAAGATGATTTACAAATGGATATCGTAAATAGAAAACGATTGCGCGTCTAGATGAGCGCTCAAAGGCAAAAAGATCACCCCTTCTTGTCACATTCCAATAAGTGTAGCTTTTCAATTTTGTTTATTTTTATCTTAATATTAAATATTTTTATGTAGTATTTTACAAGTATTTTAAAAAAGGAACAGTATCACAGACAGCGATGAGAAATCAATGGAACCGCAGTAACGAGTGTCGGGCCACAAAATTATAAATAGATGTAGTCAGAGTCGAAAATTTGCTTCGACTTCATATTCCTCAATGCTAATCAGAAACCTTTTTTTTTTTTTTTTTTTCTAACCCTATCCATCCAAGTTTAACAGGGCTGTCTTTTGTTATTTTATCTAAACTTTAGTTTAATAAATTTTGTTTATTAATTTTTTTTTTTTTTAGTTATTTAACATTAAAATTTATTTTAAAGTTTTATTTTAGAATTTTAAAAATTTAGGTTTTTTACCTATCTGTGACATTTTTCGTTTTCTTAAGTTTTTCTTAATTTTTCTGTATTTTTATGAGTGACTGGGTTTGTAAAACTTGTTCAAGAGATGTTTCAGAAAATAACTCTCATGATGATTGCTCAGAACACATGCTGCAGTGTTTCATTTGTGACAGTTGGTTCTGTTATTTTTGTATAGGTTTGCAAAAAGGGTTCAATAAAATTTTCGATAAGTATTTATCCCTTGGTATGAATTATATTTGTTGCGGCTGTAGAAATAGAAAAACTGAAAATAAAGATGCTTTTATTTCTAATTCTAGTTCAAATAGTAACATTGGCGATATTCCTCTCGTAACTAAAATAGAACAGTTGATTCAAAAAGTTGAAAAAATAGAAAAAAAAATCGATTCACCTGTTGAAAATAAAAATGTCCCTCAATCTAAAAAAAAAGTAACGTACGCTGACGTAGTAAATAAGAGAAATAATTACTGTTTTTTCGTTCCCAAAATTGGTTCTGAGAATTTGGTAGAAAAGTCTTCTGAACTCCTTAAGGATGTTCAGGTTAGTTCTTTCAAACACCTCAAGAAAAAATATTGTTTCAAATTTAACGACTCACAAAATATGATGATAGCTTCTAACAAGTTATCAACTGAAAATTTTAAAATTGAATTTGTTAAAAAAGTTTCACCAAAAGTTAGCTTGAATGTCGATTGTGATGTGAACAATGACGAAGTATTGAATTCCATTTTTTTGAAAAATCCTAATCTTAAAAAGTTAATAGATGAAGGGGAAGTTTTCAATCTCATTTTCTCCAGAAATTTGAAGACCAATAATCGGAAAATTTTAGTTTTCTCTCTATCTACAAAAGTATACAAATATTTAGCAGATAACGGGTTTTTTCTATATCTTAATTTTGAAAAGTACAAGTTATACCCTTATATTCTTTTTAAGCAATGTTCTAATTGCTGCCTTTTTGGCCATAAAGCTTCTCAGTGTAGTAGATCTTCAGTATGTAGATACTGTTCAGGATCTCATAATGGTAATACATGTAATTCTAGTAGTAACTTGAAGTGTACCACTTGTAAACACAATGGCTTAGAGAGTATAAATCATTCCGCACTTGACTTCAAGTGCCCCTTTGTTCAAAGGGAAATTGAAAAGGTTAAATTAAACACTGCCTATGATGAGTTCTGATGATGCTTTTATATCCACTTTAAATTTTAATCCATTGTTAAATCATTCAGAATTATCTCAAATTTTTCCAACAAATTCATTCACTCCTAGCTTAAGGCTCTTTTCAGATAGCAATCATTCTACAGATATTTGGTTAGCTGACAGGAATCTCATTAATATAGTTAGCTTAAATGTTAGATCTTTGATTTGTAATTTTGATATGGTTGAATTACTGTTCTCCAAATTTTCAAATTATTTCAAACACGAGATAGACTTTCTTTGCCTTCAAGAGTGTTGGAATTATCACGATATTCCATTCAAAATTAAAGGTTATAATTTTATCAATTATTTTAGTAATCTTTCTCTTCATAGTGGGCTTGCTTTTTTCATCAATGATAACTATGACTTTGAAGTTACTGATAAGGTTGTCTTTCAAAATAATTTTGAACTTTTTGTTATCAAGATATTGATGCCGGGTAAAAAATTTTTAAATATGCACAACATTTATAGATTGCCTAACAATTCCATAGAAAACTTAGAATTTTTTAACTCTTATATAGATAAAATTTTATCAGAAAGCAAAAGTTCTGAATTGAATATTTTTCTTGGAGATTTTAATTTAGACATTTCTCTTTGTAGTAGTAAAACATCAGATTTTCTAAATATTGTATACTCTAATGGCTTCAAATTTTGTATAAATTCTCCCACAAGGCCGTCTTCAGGAACAATTATAGACAATTTTATAATTCCTCAATCGTTTTCAGATTTAGAAACTTTTATTCTGGAAGAAGATATATCAGATCATTTTCCGATACTGTTATCATTACGCTCTTACTCTAAAGCTGTTGCTAAGCAGTCAAAGTGTAGTTTTTTCAATAAGATAGCTTTTGTTAATGAGTATTTTAAGTTTGATTGGAGCTGTAATTGTGATGGTAATAAAACTTCTCCTGAAGCTATTTTGAGCTCACTTATTCTACGATTGACTTCTATGATTTCTTCATCGACTAAACATTTCACTTCTCAAAAACTTTCTAAATATAAAGTCAAAAGAAGTTGCTGGATGACTTTTGATGTAATAAACTTGATCAAAAAACGTGATGACCTTTACAAAAAGGCTAAAAAAGCGAAAAATAATCCAACATTAGCACTTGAATATAAAAGATTACGAAATACTGTAAAAAACAAGATTGCTTTTTTGAAGAATAAATATTATAAAGATTTTTTTTCGAACAATGTGAGTTCCAGAAATGTTTGGAATAAAGTGAGAAATCTGATTGGTTCCGATGAAAAAGATGTAAAAGCAGTGTCAATAAATGGCAATATTGTTTCTGATCCTTCTGTAATTGCTGAAAAACTTGTTGAAAGTTTCACATTACCTTTAGCTGATGATTCCAACATGAGTTATGATTCTATTCCTCACTATAATGCTCAAACTTTCAAGCTTGAAAAAGTTAGTTTTGAAGAATTTGAAAAAGCTATTCATGCAATACCGAATAATAATTCCAAAGATGCATATGGAATCAGCATTAATCATATCAAACTTGTTAGTTCCTATTTGTCTCATCCTCTCTCTCTTTGTTTCAATAAATGTTTGGAGAATTGTATGTTTCCAGGAGTTTTAAAACTTAACAGAGTATTGCCTATCCCCAAAAAGAGTGAAAAAATCGACTTGAAAAGTTTCAGGCCTATATCCATTGTGCCTGTTATTGCAAAAATATTTGAAAAGTTAATTCTTTCACAAGTGTCTGCTTTTTTTGAAGATACTAATTTGCTATCTAATAATCAGTTTGGCTTTCGAAAAGGTTTTTCAGCGGAACTTCTACACTCTTCTTTCCTTGACTACATTGTTTCTCATCATGAAGATAAATTTGATGTTGGGGCCATTTTCCTTGACATAACAAAAGCTTTTGACTCTATTTCACACAAAATTTTACTGGAAAAGCTCTGTATGTATGGATTTGATGATGCTACACTTAAGTTTTTTAGCTCTTATTTGAAAGGAAGAAAACATTATGTTGAATTCCAACAATCCACCTCTCCCACACTCGTTTTAAACAGAGGGGTTCCTCAAGGATCCATTCTTGGCCCTCTACTTTTTATAATTTACATGAATGATATTTTCCAGTCCTCTCCTTTTTTTAAATTCCTTTTATACGCTGATGACATTACCCTTCTCTTTCCTCTCTCTTCTGATACAAGCGCATCTTTCCACTATCATTTCGAGAAAGTTAAGCAGTGGATCGTTAACAATTTTTTGAGTATCAATAATACGAAAACTAAAGCCATGTTATTTTCGAAGAAGCCTCATACTGACTCCAATGTTTTTATTGATGAAGGTTTGAAAGTTGTCTCTAATATTAATCTACTCGGCTTAAACATTGATAATAAGCTTGACTTCCAATCTCATATTTCCCTCCTATCTACCAAGCTTAGTAAAATTACTGGTATTTTAAAATACACTAAAAAGTTTTTTCCACCACAAATTCTATTGATTCTTCTGAAAACTCTGTTTCTTCCTCACCTCTCATATAGTCTCATCAATTTTGGACACTGCAATTTGTCATCTTTGGAAATTATCTATAAAAAAGCCGTCAGAATTGTTTCTGGAAGCCCTAGATTGTCTCATACAAATCAACTTTTCCTACGGTTAAATCTCCTCAAGATACATGATATTTTCCATCAAAAAGTTGGTGTTTTTCTTTTATCAAATCTCAACTCAAATCACAGATTATTTCTGAATCTCATCACCTATACTATTAAGACTACCTATTCGTTGAGATTTCCAATTGTAGTCAACAAGCCAAACTACAGACTAGCCTCCTCTAAATTGTCTGTCAGATTTAAAGTTGTAAGTTTTTATGAAAACCATAGATGGTTGTTAGGCGAATGTGATAATTCGATTCCTAAGTTTAAAGTTATATCAAGACTCTGGTTCCTCTCTCAATACCTCTCTCTTCCTTCTTGCTCTAACAAATTTTGCTTTGTTTGTTCCACATATTAGTGTACTACCATTTGATTATTTATATACATGTGTTTTTATCATTTTATTATATTTTTTAAACTAGTTTTTGTGGGATTACTTTAACGGTTTTCTACAAACTACTGTAATCCACACACACAGCTTTACATAAGTTTTAGTTATAATACTATTGCATATAGATAGATTTTTTTTTTTTTTTTTTCCTCGAACATATTGTTTTTCTCAAATAAATTACTTACTTACTTACTT
>JAUIRK010000939.1:0-40951 GCA_030549495.1 Nectonema munidae | reverse complement strand
GTACATGTTTGACCTGGAACGACTTACACGACCTATGCGAGTATCTCACTTTAGATAGAACATGCTATGTCATGCCTGGCAATGTATTTTACCGATACTAAATCAATAAGTAATTATTTTCTACAAATAATTTTATTTTGGTAGGATAATTCTACCGCGTTGTGTGCGCATTACGAAGTTCCATATTTTTTGTGCTGAAAAACCCCATCAAGATGCCAAAAAGAGACTCATCTTTCGATATTCCCAACCCAGCTAAGAAAGAAAGAAAGGTTATTGACCTTGACACAAAAATAAAAGTGATAAAGTAGTATGAAGGTGGGAAGAAAGTAAATGTGTTATCCTGCGAACTTCAATGATATCGCATTCTACGGTGTCGACGATTTTGATTCGTGGAGCAGTGAAAGTTTCGGCACCTATCAGATCGACTGCAATAACTGAAATGGAGAAGTTGTTAAATATTTGGATGGGAAGCCAAATTCAAAAACGAATGCCTCTAAGCCTTTATACCAGCGTTTCTGAACCGGGGTTCCACGGAACCCTAGTGTTCCGCAGAGTTTCGCTAGGGGTTCCACGAGATAAACTGAGATACGCTGATGTACTTTGACTCTCTAAACTATTACAAAGTATTTACTATTGTTACTATTATAAATGAAATCAGATTTATAAACAATTCATATAATATGAATAATTTACATGTTTCCTTTGATGGTTGGCTAATTGGGGATTTAATTAGTCAATATATTTAGAACAAATAAAATTACTTTGTCGGTTTCTTAGCTAGTTTGATTAGATAGTTGGTTTACCGTTCTATTTAATTAAATATTTGTTTACTTTATTAGTCAGTATCATTTCAAAACCACGTTTAATTAATCTTTTATTTAAAAAAATGAAAGTTTTTTAATTGAATTATTATCTATCAGTGTTGCCTCCACCGATGTTACGCAAAAAGTCCCTGAGGATTCCGCGAAAAATAGTAAGGTATTTTTACGTCTACGTTTGGATGCTTTTAACGAAAACTTTAAAGGAGTAAGAATCTTATCTAGCACTACTACTAATAAATATGATAGAGAAGTTTTCTCGAACTTGTATTAATCATATATTTTTTTTCACCGAAGTTTACGCTTTAATTATCTTATATTTTAAGAATGACAAAATTTAAGCAAACTTTCAAGGCCTTTTTTTTTATTTGATTAATTGAGAATCCTTTTTTCTCTTTAATCTAATTACATTTCTTTTACTGTGTTAAAAATTTACGAAAATATTTTTGCGTGGGGTTCCTTGAAAGATTTATCATATTCCAGGGGTTCCGCGAAGGTAAAATCTTTCAATTCTTTTTACTTTATACTTTTTTTTATTTATACTCGTTGAAGGAACGTGCAGGAGGAGACTACACGAGAATTTAAGGATAGTGCAGGCTGGTTCAAACGATTCAAGAAGAGGTTCGAACTACATAATGTTCGAGTCTCAGACGAGTTCAGATGTGGAAGGAGCACAACGATTTGTTCAGAATTTTGGTGAAATATTATTAAAGAAAGAGAATATCTACCAGAGCTTATTAAGATAGGCTGACTTTGATGTTTGGCGGAAACATTTCTGCATTTAAACTCAAGCGCATCTTAGTTTATCGTGCAGAAAACGCAAGAGCTTTTAAGACTACTTTACAACTCAACCACTTTTCGGAGACTGGTTTCCTAACTATTTCGTTCCCCAAGTTCGAGAATATTCTTTGCAAGAACGAACTTTCATTTAAGATCTTATTAGTTTTGGATGACGCAACTGGGCATCTACCTTATCTAGAAGATTTCCATCCAGACGTAAAAGTTGTCAGGGTTGCATTGCTGCTCAAGCTTTAGCTGCTAAGATTTATATTTGGGAGATTTTTGGAAAAAATCTTCTTCAAACCGTCAAGAACATCGCTAGGGCATGGGAATCAGTGAGAAAGTAATGTATGAAGGGCATCTGGAAAAACTTTGTTAAACGTTACACTAATACTTTTGATCAAGGACTTGATAGTAACAATGTGCTTGAAAAAATACTCGTTCTGGTTAAAAATCATTCTTTGGGATGTGAAAGGGAAGAAATCATGAGTGGGAGAAGAAGAAGAAGACAGGAAGAATGGAGCAGAAAAGACAAAGAATGTTCACCGTAAGGAGATTGTCTGAAGCTTTATCTCAGGTGAATAAACTTCTTTCACATTTTGACTCTATCGAACCGAATATTGAACGCTTTGCAAGGATTGAACGAATGGTACTAGATGCTTTTCTTTCGTATCGTGAAATTTATGAAGAAATAAGAAACGAACCATTCAGACAAAAATTAACATGTTTAGGAGAAAAGAAACTCCTACCCCTACACTAGGGTGTATCTGATGCCCTCAAAAACAAATTTTTTTAGTTTTAAGAGCTCAACCTCTGAGAAATATAGCGATTAGGTCTAAATAACACAAATATAAAATATAAAATTTATGACATTTGTTTTACCTCAAGCACATCATCTTTTTCTTTAATATAATATATATTTATAATAAAAATTATGATTTTAAATATTTTTTTATTTTAGAAAATATAAATAATTTTTTCAACATCATATTTATTTTTTCTTCTAATTTATAAAATGAAGACAAGAAGTTCTGAGTCATTTTTGAATTTTCTTTGCGAATCTTCATCTTTAGATAACCTGGAAATTACTGGATGTCGACTTCCAACTCATCAACAAGTTTTGTTATGTTTTTTATTCAATATGGAAAAATTGAGAAGTGAAGACAAAACAAAAAATCTTAAACTTGAAAGAAAAGCATCTAAAATTGTGTTAGACGAAATAAAAAAGCATTACTTGAAAGCTGGAATTAATATTATATCTGATTGCAAAGTTTGTGAAAAAGTTGAAAGCTTTTATAATGAGTTTAAACATGCAAGAAAAATTCCATTATCAAGAAGACTAACAAGTGAAAAAGTAAAAAAATTTGAGAACATGCTCAAACTTACAATGCCCTTTTGGCCAAAGAATATTATATCGATGATGGAACAGAAGAAAAAAAGTAAATCAAAAATTGAAATATTAACCCTGGAAGAAGACATTAAATTTATAAAAGGTATGATAGATGGAAGAGCTGCATCCTATACTTGTAAAGACAATGTGATTGGTGAATTAGTTGAAAAACGAGAATACAAAAATAAGTTGGAAGAAACCAGATCAAAGTTGGCAACTAACAGTTTTGCGTCTTTGCCAATTTGAAGAATATGAGGACAACGAAAATGAGAAAGATAGCTCTTTTGTTCAAAAGTTTAGCAAAAGAAGTCATAAAAGAAAAGTAAAAACTGGTACACTTCTTTTTGTTCCCCATGATGTCTTACAATCTAAAGCTTTGGTTCAATCAAGCCTAAGAAATCAACTTTCAACAACAGCTCTTTCAGTCACTATGAAAACAATGATAAAGGAGTGCTGTTAATTTAAGTCACAGTTACATTCAAAGAAGTCGAGTTTCTGAAAGTAGAGCTATTGCTAGTGAAATAAAATTGAATTGGAAAGCTCCATCAAAAATTCTTTTGCATTGGGATAGCAAGAACATGAAGACACTACAAAACTCTGATCATGAAGAAAGACTGCCTGTTTTAATTTCAGGGGATACAGGAATAAAGCTTCTGGGTGTTCCTAAAATACGAAAGAAAACATCTGGAAAAACCGGAGAAGTACATGCTGAAGCATGTGTATACTTATTAAAGAAATGGAACTGCGAAAATAGTGTCAACGGTATAGTTTTTGATTCTCCACCCTGTAATACTGGAATAAAAACAGGAACATGCGTTTTTCTACAAAGAAAATTAGAAAGACCTTTATTTATTTCTTTAAAAATTGAAATGCTTAGTGAAAATATATCAAAAAAAAACTACCATTGAAAGATTTAATAAGAAATGAGCAAAAGTGTAAAGTAAAAAGTTTTGTGAACTTTTTTGTATTTTGTTATGTAACCTGATGGTTTGAAACACCTCTAGCCTCGTATGCGCCATTTAATGATTTCAAGCTTCTCAAAGATTTATATAAATATAAGGAAATTGACTTCTCTATTAAGGCCATATCACGACATTTTTGGTATTTAACGGAAGAAGTGATTCCAATTAGCCTGTTTAATGACAAAGTAGATGCTTCAACGAAACAACTTATAATTAAAAATCTTAAAGAAAATAAACCATCAAAGCTTGATTTTAATAGTCGAATAGGAAATTATTTTGGTAAACCAAGTTTTCCAACTTTGAAAAATTTAGAAAATTGTCATAACATTTCTTCATTGATTGGATATGATTCTTGGATATTTTTTCATTTACTTCAAATCAATACAACGTTTTTTGAAGAGGAAGTCAATAACTGGAAAAACAAAAAAATTTATTTAGAAGGAAAAGAAACTGTTGATAATTTGTTAGTTGTAAACGATGTCGCATAGCGGGGAGTCAAGCTTTGCTCAGATTATATTTCAATATCTAAAGAAGAGGAAAACTTTCAACAAGTTTTGCAAGTTGTTCAAAACAGTTGGAAAGCTTTACCCAACCAAAGAAAAAAACAGAAGTATGAAAATTGATTAATAAAATTGTTATTTTCTTTATAGTTTGTTGTTTTGAACACAAAGAGAAGAGTTAGAGAAAATCAAATTTCCACATTTATTTTCAAGTTATTTAAACCTCTTTATCTTTTATTTAAAATGAAACTAAAAAAATTAGTTTTTGGTTTTTGCGCGCTTTTTTTGATATACACGTCAGATTATTATTTGTATATTATTTAATATAATATATAAATATGGAGAGCGTTGAAAATGATTCTAAATTGGTCAAAAATAAAAAGTTATTCAAATATATTATCCAATCAAATCAAAGAAAATGCGTATTCCCTCCTACTATTACAAAATAGACCCTCATTTTTTAAATATGCATAATAAAGGCCTTCCTCTGATAAGAAAAATAATCAGAAAGTTCTGCCTTACAAAGTTTCCTTCTTAAAAGGAAATGAATGCATCTGAAGCATTCAAGGTGATGATATTTAGTAAAACACCCCCAAATAATTTATTATCTTAGAAAGGCAAATTTTCGCAAAAAATCCTAAAACAGGTGCAAAAAATTGAGGATAAATAGATATCTATGATTTTTATATATAATTTTTTAATTATATAGTATTTATAACCTCTAAATATCCAATAGTCTACTGGCGGATTTAAAGGGGGCGGAACGGGCGTACGCCCCCCCCCCCCTCCTAAAATTGCATTGCCAATTGCTTGAAAATTTTTCTTGATCTAATTCTTTTCGTATAACTCAAATATGATGATGATGTCTTCTGCAACTCATTTTTTATATTCAATCTTTCTCTAAAGTGAGAAGCCCTAATAAGTTTTTTATGTTTCAATCGTAGTTAAGTGTGACACTTATTGATTTTATATTATCCCATTTTTTTTTGTAAATTTATTAATTAAACACATCAAGTTTTACCACATCAATTCACTTCGCAGTTCAATGAATGAGGATCGTTTTAATGCTCCCATTCTTCTTTTTGTTCACAGAAATATTTGATTGGATATTGACACCATTATTGATATGTATGCTAAAAAGTGTCCCAGACGGATGAGGCTTCTTAATCCTCTTAGTTCTTAATCTAATTACTTTCTTATAATAAACTTATAATTTTTTGATAAATTATATGCTACTCTAAGTTTTAGGATAAAAAGTCAAATTACGCTTTTTATTAAACTAATTACCCAAAATAAGAAAATAATAGCTTAAAATTTTTGATAAAGCTTAAATTTATATGCTTCAAATTTGAGTTCTAGTTTAGTAAACCCCCCCCCCCTCTTAATGCCTATTTCTAGATCCGCCCCAGGTTTATTTTCATGTCTGTTGAAGTATTTTAAATCCAAAAATTTACAACCATGTAAATTATTTTAGGATTATAAGCCATTTTTTGTACTCAAAAATTGCATGCATCTTTGAAGTTTAAAGTCTCCTGTTTGCTCCAAGATCAATCCTCAATTGTAGCATCTGTATTATCTGCGCAGTTAGGGAGAGTTTGTTGAAGCCCATTCTGATTTCAATCAGAATCACAGAGATTCGTAGAAATGTAATCAGAATCATAAATCAATCTAGAGAATCACAATGATCACATTCTCTCAGTAAGTGTACTTCTCCTGTTATAGATGTTGTACTTCTCCTGTTATTCTAGATCAAAGAAAATGTCAATCTTTTAATGAAACCTTTCGTTAGTCATTTGAGTAGAATTAAGTCTCAGATTCTTAAAATAGATTGCTGTATCAATGAGTACAATATTGTTGCCTTTCTAATAATAATTTGCAAGCAAGACTTTTATGTCTATAGTCCTATTTGTAGATGAATTCCTTGGATCAATTATGTTTTAAGAGATAAAATAAAGAGTTTGAGGTTCGTAATCATGAGCTACGCGTCGCTTGGTTTATCGGATCCTAATAGGATTTGGTTGTATAAAAATTTTTTTTAAAGTTTATTGGTCAAGCGCAAATACATAAATCTCAAAAAATTTGCCAAAATATATTTTTTCATTTACGAGATGTTTTTTACTCCTATTTTTAACATTCCTTTCTTTCTATGGGGAAAATAGTTCATTTTTACCCTTGGATAATAAATTATAATCAATCAATCAATAATAAATACCAATGGTAAAGACGTATGAAGAAGGTTTAGCGTGTTTAAAATCAATATTAACGTAATTAGAAATGCTGCTTTTTTAAATCTAAAAAGTTTTGTTTAAATTTTTTAAAAATTCATATTACAGACGCATTTCTTTTTTAGTATACAAAACGCCCTAACACCCATTCCCATATGTTTATCCAAATTTCAAAGCTGGATCAGAATCTCTTGCATTCCACACGTCCAACCTCATTCTGTAAGAGCGGCATTGTGTGTAGAGATGGTGGAAATGTAAAAGGATGCAGGACATCTGATGTCTTGTTGGAATGCAAGGAGTGCTTTTGTTCTAGTGTGCCATTTAAAGATAATCATATAAGTTCAACAATGATGTTTTAATTAGATGCAAGTGTACAACTCTTCCGAATGGATACTAGACAAGCAAAGCTAAATTGTGTATTGCATTCACTTATAAGGTAATTAGTTCAAGGTCAAAACGAAAATATAGTTAGCATCCATTTCTTCTCATTTCTAAGAAAGAAAGCACAGCCTCCTGTCCAAACAGCGTATGCAAGATGGAAAGAGGTTTGCGAATCGAAGAACCTCTTCAAGTATGTCAGCAATACCAAATTTTTGTCTGAACTCTTTTCAAGAGGAGATTTGGAAGTGCTTTGACAATCTAAGGAAAATGGACAATTTTATCTTCTGTTTGTACTTTATTGGAAATACAGAATTCGAACTATAACACCAATGATTTAATTTTAAATAAGTAAACACAAATCTTTATTATCTTATGAAAAATCTAATTAACGACAAAATATAACATAACATATTTTATCAAGCAAAAAGAAGGTTGTTCAAACTAGGGTGTCCACCCCGGGATTCCTCGTCCTCGAGTCCCCGGGGAATCGTGAAATTGCAAAATCCTCGTCCTCGAAAAAAATTTTTAAATTTCTTCGGGGAATTTTTGAAAAAAAAATTTTGTCAAATCCGACGACAAAAATATCGAAGTAACGGAGAAGAAAGATGAAACATTAATCGTTAGCAACCAAAAAACAGAGAAGGAAAGCGTGAAGGAGGAATTGGACGAATTTCTGAAGATTAATGAAAATGAAGAACGTGAAACTAAAAGCAAGATTTCAAGCATAGAGGAAATAATGAAAAAAACATTTGACCTTTATTTAGAAACAAATAGGAGGCCCGAAGTTTTAGAAACGTTATTCAAAAATTTAAAGAGCATAAAACCAACTTCTGTGGATGCCGAAAGAGTGTTTTCGTCAATGCGTTATTTTTCTACAAAAATAAGAAACCAGTTGAATGATGAAACTTTGAAGGCTCTAATTTTTCTTAGATATTTTTTTAAAACATAAATCTTTTATGCATTTAAATTTTTTTCAATAAAAATCTTATATGAGACTTTTAAATTTTCTTTTCTGAACAGTTTTTACTGTAAAAAAATCGCTTTTTCTTCCCCGGGGAAATTTTCAAAAATGACGAGGTCCTCGTTCCCTGGGGAATGAAAAAAAGACATTAAAGTGGACACACTAGTTCAAACATATGAAAATTGCACCTAAAATAAGAACTTCGAATAATGAGATATTTGAGTTTTCATAAGACGAAATATCACAAGTGTAAAAACTTGAGATGACTCCAATGGAAGTCTAATCTATATTTTTAAATACATTTAATGTTGGTGCATCCACAATATTTTGAGGTAGACTGTTCCAATCTTTAATTGAGAATTTAGTGAAATAGGTTTTTCTAAAAGTGCCATTATGATAGTCCAGTTGAAGTTTTAGGGGATTACATCGAGAAATACGTGATGCCATTGGAGGTATTAAAGCTTTTCTTTGTATGTCAACATTTTTCTTCAGAATAGTTATCATTTTTTGTCTTTTAATTCTATAAAGAAGAGACGGAAGAATTTTTTTCTGTCTGTGTATGACGTGTCTTGGACACCAACTACACTTTTAGTGAACTTTCTCTGAACTCTCGCAAGTTTCCTCAATTCAAGCTTGTTGTGATTGCCGTGTTCCAATATTGGCCATATCATGGTTTTGAAGAGAAGAGAAGCATTTTTCTTATCAAGCTTGGAAAAACAGTCTTTATTCAAGTTAATTGTGGTAAATGCTCTACAAACTACATGAGATGTGTTTCCATGAAATTTCATTTTGTTATCAATAATAATTCACAAATCTCTTTCTTTTTGCTCTTTACAAACTTTATGCTCACCAAAAAAGAAGTCAATGGTTTGTGTTTTTCCCATTTCCATATGGTAACATTTTACATATTTAAAAAGTAAGCTCCAATTTGTAGACCATTCACTTGATTCTGGGAAATTCGTTTTGCAAAGTATAAATGCAAGTATTATATACTGATATAAACAATATAATAAATATATATATTTTGAAAATAAAATTCAAAAAAATTGTGGAATATAAATGAAAAAATGTTTCTTCGCATTATATAAAAAGATAATACAATATACTTTCCTTCGCAATAGCATCCATCACATATCTTGTAATATAAAAGTTGGAATCAATTATTGTTGTTTATATAAAATTTGGCGTTTTTGTATTAATATGTTCTTGAAGGCCTTAAGTAGATTCTCTGTCTCGAGTTTTGTCGAGTTTCATTTCTCGACACTTCAATGCCTTTTTTGCTTCTTGTTTCTCGAGAAAATACGCAAGAGACTCGAGATAATTTTTCTCTTTATTTTTCTATTTTTTATTCAATCCAAAATAAAGAAATCTCAAAATTTTACATACAATTGAAGCTTCTAAACTTTAAAGGTGCCTCCACCTTTTTTTTTAAATCGCTCACTCTGATTTTAAAATCTTCCACTATGAAATGAAAAAAAGAGAAAAATTATTTTTTTTTTTAATTTCAAAATGGCATGCTTATACGAACTGCTTTATAAGTCCCCACTAAATGTGAAGTGGTGGCAGTATAATATTGTTAGGGTTGAATAAACTTTCTCTAAAAAGTTTTTGGTTTCAGGTATCAGTGGATTTTTGATTGGCCAACGTTGCTCAGTCCAATGAAGATTCCTCGCTCTGCAAAAACAATATCCCACTCACATAAAAACATGGAAATTTTGTGTATCCTGGCTGCTGCCCCAACAACATCCATAACATTTTTAAATCGCCGCGAGTTATGTCTTTCATGGTTAATTTTATTTAAAAGAAAAGCTCAATTTTGATATGATTCTTCCATATTCACGGAGTGACCAACAGGAATTGAAACAAACTTGTTTTTAAAATGTATACTGTTTTGAGCCTTTTTTTTTTTAAATAAATCAATTAAAAGTATCCAGTCATTATTACTATATTTCATGTCAAATCTTTCTAGAAGACCTTGAAGATCATTACAAAAAAAACCAACTCATTTTCTTTAATAAAGAAGGATAAAACGCTTTTTCACGATGGCGATACGAAAAAAACGACCAACCTTTACCCAAAAGATTTTTTGATTTAAGTCTTGAACTTAAAAGTTTTTGATAAACTTTTTATCGAAGACTCTTTCGATAAACCCAAATCTCGTACCAGATCATTAAGTTCACATTGATTGAACACTTGAGGTTTGTTGCTTTCATTTTGAATAAAAATAGCCTAGTCATCATTGCTGGAGGATTCATCACCAGAATTCAATTCTATATCCTTCACACTTTTTGGAGGAATTGGCACTTCTAAACAATGGGAAGTAGGTCTCAGAGCGGATTTAAGATTATGATAACAAATGTTTTTTGTTTGTTTTGGAGTTATGACCTTGTATTAAGCATGAACAAAAATAACAAACATCACTCTCGTTTTGATGTTCCCTCTACATCATTCGCACCTCAAAACTTTTTATCCATTTGCATTAATCCTTCTTTCCACACACGTTGAACGAAATATATGATGAGCCTATTTTTTGTCTTGGTCCCCCATAGCATAATAGGCTTTTTTTTACGAACTATGTAACATTTTTTCTCTGTTTTTCATATCAAATTCGCCACAGATATAGCAAAAACTGATTGAACAATTTAAACGGGATATTGAATTCATTTTAAGAAAAAAACTTTTTTAAGGATGCTATATATAATCAATATGATTAATATAAGAAGAAATAAATGACCTATTTCAAATGAAAAAATGCTGACTTCCTGTAACAATTTCAATGGTACATTCGAAAAAAGCATGTGATAATTGATAGAAAACAACTTTTTTACGCAAAACACTTTCTTATTGCAAGCTTGTAATTGATTGATTGACTTTTTTTGTCATGATATCAAAGTGGAATCCTAGATGTAGTAGAACTTTTTTTTAAATAAGAATATTCTCCGATATTGGGAATCGAACCTGGACCGTCTGGGTATTAAGCGGATCTACAAAAGCTACTTTCTTTAGAATAGTATTCACATTCAAATGGATGAAGCAAGTATATAGTCGATTTGCAAAATTATGCTCCCATACGGAAAAAGGATTCTTGATTTGATCAATAATAATAATCTAATTTAATACGAACACGTTTTTATATGAAAAATATAATTAATTCTTACATATAAATAAAAATGATCACATATCAAAATTCATTAGCGGAAAATTTATTATTTTATTTTTTATTATTTATTTTTTTTATTTTTTGTCAATTATTTTTGTATCATTGCAAACACTAAAGCCAAAAGCGTTGTCTTTGAAAATGCAAGCATTCATCACTACAACAAGTAAAAAAGTTATTTAAAAGGATGCAACACATGTTGAGATGTCATTATTTTCTTTTCCATCTCATAATAACACTCTACAATCACACAACAATCTAAATGAAAAAATTTCATCAATACTTGTTCAACTACTACCTTTCATGTTCTTCCAAATAAACTTTAGGGAGATAAAGAGCCCACTCAAATTCAAAATATACACGAACATATAAAAATATATTGAAAATTTGTCTCCCTCTAAAACGCTTCCCAGAAATCCTTTAAACACAATCGAAAACATCATCATCAGCTCTTCTCGCAACTTCTCTACTGATACTAATGTTATCATACTTGACAAAAATCATCCCACAAACTTAAACTCCATGGAATCTTGCTTTTCACACAAATGGAATCAAGCACAAAACACCTTTTCCTGGTAATACGACCCCCCAAAAGAAAAATTAGCCGTATGAGAAATGTCCGATCACCGATCGGGGAGGACAAATCGGAATGTACATTATGTACGAAAAATTTCGTTGAATTACCTGTGTAAGTGAAAAAAAGGTGCAAGCAAACAGTTAAGAAGAAAGTAAGCTAGCCATATGTTCGAGTTTGACCGGGACAATCAATCCTATGATTTCACATTCTTGTGCTGCTGCCTCTTTTAAAAATCAAAATGTCCGGCCCGTTTGAAAAACGTTTATTTGGACATTTCAATTTCTGAAACAATAAATAAATGAATTTTTATAACATTTTCCATTCTCAAATTGATTTCCTCAAATAAATATTTATCTGCGTTATTATTCATATAATTTTTAACTGTTAGAAGTTCTGAGAATTTAATTTAGCGTCATTTTTTTCAATTTTTTTCAGTTAATTTTTTTGGTTTATTTGATTCTGTTTCTTTGTTAAAATGAAATGAAGGGATATGAATTTTGTTTAAAAAAAAGATTTATTTTTATTTTTTATGAAGATAAATATAGTTATACTTTGAAATTTAAACTCTAATCCTAAAGAAAAATGCTCCTAAATCTTGAATTTCAAGAAGATTATCATTTTTTAAGAAAGCTTATGAAGACCAAAATGATAGAGTATAGTAATTTAAATGTTCTACTGATCTCTCGGTTCCTCATTGTTGTAATTCTGATATAAAAAAGTGTTATAAACCCTGAAGGACATCAATGTAGTTTAAAAGCAGCTAAACAAAAAATCTTCTCAGGATTTTTTTCTCCTTTTTTTGTATCATTTATACAATGTTTTGATTTTGAACCTTCTGTTTTTACATCTGTTGTTAAATTTTTTTTGGTGTGACAAAAACCTAATTGGTTTGCTCTATCTTCTTTTTATATTTCAGATTATTTTTATAATTCTTTTTTCTAAATAAATAAATAAAAAATAAAAAATCAATTTTTAAAATTTTTTTTCTTCAAAAATCTCAATTTTAATCTAGTGACTTTGTAGTTGTGGTATAAGATTTTTTCAGTCTGTTCTTGATGAAATAGACTGCATGTTTGTTTTCTTCCTATTGAAGTAGAAAGTTTAGTTAAAAAATTTAGAAGTATTTTCTCTCATATACACGGTAGGCGTTTTCAATTTGAACTAAAAGACTTCTACCAATTTACAAGAAGTTACTTCGAGATAAAAGAACATGATTCCTTTAGTTCTGCGCTATTGAGAGAATTCTCTTAACATTAGATGGTTTGAAATCCCACTAATTCGAGCACATTCTCTATGTTTAAACAAATTTTTTTTTTTTTTTAATTGTGATTAAAACTCTTTTGAATTTTATACCAAAATATAAAGTAATTTTTGTTTTTTCTCAAAAAAGTTATTTATAACGATGAATAAAATTTCAAAAAGTTGAAAATGGCCATTGTGACGAAGTTTAGAAAAAAAACATGTATATCTTTTCAAAAAAACTTTTACCAAAAAAAGGGGCGTGCTTAAGTTTAGTTTCGATAAATCAAGATCTTGGGTTCGATCCCGCATCAAGCCTACTTTCTTCATAGTTCGATACAAGCGCCACCATGTGCCTTCCCGATGAAAACACCCCACGGTACCTTTACCCTTACCTTTTACAATGACTTTGTTCCTGTTTGATTGAAAAAAATTGGACTACAACTACATATTCAATAAAAAATGTGAAAGAAAGGGCCAACTGTTTAATATTTATGTCTAGAAAATTGTATAAACAGTGAAAAATATATCAAGAATTCTGGTTGCGCAATGTTTTTTTTATTTTGACTTTTTGCATTTACTTCCATGCAATTGCCTTCGCTATTGTAGCTCCTCCTCCATCATCACATCCATCGCTGGATTACTTTTTTGCTCCGAACATCTCAAACTTAGACTCATATACTTCGTATATCTGTGCTGTTTATGCAAAAGTAATTAAATTTTCCCATAAAAACTTTTTTATTTTATTTGTTATAGCTGTTAAGTATACGAGACAGAGGAGGCGACTTTTTCAAATTGCCATTGATTTAAGTTCAAAAACTGGACATCATCTGTTGCCCATTTTTAGATTATTATTATTATTGGTATTAAATCGGCGCGATATTTGTTAGTTTAATAAGGAAATTGATTTAAAAAAAAAAGACATGCACTTTTATTTTTCAAACTTATCGATCATATTATCGATATAAAAATTAAATTTTAGTTGTCAATATGATGGATTAATCCGTTATTATTTTATTGATTGGTCAATTAATTAAAAATTATTGGATAATAAAAATCTCTTTTGTATTCTCGCTACACTGAAACAAAATGTATTGTAGCTGCTACTATATAAAGTGATAGCTGATATACAATGTCTAATTTTACTATACTTAAAATAGTTTTGTAAAATTAATGTTCTCGTAGTAAATGTGGCACTCTTTTCTCTCATCTTAAAAAGTTTTTCGATACTTGATATAGTAAATCTCACCATTTTATGATCTTTTTTTAAAAGATAAATTGTAAATTTTAATACTTTTCAACGCTTTGAATGGTTAATTTTTACTATTTTTACTAAAAAAAAAAGTTAAATTACTATTTGAAGGGTAACTTAGATAGTTGAATATTGATTTGCTATTTATATTCTTAAAATTACTATCAAAATTTGGAAATAAATTGTAAACAAATTTTTTCGAATACATTTTCAAAAAAATTTTTTAAACAACTAATAAATCTCTAATTTTAACATAATTTTATTAAGCGAAAAAAAGGTCATTTTGACTGTGGTGTCGAAGAAAAAAACATATAGAAAACATTTAAACATTATAATTGCTAAATATGGAAAAGAAGAATATACAAAAGTAAAGACTTAATCATACAACATATTTTTTCAGAAGTTATGCAGGCGTTTTTTGAATACGTTTAATGAAGGAGAACATCAGCAGGAAGACTGTTCCAGAGCTGAACAATTCTATTAGAGAAAAAGTTTTTTCGAAAGCATTTTTTGTCGCGATCAAGACTATAATTAACACACATGGAATTCTCATAAATTCCGATACTGAAATTGCAGAAACACTCAGTAAATATTTTTCTTCTGTCTTCACAGAGTCTCAAGGTAGTTATCAAAAAACTTTAAAGCTTTTAAGTGAAAAACTTGTGTTTGAAAAACTTAGCAACCTTGAAGCTGATAAATCTTCTTTATTCATCCTTTACTAGATTTTTAAATACTGTGATAAATTTATCCATACTGATAGTTTATTATGTTATCATAAATAATTCTTATTAAATTTTTGTATTATTGTAGATGGCGTTAATATTCCTTTTAATATGTTTTTTTTTATAATTTGATTAAAAAAAAGCTACAATGTTTTATGAAAGATTCGATAAATTCAAATTTTCCAAAATACTCTATCATTTGATTTAGCATACTGGAAAAACATATTTAACAAAATTTTAGTGCAATTTAAATCTTTTTCAAATCTGCTACCATATGTTAAGTTTTCGATATGTAGTACTGTTCGTATGATTCATCATCATTTGTTCAGGTAGAAATGACTTTAATTATTTTTGGTAGTCCTGCTAAGACCGGAATCAATTTCGGAGGAACATGGATGCTCAAGCTAATATAATGTATCACGATTTTAGATGTTCAGAAATCAATTTCAAAGAACTGATATTTGTTGCTTTTCATTGAATCTTGTTCCAAGTTTAGATTTGAAGTTTTTATAAAATTTGTTTTTGTATAAACAAAGAAGAGAAAATAGAGAGAGCTTGCGAACGCTGAACTGAATAAAATGTCGAAGCATTTATGGTATCTTTCTGAAGATTCGTCAGCACTCGGTTTTTTTCGATCGCGCTCTTTCTCATGAAACAAAAAATAAATGGAAATATGCCCTGCAAAAAGCTGTTAACCCAAAATTTAGCAAAAAATCATCGATAAAGTGTCAATTCCGCGGGTAAATGCTACTTCAAGACTTTGTTACTGCAAAGACGAACTTTTTTTAAGTTTTAGATTTGCCGTATACTTTTTTTTTTAGAAAAAGATGCTAAATAAGGGGATGAAGTGTCAAGTTATGTAAATCGTCCATGGGTTAAAAAGTTATAATATGAATTGTTGAAGAAGGAGTTTGATTAATGGATGAAGCAATATTTTTACAAGTGTTGTGATGAGTTATAGATTCTCACTTTCAAAGAAAAGTAAGCGATCAATTCTTTTCCTTTTTAAAATGAAAAAAAGGTCGTAACTTTGGTTATGATGAACTTATTTAGAAGTTTTTGAATAAAAATAAAATTAGCTAATTGCACTAATGATACTGTACTTCCAAAGATGGTTTAAGTTTTGCTGATTTCCTTTTTGGTCTAAAATTTAATGTTTTTTTAATTCAGAGCTTTGTAGCGAGCAATAATTTTGATTTTTTTGATCCGAAATTTTAGATGCAAAGTTTTTTTATAAGCACAATTTTAATGAAACCGGTTCTCTTTGAAAAATGAAAAATAATTTTTTTATCCCCTTTTTGCATCAATTTAATTAAATAAAAGTAAAAATTTTGAACCTTTTTTTTTTTAAATATTTTTAAATTTTAAATTTTTTATTAAAATTAGTATATTCAAAAGTTTTTTTTTTAAAAAAGCTGGTACTTTCTCTAATAAAAGTTTTTACCATTCTGCTCAATGATTATTATTGATATGAAATTCACATCTGAAACTTTTTTATCCAATGACTATTTTCCCTTTTTTGGATAATACGACACAAAAAGCTTTGCAAGTAGTAAAAATTAATAATTTTTGATAGGAACGCACTGATTCTGTGGAAAGATTGTTAGAAAGATTCCGTTAAAAAAATATAATTTCTCTGCTTTCAATTTAAGATTCTCTTCAAAAAGATTCAAATTACATTACATTCGTTTTAAGATGTTATAAAAAATGAAGATTTTGGGGCTTATTTCGCGTTTTTTTGTGCATTATTTTTTTGCTAATAATTCACATCTAAAGAGCAAAAACTTTATGAAAATTGAAAATGTCAAGGGCACATATGTTACATGCTATGGTTTATTTTTCTGCAGTATCCTGTCTTTGGCAAAGCTTTTTTAGCTAATAAGTGACTTGATAAGTAATTTTGTTAATGTGTAAAAAATTAAATTCAATTGTTAGCGGTTTTTTAAAAAAAATCGATTAAAATGGTATTTTCAATTCGTCATTTAAATTCAACCTACATATGGTTGATGATTCTTTCGACGAATAATAATTTTGTGATTCCGGGAATAAATGAAAAAAAAATGAAAAAAAATTTCAAAGTGCATTCTGAGGTAAGAATAGAATTGATTGAAATGGAAATTACGTTTAATAAAGCAGAAAATCGAAGCGCAAATTTCGTTTGATTTTCCCTTATCTTATAAAATATAATCATAAAAAGGCTTACACGAATAAGAACATAATGTGAGGGGGAATGACACATCCATATGATTCCAAGACTCCCTTCAAATATTATTCTATGAATCTCTTTTCTCTTGGTTTAACTCGTAGAAATTTTCAATTTCATTTAAACGTGGAAAAAAGTGTTGCTTCTGGAAAGAGTATGAAAGACTGATTGTTTATTTAAAAAAAAAACTTTAATCACATCTTCATTGTCATCATCATCATTAAGACAAAACAAATTCATTGTATAAAAAGTAATAAGAATGATGATGATGATGATGATGATGAAGATGATGATCAAATTAGCTCTCTACTCCTGTACTCGTGGAAGAATCTCATATCCAAGAAGTATGGAGAAGATACATGTTTACATACATTATATATGTGTGCATAGATTCAGGCGCTCCTCAAAATGACAATATGAGAAGTAGCTATACTAAATGTTTTTTTTGTTAATTAAATTGAGAAGAATAGCAGAAAGAGAATAAAGATATTATGTCTATCGGAGAAAGAGTTTTCTTTGTTTCAGCAATCCAATTGTCATGGAGATCACCTTGAAGCAGCCTTCTTAAAGAAGTGAGAAATCAAAGAAAGTGTTTAGCACACACCCACCACGATATGTGGGTGAGGATCTGTGTGTGCGTGTTTGTGTGCGTGTCAATAGAGACATGTGGGAATCCTATACGTCAATCAAGAGAATGCATTCAATCAAGCATTGTTGGGTAACTTCTTGATGAAGAAGACGTTTTTCCCTGATGCTCTCGCTGTGAAACAGAACAGTCTTCCTTCTATTCTTTTATGAGGTAAACAGTATGTGTGTGTGTGTGTCATTATCAGTGTTTGAGTGGGTGTCAAGGGTTCTGTTTTGTTTCTGTATGTACGGGTGTATTTATCAGGTTCGGCGCAGATTCTAAATAATGAATATGATTCTGATTCTCTGACTTTTTTAATTTAAAAAAAAATTAAAAAATTGAAAAGTTGACTACTTTGGGAAAATTTTTTTGAAGACTGTAATAATGATTCTAGTAAAATAATGGAAAAATTTAAATGCGATCATAAAAGAAAAAGCAAATAAAGAAAATAGCGTCATAATCAATGAGTCAAATCATGATGACCTTACAGATCGATTTGCAATGAATCCATTTTAAAAGATAAAATAAATATTCTGCTAAAAAATAGTGATATTAGTTCACTTACTCCTAAAACTGATAGTGATGATTACAATAGATTATTTAAATTTCAAAAAATTACATATAATGATATCCTTAATTTTATAGCTTAATTGCAATAAAATTGATCAATCCGGTATAGATTTAAATATAAATTTTTTAAATAATAGGAAATTTTCCGTGTTTTTTTTTAATAATACCTTTTCTGACATATATCACTGCAAACCTGGGGGTGTACCTCAGGGATCTTCTCTCGACCCATTTCTGCTTACCATATATGCAAATGAAACAATCAAAGTCATAAACAGAGATGTCTGTAAAGCTCTAGCATTTCCAGATTCCATAGTTCTTCCATTAATCATTTAATTTAATTGACATAGCTTTTCATTAATCATCGATTTTATCAGTGAACTTTGAAAAATCAAAAGGAAGTTATTATCAGAGAAAGAAAAGTTCGTTTGTCATAATGTAAAAATTAATAAGCATGTACTTGAGTTGTCATCGTTACCGTAGTAATGTGTTTATAGAGAGGATAACTAAGAATCTTGAGAAAAAAGAGAATAGTATCTGAATTTTTTTAGATCCTATATTTCTAATCATAAGCAATCTGTCTCTATCACCGATCCAAAATCATCCGGACTTCCTATAACTAATCGGTGTTCAGCAGTGTTCAATCCTCTGTCCACTGCTATTCAACATCTATATTAATGATATATTTTTGTGCAATTAAAATGTTGTTGTTTGCAGATGACATCTCAATTATCATATCGATACGCGGGAAGACTTATCAAAAAAAAATCAACTACAGTGATTTCCATCTTCACTGTTTTTGTCTATTCAGATAACATCCATCCCTCTTTGAAATCAATCATTACGAGATTAAACAAAACTGAATGATGTCCGATTCAATCCCCAATTAAAACCCATTGGTGACACAACGGATAACCTCAACATACGCCACTACATATGCCAATTCTTATCATTAGCTAAAAATCAATGACAGATATCGATTGAAATTAACAAAGTTCATTTTGATTATGCATTATAAAAGAAAATAAGCTATGAAACCAATCAATGGGAAAGAAATAGAGATTAATATAAAAAGGAAAAAAATCAAAAATTTATCCAAAAATTTATGTTCAAATTTTTATTTTTGATAAATTTGAAAATTTTCAACAATGATTCTTAGGTATTCGTAGAATTAGTTTCTTAAATCTTTGGATTATCAGGCTACCTTCAGTTGTTTACCTGCAGAAATATTATATTTTGCAGCATCACTTAAAAATAAGCAAAAATCTTCTCTATTTACATCTAGCTGCTTAATTAAGTCGTCAAGAACAAATATCACCTTTTGCGAATTAATTGAGACATCAATGAACTTTGTCTTCACTGCATGCACGTTCAAGTTAGTTCTGTGAAAAAAATGAAAAACAAGTATTGCTTTAAGTTTAGTGACTCTCAAAGTATGCAGAGAGCTTCTGAAAACTTATCCACTGAAAAGCCTAAAGTTAATCCGGCTAGAAAGTTTTTGCCTAAACTAAGTCTCAATTTTTCATGTAAAATATCTGATGAAGAGATTTTAGAATCAATGTTTTCTAAAAATCCTAGCCTTAAAAGTTTGAAAGAACAAGGTGAGGTTTTTAGATTTCTGTTTTCTAAAAAGTTAAGATCTCAAGATCGTAAACTTTTAGTTTTTGTAGTGTCCAGTAAAATTTTCAATTTCTTTCAAAAAAATAAGTTTGTAGTTTACATTGATTTGAATAGTTATAAGCTTTATCCTTACATATTGTACAAACAGTGCTCAAACTGCTGTCTGTTTGGACACAAGGCATCAAAGTGAACTAGAAAACCTATTTGTAGGTACTGTTCTAAAAATCACAATGGTAGTTCTTGTGATATGGCTTCTAATCAATTAACGTGCGCAACTTGTAAGTTTTTTGTCGTGAAAAAACTGATCATTAAGGATTTGATTTCGCTTGTCCATCAGTGCAAAAAGAAGTTGAAAGGGTCAAGTTTAATACACACTATTATGAATTATGAATCAAACAATCATTCATATTTTCAAAATGATTTTTTGTTTAATTTTGCTGAATTGAATACATATTTCTCTAGTAGTCGTAACACTTCTCTTCTTACTCTTTCTGATGCTATATAAATTATAATACTTGATGTTGGAAATCTTGCAGCGGTTTGCATAAACCTTTAGATTTCACACTTCATTTCTTTTGAATACATATATTTTCATCAAAATTCTGTATAAAATTACCTTATATCTCTGTTCATTCTTATTAATATTTTCCTTTTATTTAAATAAACTTACTTACTTACTAAACTTACTTACTATATCTTTTATTTGCATTCGATACTTCTTCAACTTCTGTTGACGTTCATATCCAGCCAATACTCTTTCGTAATGCATCTCTTCCTTTTTGTATACTTTGCATATTCTGTCTATCACATTCGAATTGCATAATTAGCAAAATTTTCTACTAAAAAAAAGATTTCAGAAAGAAAGAAGGAATTATTATTAATTTTAGATTTTATTTAATTGATGAATTTTGCTTTTCCAATTGAAAAAATTATTTTGAAATTATTTTTTTCTCAAATTAGTTTTAATAATTTGGAATATTTTTGTTAGAAGTTCATTTTAATTTTAAGGTGGAAAAGTGTCATTTAGATTTTCAGTCTTCATGAGCCCCAAAACATTTTTTCACCTGCCAAGAGAGAATCACAGTATTTTACAAAGATATAGAAAGACGAGATTGCATGCGTTCAACGCTATCGAGATAGAAGAGGATGAAGATGGAGATGACTCCTTTTTTCGCACTGTGTAAACACGCGGCCAAGCAAACATTCTCGTTTATTTGCATTTCAATTCTGCTTTTGGCCCGAGTTGCGTCAGTATTTGCCGATCAAAGGAGCGTTCGTGCCAAAAAGAGAGAAGCGCGAAAAGCGGAAAAGCAAACAGAGGCGCTGTGTAAACTCGTCTTCGTGAAAGGGGAAGCAAAGCAAATAAAGAAGTGCCTATAAAAAGGAAGGTGAAGGAGAAATGGAATCACACACTCCAACAAAGCTTTGCCCAAGATGAAGAAATCCTGCACCTCAATCCTCTCTGCTTCTCTCCTTCTCACCGCCTTCTTCCTTGCTCTCACTGAGCGTAAGTTTTAGTGCACAAACATACGTGATTCGTGTGGGTCGGTTTTCACACCCAACAACGCTAATCTCCGCAGGATCTTATGAAATCCGCACTAACTTAAAAATGCAACATTAACAACAAAATACTTATAAAAATGCGGTGAAAAGAACCACATTACTTTGATAACATCGTCGTACTTCGGTTCGAGGCGGTTGCACAGCTAAAAATGATTTAGGAATTTATTTTTCCCAAAAATCATATTTGATATTTTTGCCTTAAAAAGCTAAAATATTTTAATTCTAGCATTATTTGGTTATTTGGGTTGGATGCGCCATCAGTCGAAAAATAGGCATTGTTAGAAACAAATTATGTATAACTTTATAAGAAATAGAAATTTATTTGTCTGATTGAGAATAGGAAACAAATGATTAACTTTTTCTACAAAACAATTACTCCTAGATTGCTTTAAAAATAATGAATTATATTTATAATAATCTTTAATAATAATAATGATCTCCTGAATAAATCAATAAATGTATTTTTGCAGGTAAAGTAATGAGCGTCATGGAACAAAGCTCACAAAGTCAAAAATTTGTTAACATTTATAACATCTTCCTGCACTTCTTGTTACGAATAAACAAAAATGACGTATTAGAAGAACAATAAACGGAAAAATGGAAATTTGAAAAAGTTATAAAAAATGTTTAGAAGCCAAACTCACAACAAAACCATTTTTATGTCAATGATGTTTCCATTTTCTCTCATACGCTTTACAATAGTCAGATTACAATTTTAACAATCATTTAGTTTGTTGCGCGTTCAAGAAATTTATGGTAAATGTGCAAAGCCAGTAGATGTGCAAGTCCTAGAACATGAAATGGACATGTTATATATACTTAATTTTGCTCTAATGGAAACGTAATCTAAAAAGAATACAATTCAGAAAGATAGGTTTATTAAGTATAAAAAAATTAAATAAAATGTATATTTATAAAATTCAAAAATATGAGATGTGTAATTGAATAATTTATTTTGTTTCTTGTAAAAACTTTGAGTATATTCATTATATGAAAACATTTCCCTTGAACAACTAAATTCTCAATGATATTTCCTGCAGGGAGCAAAGTCAGCGTCTCTAGGCACGCTCCTCCCTAGTGTACGTCAATCAAGTGAATTTAATTTGTCTTTTAGAAGCGTGCGATGTGGCTGGAGCGCGAACTGAAAACCTTCTCGTACATCAAAATGAGAAGGCTGAATTCACATTGCGATTTGACAAATGCCTTGCTAACAATGAAATTCCGTTCTTTGAAGTGAATCGTGTGATTTACAACGGCGCAGCTTTACCTTTCCAGGTAATTACAACATATGATGCAAGCGATCCAAAAAAAGGAACAAGTACTGTTTCGTATAATGCGGAAATGGGTGAAACAACAATAAAGATCGCATACGCTTCATCAACCCCTGTTCCAAAGAGAATTTTTCCTGTTGCAAAAACCTTGAGAATCACCAAGACCAGTAAATCATTTATTCTATTTCCGCTTTATTTATCTTATATGATTGGTTGAACTGAGTCTCAAATTCCTATTTGGCCTCACTCACATCGCGAAGTCTTACTAACTTAAATTCAATTCTCTCTCACTGCTTCCGCATCGCGTAGACCCAAATTCTCATGAGAGTGGCACAAATGTTTACGCGTGTTCGCGACTATTTTGAGGTCTTTGACTTGAAAAATCGAAAATAACATTTTTAAATGCTTAACTTTTAAACATTGCGCCGTTCTTCGCCCCTAATGTGGACACGCATGAAACTTTACTGGAAGAACTTTGAGTCAAACGCCATTTTATGAGTTCCTTGATAAATGCTAACAGGGAAGACACAGACCTAAACATTCGCATGACTAAATTCTTGTGAAGTGACATTTTGCCACGTTTAGGAAGAATCACAATCATTGAGAAAGTTTTAAATTCAGAGGAGGCTTGCATACAAATAGACCCTGGTTGAAATGAAAGGGGATCTTTTGGCGTTCCACCGTAAAGTTTATGTGAATTAGGAGGAAATTAGATTTTTTAGAACCTATTATTTCTCATCTTTATGTTGTAATTTGAGCTTAACCATGACCCAATGTTATTTTGATATCATTTTCTCCTTAATCTTCAATTATATTCTAAATATTTGGGAAAAATATGAAAAATTTAAATTCAATTGATTTAACTAACATATTTTAGTTATACACAACAGATCCCCTATACCGCAGATGGCGGAATCCAAGCACCTCGGCTCTGTTATTGAGCGCGTTATAACGAATCTTCGGAACCCGTATTTTCTAAACCGATTAGCAGCGTATATGAATTGGCAAAAGCTTCTGAAAGCTTTTTATTTGATTAAAAACTCGTAATCAACCAACACCAAGCGTGATATTGTGACGAGCCGTTGAAAACCGAGTTGAATGAACTCTGAGGAGATGAATGTACATCAAACTTTTTTAAATCCGCCATTACCCATCTATCGCCTTCTTTTTAACTTATGTTTGCCCATATCCACTCATATTGACATTTTTCAAAATTCTACCTACTCAAACTCACCCTATCGCCAATGCAGTAATGCAGGGGTCTGATGAAGACTAAAATTCTCGCCATATCAAATTTGGAATTTTATTTAGAATTTACAAAAGAAGGTAAATTTACAAACATTTGCTCATTCGGTTTCTTACTTTAAAAATGCGCCGGTCAAAAATAAAGGCCATTCAAGTGATTTTATTAATTCGCACTTTTGTGTTTAGAGATGGACCTGTTAGCAGGTATGCTGCTTTGATCTTCTCCCTTCATTTTTCACAACTTTCAAATGTTTTCTTTTATTGAAGCATGTAATCTTTACAAATATACAATAAAGTAAACGCCATATTCACAATTTTAATGCGTCTCTAACATTTCAAGTCGGTAAATTTATTAATACTCATTTGCATTTTCACGAAGCATCAACTTTTTGCGCTCATATAAATCCAATTATTTGATATTTAAGACGAATCAGAGAAAAGTAAATTCTAATCTTCAATTCAATTTTTCCAGTATTAATCTAAAATTTTTTTCAATCAGACAGAGGTAAACTTCAATTATCTTGCGGTTTTTCGTTTATAAAAGTGGAAATATTTAGAAGGTGGTTTTGGTACGATTTAATCTTTTATTAATCAGGAGAAATGTCCACGTTTGCGTGAATTTGACCCCAAGCATAAGTTTATTTCTTTAAATATTTTTAGATAATATTTATTTTGGTAAAATCTCAAAATTAAAAGCACAACTTCTAAATTTGTATTTTCAATTTTTTTTTTTATTTTAGGATGAGGAAAGATACAATGCTTCTAAATTGATTTAAAATCTTCTATTCTTTCTAATTCTGAACAATTTTGAAATAAATTTAGAGATTTACTTTACTTTGGAATTGTAATAATCTTTATACTAATCACAAGCTATGGAAGCAGTATATATTGCTTCGCCAAGATACTGAGTATTTACTTGTAAGGTTTTTAAATGGCAAATTTCATTAACACTTTATGATATGAATCCATCAAATTTGTATAAAATACGCATATAAACGCTTTAATTTTTTTTTGAAAAAATCTTCTGTCGATGGTTTGAAAAGAATTTATAGTATTTAGGCAGATTCCGGGGATTACGATTCCAGGGGGTTTCGCAGAATTCCGGTAAAAAATCTCTATGATAACAGATTCTATTATGATTTTTTTAACTTAAAGATTCAACGGTTTTACATAGAGAAACAGCTCTGGTTCTCAATGCCCGAAATGGTCATTCTTCGTTGTCGGGAATCAATGGACATGCGAGTGTTAAGAAACCCACACTAATGAATAAACCTAAAAAACCAGTATAATTCAAAAGACTTTCATAAAAAAATTATCGTCAAATATATCAACTTTTGTGATTTTGAATAAGAAAAAGTTATCAAAAGAGCTTAATTGTTAACTTCAGGGCTGTTCGCAATTTACGTCAACCAAGACTGTGAAAACGAAAGTCAAAAATTTAATAAATGGCAAATTCGTTAGATGATAAAATCGTTTAAGGTGACAAAGAGAAGTGGGAGAGGTGTTAAAATTCGCCGAAAATAAGTTCATGTAAATTGTGAACGAGCGGTATTAAAATAAATGTCTAAATCACTTGAAATCTGTACCCATTTATGCCATTGTCATGGAAGAAATATGAGTGACAATATTTATGTCAAAAAAAGTTTGAATAGGGGTAAAATATCTTTCATTGATCTTGGTCTACCAACAGGCCACAGCTCCATAAGATCCTTGTGCAATATTTCTTATATTTATCATTTCTCTTGTTCCTGTATCAGAGGAAGGAGGCTCCAAAAATATTTAGTTGGATCAGGAGCTATGAGTTCATCATCAAAATTTAAATCGCTTTCTGAACTATATGAAGAAGAATAAGAAGAAAATTCAGAGCTCTCCACAGAAGATTCACAGTTAGAACTTGAATGAGAAGCTATATTTTTATATTGAAAGGCAAAAGTAGAAGAAAATATTGTATATATTAATATTTCACAACAATAGAGTGATGAGAAAGTTCTATAATCAATATCTTCTTTCGAACAGATGTGGTTGGTAATGCGGTAGCATAAACGAAAAAAGCATCGTTTATTCAACAAACTTTTCTAGCACGTTTTTGGGTTCATACAATTTATGGTCAAATTTCTCCACTTTTTTTCTTTGAGCAAAGATATTATAAGAATCTTATGCTTATTTCTTAAATGAGATGAGAGTTTTCCAGAATTCCATACAAACATTATTTATTAATGGAATGTTTTAAATGTGAGTAGAAAAGCGCAGACTAGATTTTTATTGATAGATGGCGTTAAATTTTTTTTAAATTTGGTTCGACAAATCTGAGATTTTGAAAGTTTTTATCTTAACAATCACAAAATTTAGCAATTCTAATCAATATATTATCCTATGTCAAATAAAATTTAAAAAATTATAAAATTAAAAAATTGTGAAATATATTTACAAAAATGCCATAGAGTCGGTCAACGGTGCTATAACAAAATCATCCGTCAAGCGAGGGTTAACGCGTCCAAGCGACTATGTTGGTAAAAAACTTAATGGATACGATGAGTGAAGAAAAAGAGAGTAGAGATGAGTGATGAGTCGCATCTGCATCAATTTAGCTGAGCATACGCTAAATTACATTTCATATGGTTTGTGGAATAAAAACAAGTTTTTAGCCTATGAAGTGTAAAAATGCTTTTCTATGTTACTAAATTTGGTATCTTTGTTTAAAAACATTTAAAAATTGAAAGTTTCCCCACAAACCTACCCATATATTCAGTTAGACAGTTCAACCGTTTTTTGAAAACTCTCTATTTCTTGGAGACTCCACCTCTAATTGCAAAATGGAGAAGACTTGTAAATTCTGTTCTGAAGACCATTCCTCAACTCCTTAGTAAGATGATGAAACAAAATATAAATGCTATAACAGTAAATCCTATTCTAATATTGACTCTAGTCTCTCTGCTATGGACTCTCTGTCCTCATGTAATGAAGGAGTTGATCAGTGTTGACCGTGGAAACGCTACGATGTTCTCATACTCCAAAGTGGGCCTTATGAAAGTTTTATAGAGAAGTGGTGCTGTGGTGATATCAAATAAATAAAAAGATTTGTGAACTTTATGGAAGCTGGGAAAGCTTTAGAAACTCTCATTGAAATATTTTCAGAAGAATCAAGTTTAGAGTTGATAAGAACGCCTAAATTTTTTGTGTGTCCACTTTTTCAAATTATGAGCTCCAATGAAGGAAGATTGAGCATTTTGAGATCCAATTGCAAGTGCGTTCATTTATCCACAGTGAGCTTCATCCCCCATCTATGCAGCAATGAAAATTTTTTTTCAAATCAAGCCGTAAATTAAATCTAACATCTTTATTTGACACATTATTAGTTTTGACGTCATCTGCGAGCACTTTTATCTTAGAGTTCACTAAGTTTAAAAGATCAATCAGAAAAATGTGTTAAAAGTAGAGGTCCTAAGAAAACCTTGCTGGACAGCACTGGTAACTAACTTTTCATCAGCATAATTTTCATTCACTACAACAATTTGTTTTCTACCTTTAAGAAAGTTGATTAACAAAGCAACACGTTTCCATGAATGCCAAATGATTCTAATTTTTCAGGCGAGTATTTATGCGGTATAGTATCGAAGCTTTGTGAAAATCAAGGTATATTACATCATTTGTATCCTTCAATTCCAGTAGATGCTCTAAATCATTTTGCAACTCTAGAAGTTTCGTTTTTGTAGATTTGGCATTCATCAATCCATGCTGATTCAAATTAAATAGTTGAAAGTTATCTGTATGATACATCATTTTTTCAGCTATAAATAAACTCGAACACTTTCCAAAAAATTGGATTAAGGCTTATAGGTCTATACTTATAAGGACATTTTTTATCTCCTGATTTAAATATAGGTATAATTAAAGCAGTTTTTCATACATCCAAAAACTTTCTTTCCTCTAAAGACTTTTCAAAATGGAGTTTTACTGGAGTGGCTAGAACAGCGCAACATTTACTGACAATAAAGTAGTGAAGGTTATCAATACCAAGAGAATTAAATTTTTCCAAATTTTCAACTTTGTGTCAAACATCAAATTAATGCAGTCAAAACATTCATTCAAATGTTAAATAAAATGCATTTTTTTATACCAAATCGACCATGCTGATCTGATTTCTCCACTTACTTTTCGCTATTGGCTGTGAAAATTTATTAAAATCTCAATCAAATTTGCTGTTTTGGCCTTAAAGTTGTGTCCAAGGATATTATTCAAATTAAAAAAATACACATTTTTATACTAAATCAAGAATGCCAATTTAAATTGCGGTGTCATTTTTTGCAATTTTGTTTTCAAAATGTCTCAAAGTGTCAATCAATTGTGCAGTTTACATCTAAAACTCAAAGAATATTAATTAAATTTTAAAATAAAAATATTTTTATCCACCTGTCAATTTCATTTCTAGCTCCGTTTTATCAACTTTGATTTGTAAATGTCTAAAAGTATTTGCAGTCTACGTCTGTGAAAGCGTCTCCAAGAACTTTTATAAACATGTTAAATAAATGGAACATGCGATCATATTTCTCAACTCATTTTTTGCACTTAGAGGGTGACAATGTCAATCATTGACAAAAATCATTTCCTAAAATGTTATTTATATCCTCAATAAAATATATATTTATTTTACAAGATCTGCATGCTGATTTCATCTTTGGACTCAGTTTTCGAAATTGGAATGTGAAATTGTCAATCAAATGTTTTAGTTTCGCCTGGAAATTTTCTTCAAAAACATTTTATATATTTAAAACTAAATTCATCAATCTGATACCGTTTGTTGAAGTATTAATCGAATTGGCAAAAATCAGTTTTTTGCCAACAAATAATTTGCTAAGTTTGTTCTCTCAATGGATTTTTATTATAGTACAAAAATTTAAGTATGCGAGAAGTAGGGAAACTGAAGGACCTTTAATTGAGAACGCATGATCCCAAGAAAAATGAAATAGTTAAGTGCTTTTATATCGGGGATGTAGTGATCCATTGAGGAGCTTTATCGTTTTAAGAAAGAAGTATGTAACTGTTCTTCACCCATGATGTACCGTTTTCAAATGAAATAGGAGTTGGTGTGAAAATGTAGTATTTAGATTTTCAAAAAACATCTTGACCGTGAAGAAGAAGAAGCTCCTCCATTGTGAATCAAAAATCTTAAAACAGTTAAAAGTGTAGATTCACCAAGAACAGGAATTTTGGAAAAGGATGGTCAGCAAATATTCGGAGTGATGCTTGTTCATAAGCACTGATAATAATGCAACACATTATATTGATTAAAAAAACAAGAACCCAAAAAAGATTCTCTTCAATAGAAAAGTTCTGAAATTCTGTACTAAATAAATCTCTGAAAAGTTTTTCAAACATAAATTGCATAAAATGAGTTTCTGATGAAAGTAGAGCTACCAAGGTGGGATCCGTTTAGAATTAAGAACAAAATTATTAATAAGAACATAGAGGTCCGATTGAGATTTTTAGTTCAAAGCTCCCTCTTTAATTAGGAAACCAAGGGAAGGATAAAATATAGAACAAGGATGAAACAAGGACGGCCAAAAGTGCCAGGTTAGTGAGATTAGCAGCCAGTAATATTTTTCACGAAGTAATTTCATAACAATTTTTAATGAAAATTTTATTGATGAATTTATTATTAATCATTAAAGATATTATAATATAAATAACCGATCTATAGGCTTATTATTGAAAAAATTTTATGCCAATTAAAAATTTTAATTTTAGAGCTTTTATCTAACATGATCTCAGGCCCCGTTGATTAGAAATTTGGCAACATTTTTATTTATGATAAAATCATTTATTGAATCAAGAAAGAAAATTACTTCATCCATTGTGCTTAAATGTATAAAAGTCAATGTTGTGTTGAACTAAGTAAAAATATAACAATTTTAACAACATTGAAATGTATTATTCATTACATTTGTATATATTGACAAAAATAATGTCATGGCGAAATGGAGACTGCAAAATGAGAGGAAAATTATACAAAAATTATAAAAAAATATCTGACCACAAATTAACCAAAGTTAAACAGTAACCGCAATTTAAATCTAAGGTGACAAAAGAATTTCAGAATCAAATTGTGCATGTTCGATTTGCTGTGTATGAATAAGTTTATTTTAATATAATGAGAAAAAGTGTTTGCCATTAAGTCACCTGTGAAAGCTTATTTACTGATAGGTAAGATATTTTGTATGAATTAATCATCAATAGTTGGTTTATTAAATAAATAAAGATAATATTAACAAAGTTAACACAAAAAATTTGGAATTTTTAGTATATTTTCAAGTTTACATATTTGGCATTGATTGACAGGCTTGATTGATTTTTAATAGGCTTGATCGATTTTCATGAAAAATAAATGGTACCTACAGATGCAACAAAAATTATTTAATGGGTTTCAACGAGGTTTTGTAAAAATATTCAAATGTTTAAGAATAAAGGAGGACTTCAAATTCATAATTTATAATTATAATTTAACTAATGACCCCAATCACCGAGGAAATGAAAATAGCGGGTCACGTATGGGTTAAGATAATTTTTATAGAAGCACTATCTCATTCATTACAGAGCACTTACTGACTGAAGCAGCCTTCATTACCTTCGTCATTAAGGTCTAGATAGTGTATTCTAGAGAAATCAGAAACAATGTTGATGAAATTTTTAGAGTTTTGAAAAATTTTGCAGAACTTTAGAGATTGTACAACTGATAGAAATTGGTCTATAGTTTGCTGCCAATCTGGGATCTTCTTTTTTAGAAAGAGAATGCTTAACTTTTTTGAAATGTTTGTACGCAAGTGCGAAGCAAATGTTAAGGCTTGGCAAACCGAAGATTTCATGAGTTACGATGAATGGATACGCCATAGAAATGAGTAGGATCACTGCAGTTCAATTCATCTATTGGATTCAAAATATCTTTCAGATTTACAGCACTAAAACTGAACATGATGTACACTTCAGTCAAAAAAATTCTCCCCTATGCTTTCCATATTACAAGTGAAAAGAAAGAAAAGTTTGACTAAATACATTTCCTCAAACTGCGTATCATTTTTCAAATCAACATCATTATACATAATAAATTCACTCTCTTTTTTGGAATAACCAATATAATTTTTTCATTTTTTTGTTTCTTTCTATTGAATAAAGTGCTATTTAGGTCATCTTGTTTTTGTATATCTCCCAACAGATCATCTGTCATCCACAATTTTTCATACACTTATGCTTACTTTTGTGGATATTAATTTCTCTTGTAACCAGGTCAACATTCATCACCATCATGTCTATTAATTTCTCAAAATAAGTGTCGATATCGAAGCCAGCATCTACACATTTTAGACCAAGGATAATTAGAACAGCTATCAGAAAAAGATCGAGGAAACAATTTCAATGACTTTGTTTTACTCAACTTCTTGTCTTAACCTTCAAATGCATTATTATTGGATGATGTCCTGTGAAGTATTCTCTGAACACATAAGAACCAAATTCAAAGTGAATTGAAATGAAAAAATTGAGTCCATGTAAATTCACCCACCTCAATTCACCGACTATAAATCAATTCACCGACAATTAATTTTACTGAAAAAAGGTATATTGATTTTAAAATTCATTATAGATTTATTGATTACAAATTCATTTTATCGCATTTTAATTTTCCTTACAATTAAAACTCAGAATTGAATTATTTTTATTTTTAATTATTTTGATATTTTTATTTTGTTCTTTTTCCTTCTGCTTCTTTTTCTTTTATTAAATTCCTATCAATACTTTTTTTTCCAAAATATAAAGTTATAAAGAATTATAAGCTCATAGTTATCAAACACATTTGTAATAACCCATGGCTCTTCAAATTGCTAAAAAGGAAATGAAAAGCTCTACTTAAGCGCTTATTTGTTTTTTAAGGAAAAGCAAAAAGGAGAATGTGTACTGGAAATGTGTAATCTATCAAAAAAGTAGGTGTCGTGCGCGTGTTAATACTTTTGGTGACAATGTTGTGATGGCCATTCTGAACAGCATAATCATGTTCTGTTGCTGCTCAAATTGAAGCTTCTAAAGTTTGTGGAAAAATTCGAAAAAAAAAAACAACATACAACAGAATCACTCAATTTTATCTTTTCTCATTTCCTATTTTTTAAACTTTCAAAGCTATTTTATTTTTAATAAAACTTCAAATTTTTAATTTATCCTGTGTTTTTTCTCATTTAAATCGGTGAATTGATTGTCGGTGAATTGATACATCGATGAATTGACCATAGGATTACAGTAGGAGCCTTTCATAAGGATCAGTATCAAATGCATTTTCGAAGTCAAGGTAAATAACATTTACTTTTTCTCTTTCAAGTCTAACTTCATTTATAATTCGATTAGGTTGGTAATTGAAGACTTTTTTGATGAGATCCATGCTGATTGTCCGATAATAACCCATCAACTTCAAGAGGAGCCGAAGCTTGATCATTAATTATTGATTCCAAAATATGTTTTACAGTTAACTGATTTTGGTCTGGAACTTGAGCACATTTTTCATCACATTTTTTAAGACAGGTGTAATTCAACTCAATTTCCAAGCATCAGGAAGTCTGAATCCTTTCAACGACTTCTTAAATAGAAATGTCAATGGAACAGCAAGAGTATTAGTTAAATTTTTGAAAAAGATAAGTGATATGTTATCAAATCCTGGACTTTTTGATGTATTTAAATTAATAAGGTTATCACGAACTTCAGAATATCCAACACAAACGTCTTCCAACTTCTTAGAAAAGTTTTATGTTTAGTTGTTGTAGTTAACAGTGGACCTTCCTTTTTATAGATGGATGCGAAGTAGAGATTGAATGTTTCAGGCAAAAATCAGTTTCTAATATTCTACCATCATCTTCAATCATGCTCTTTGGTATAGTGTGATTCTTTCTAATTTGATCTATAAAACTCCATGTCCTTTTCCAATTTTCCTTAAAATCCTTCAACATGTTCACTTCAAAATTAATTCTAAGTTTTCTTGTCATAACACGGTGTTCATTACTTAAACTTGACAGTAGCACAAATTTCTTGAAAATCTTGAGAAACATTTTCGTTTTTTATAGAGGAGAATAGATTTTATCTCCATAAACGATTTGAATTTTTTCTTCCGGGAAATAAAGGAACATGACATTTTATTTGTTCAAGTCAAAGTAGAAAATGATTCTTCCACATTTTTGTGAGTGAGGTATTGCCCATTAATATTTTGCAAACATTTTCCGATGCTGTTGTAATTAGCAGCATAAAAGTTGTACTTGGTAGGTTTGACAATACTTTTTATTTTGTGCACGACTGTAACAACTAAACAGTGATGCTCACTTTTTGTCAAGTTTGGTAGCATGGTGACATCGCTCGAAAGATTTTCATCACTGGTATACATAGCAAATCTAGCAAACTTTCTTTACCGTTGGCGCTAATTCTTGTTGGTGTTTGGATGACTTGTTTCAAGAAGAAGAAATTTACTTAAGAATTCGATACACACATGAGAAGGTATTATGATTAATAAGTATTCTGTCAGTTAACACAAAAAGAAAAGTAAATGAAAATACAAGAAAAGCATTGTGTAATTTCAAAAGGCCAGGAAACCCCTTCAGAGAGTTTACACAAGGAATATAGAGATGCAGCAAAAAAGTAAATAAATGAATGCCTATGCTATAATATTAAAAAACGCTGTGTTTTGAAAAGCCGAAATATTAATGGAGTATTTAATTTTTTTTTCTGGAGCCCTATTTCTCAAAATTTGTATAATTTAAAATTTTTCACTACTATCGATGAACAACTAAAAAGTTTCCGTGGTAGATTTCCGTTCAAACAATACATGCCTACAAAATCAGCAAAATATGGCATAAAAGCGTTATGCGATGCTGAGACACTTTATGTCTGGAGAATCAAACCCTACTTAGGAAAAAAATTTTGATTCTATAGAAAAATTTTTAGCAGAAAATGTTGTTTTGGAGCTATGTGTTGGTTTGAAAGGTCATAACATAACCTTTGATAATTTTTTTACATCATATTCTTTGGGTGAAAAATTACTAAAAAAGAACATCACATGTTTGGGTACATTGAAAAAAAAACAAGACAAAACTTTTCCTCAACGAAAGGAAGAGCGCAAGAGCAATTGTGAAGAAACAAAGAAAAAAAGTGCATTGATAACATCTGACTATAATAAAACAAAGGGTGGAGTTGACAGCGTTGATCAAAAGGTTTCTTATTACACTGTTTCTAGAAAGCCTAATAGATGGACAATGGCTGTCTTTTTAACATTTTTGACATTTCCGCTCTAAATTCTTTTATTCTACCTAGAAGCATTCCAGCAAAAGAAAAGATAGCTAGTAAAAGTAATGGCATCCCAATGAAGAGAAAAAGAGGAAGGTGTCATCTTTGTAATATACACACACACATGGTGTGTTGTTCAGACAATAAACATGATTCTAGTTGTATCAAGTGCGACAAATTTGTCTGTAGAGAACATCCTAGCAAAGTTTGCAGTAATTGCTTCAATTTTTGTTAAAACTTTTATAATTCTATTATCTTAATGTTTTCAATAAATTTCTTTCAATTTTTAATTATAAACATTTAAAATTAAAATGGGTCTATATGGACCCAAAAGGAAAATTAAGGGGTCTAAATTATAGGGGTAATGATAAAATTTTTTTTAATTGAAACAAAAATTAAAAAATCGTTTTTTTTGTTTTTTTAATCAAGAAATTTTTCTAATTATAATTTAAATTGTGTTGGTGAATTTTATGTTCAGAAAAATATCTTTACTACTATGAAAAATTTTAAATATTTATTTATTTTATAAAAAATTTTTGAAATATTTCTGAATATATTTTTCTTTATGTTCAGAAAAATTTGTTATGCATCGGAAATGGCATGCAGCCCTTTAATATGGGTGCTGCAGAATTATATTTTTGAAGTAAAATATATTTTTAGAAACTTTATGAAGAAACTTTGGGAATGAGTCTTTGGTTTTGTTCTGGGATTTGAGATAAATTTTTAAAACAGGAATAAATATTGATTAGCAGAATTGTTTTGGCTTTTATAACATAGCATTTAATACGTTGGGATTATGATGGAAGGTGATCAGTGGGTAACAGCTGATCCAAACCGGTCTTTCAGGCAGCTAGGAAAAATTGGAAAAAATTGACGGGTATTTGTCTTCTAGGAAAAAATGAAGTCCCGGCCACATTTAGCGATAGAAATTTTGCTATTTCTATGAGTGTGCCAGTGTTTACACTGCTCCTTTATGAGGAATAGTGATCTAGACCATCCTAAAAAAGTCAGAAGAAATATAATTTTAGTTGAGTGATATATCGAACAAAGTTAAAAATATTCCTGAAAATTGAGTAAATGTATTCAATAAAGTAAACCAAGAGAGGACTCACGAAAATATTGTTAGTGAAAATTTAGAAAAGCTCCATCTAAACATGATAGTCGGGCCTGAACACAAAATGTTCATCATCTTATTTTCAAATGAAAGAAAGCACCCCTTCGGCCTACAGTGAGCAATGCTTTAAAAAAAGATCAAAGTACTTTTCAAAAATATAAAAGTGAACAGAGTTTATCTAAATGTTAATAATATAAAGGTGATTTTCCCTGATATTACTACTCTCATGAAGGAAAGGATATTTTTTCAAAATCTGAATACATTGCGAGTATTTTTCTATTTTAGAAAAAAAAAATTGTTACCAAATATTATTATTCCAAACAACCCTCTTGATATTTCAAATGAAGATGTTTTGAATGTCATTCGTTTAAAAAATTCCTCCATCAAGGAAATTTAATTTGGGAAAAATTCTAAATGTAGTCCTTGATTTTTTTTTAAAAACTTTTTTATCTTTTTTTTAATCGCATTAATCTCAAGAAAAAAATGAAATCTCTCATCTTCAGACTTTCACCAAATATTAGAGAAGCATTTAGACTTAATAACGAATCAATTTATATTGACATGCAAAATCATTATATAATTATTTAGATAAAAAGCTTCTTTTTAAGATGAACTGTCAAATTTAGATCAATTTTTGACAGGTTTGATTGATTTTCATAAAAAATGAATATCACCACTGAATTCAGCATATTTGAAAATGGGTATACATGTATAAAATATTTTATATAATTATTTAGATAAAAAATTTCTTTTTGAGATGAACTGTCACATTTAGATCAATTTATTGACAAGTTTGATTGATTTTCATAAAAAATGAATATCATCACTGAATTCAGCATATTTGAAAATGGGTATATATATGTAAAAAACATTATATAATTATTTAGATAAAAAGTTTCTTTTTGAGATGAGCTGTCACATTTAGATCAATTTTTTGACAAGTTTGATTGATTTTCATAAAAAATGGACATCACCACTGAATTCAGCACAGTTGAAATATATATGTAACAATATGGGATCTTAGGTTTTCCATGTCATAAATAATAATTTGAAAAAAGAAACAATTTTGAGTTTAAGGAAAAATTTTTATTGAAAATACAATTAATTTCGGATTCTGCCTGAAACCGTTATCAAGTCTATATAAAAAAGTAAATATAAATTTTATAAAAAAAGATGGAAATTCTTACAATATGTGTGGGGGAAAATGAGTTAAACAAAGAATTAGAAAATATAACACTTACACTTGAAGAAAATAATTTTCCAACGGAAATCATAAACAAATGTAAGCGAATTTCTGAAATTAAATCTCAATCAAAAACACAAATTTTCCTGCAGCTCAATTTTTAAATGATTTTTTTAATAAATGCATTTATAAAAAAACTCTCAAGTTATCTATACCATATATTCAACCTTTTTACAAAAATCTTCAACATTTATTAAAAAGTTACAATATTCAAACGATACCTAAACCCATGAGATCCCTTAAATCTTTTTTTCCTAATAATCGAAATAAAAAAATGCCAGAAAAAAACATAAAAAATTGCATTTATCAACTTAATTGTTTAGATTGTAAAGCTGTATACATAGGACAAACTAGTCAAAAATTATCTCAACGCATTGGACAACATAAAAGTACATTTAAATCTTATACCACAAGTAATAATCTACCGAATACAACATTCACTTCTAAACTAAATGAATATTACTATTTAAAAAAACATACTTTTGATTTCAATAATCTCAAAATTTTACATGTTTGTAAACAGAAATCTCTAGAATTCTATGAAGCTGTTTTTTCAATGAAAAATCCTAATTCAATCAATGAACATATATACATATCCCCTATATATCATAACTTAATCAATGATTAGTTTTCATTCACCTTTAATATTGCATCATTACTTCTTAATTTAATTAATTTTACTTTTCTTTGTATAACTTTCAATAATATATCTCATAAACACACTCTATTTCGACTAACACACTTGATTTTACTTTTACACAACATTCTATTGTTTACTTCTTCACAACACGTTGTTAATATTTATCACCTCTACTTTTGTCATTCTATTGTTTACTTCTTCACAACACGTTAATATTTATCACCTCTACTTTTGTTATACCTCTTAACTTCACACATCATTGTTTGGTTGTTTTACACCCTTGTAAGAATTTACATCTTTTCTTATAAAATTTTTATAAACATTAAAAATATTTATAAAAACTTATTAATATGTGGGAAAAATAAGGGGGGGGGGGGGCCCTTTACGCATCCCAGCACTTGAGCGGACAAATTTTGCCCAGCACTAATAGGGTTAATATAATATTCATTTTTGATCTTTATAAGGTCTAAATTTAACATAATATAAAGTATTTTCATTGAAAAAAAGATTCGAAGAATTACGGTCTTTGTTAGGTTAACAACCATTTTAATCAACGCTTCCAGTACAAGGAAGAAGGAATAGGCATCAGGTACAGGACTAATGGGAAGATGCATAAACAAAGACGACTGCCTGCCTTAACAAAGCTCAAATGAACAGTTATTTGAATTTTTTTGCGGATAAGATACCCTGAACGCCATGAGTAAGCAGAAAATGCAGTCATCAACTTATAAGTTATCTTGGGCCTGTGACAACTAACGCCTCACAATGAACACTGAGAAGAAGAAGTCATGTTTTAACCGCGCCCTAGCAAGACTTGCAAGTTCTATTTTAATAAAAACTCTGATAAATGTGAGAAAAATTGATAAAGTGTGAATCATAAAATGTAAAATTTTTTATCATTATAAAAAATAATTTATTTCAATTCAAAAGGTTATTCGTAAGTTAATGATGCTGGTTATGCCATTGAAGTATTTGCATTGAAAACTTAAAAAAAATTTGCGATAGAAGAATATTTCTTTAAGATAATTCGAAAATTCAAGTGCGCTGACCTAAAAACAAAAATACATCTTTAAATTTATGAAGTTACTTCTACTGTTGAATAATAAATATCTTTCCTTAGCAGTGTTAGGAAAGTAATCATATGATCAAGACACAAAATCACAGACCTAAAAAATATAATACAGTCAAACTTGCTGGACCCTCGATTACCCACATAAAAATATTTGCGCGGTTATGCGGGTGTGGATAGAAGAATTTTGAGTTTTATGTACTTGGAATTTTTAAGTGTTTCAAGTGAGAGTTGGATGTTTAAACCTTGGACTCACCTCCCTGAAGAAACGTAATAAAATTACTGCTTTGTTAGCCCAGTGATTAGTTGATTCAATTTTTGTGTGTTCAATAGTTTACTCAAAAATTTATTTCGAAATCTATGCTGGCAACAAAATTATTTGCAGGACTGGGGGTACCCACAAAGTTTATTTTGCGGGTATGGGCTGGTCCACGTTTTGCTCTCATACTTGTTGGAACAGCACGCACACATTAGGCCACAATGTATTTCCCACAAATTACTTGTTGTATATATGACAGCAAAATCTGAAAAATGTTTGAAATGGCAATAAAGAGAAAAAAACTGACATTTCCAAAAAGGACAACGAAATCGAATTTTTATTATTAACTTATGAATAACCTTTTGAATTTTACATTTTATGATTCGCACTTTATCAATTTTTCTCACTTTTATCAGAGTTTTTATTAAAATAGAACTTGCAAGTCTTGCTAGGGCGCGGTTAAAACATGACTTCTTCTTCTCAGTGTTCATTGTGAGGCGTTAGTTGTCACAGGCCCAAGATAACTTATAAGTTGATGACTGCATTTTCTGCTTACTCATGGCGTTCAGGGTATGTTATCCGCAAAAAATTTCAAATAACTGTTCATTTGAGCTTTGTTAAGGCAGGCAGTCGTCTTTGTTTATGCATCTTCCCATTAGTCCTGTACCTGATGCCTATTCCTTCTTCCTTGAACTGGAAGCGTTGATTAAAATGGTTGTTAACCTAACAAAGACCGTAATTCTTCGAATCTTTTTTTCAATGAAAATACTTTATATTATGTTAAATTTAGACCTTATAAAGATCAAAAATGAATATTATATTAACCCTATTAGTGCTGGGCAAAATTTGTCCGCTCAAGTGCTGGGATGCGTAAAGTGCCCCCCCCCCCTATTTTTCCCACATATTAATAAGTTTTTATAAATATTTTTAATGTTTATAAAAATTTTATAAGAAAAGATGTAAATTCTTACAATATGTGTGGGAGGTGAAGAAAAGGGTGTAAAACAACCAAACAATGATGTGTGAAGTTAAGAGGTATAACAAAAGTAGAGGTGATAAATATTAACGTGTTGTGAAGAAGTAAACAATAGAATGGTGTGTAAAAGTAAAATCAAGTGTGTTAGTCGAAATAGAGTGTGTTTATGAGATATATTATTGAAAGTTATACAAAGAAAAGTAAAATTAATTAAATTAAGAAGTAATGATGCAATATTAAAGGTGAATGAAAACTAATCATTGATTAAGTTATGATATATAGGGGATATGTATATATGTTCATTAATTGAATTAGGATTTTTCATTGAAAAAACAACTTCATAGAATTCTAGAGATTCCTGTTTACAAACATGTAAAATTTTGGGATTATTGAAATCAAAAGTATGTTTTTTTAAATAGTAATGCTCATTTAGTTTAGAAGTGAATGTTGTATTCTGTAGATTATTACTTGTGGTATAAGATTTAAATGTACTTTTATGTTGTCCAATGCGTTGATGTAATTTTTGACTAGTTTGTCCTATGTATACAGCTTTACAATCTAAACAATTAAGTTGATAAATGCAATTTTTTATGTTTTTTTTTAGAATTTTTTTATTTCGATTATTAGGAAAAAAAGATTTAAGGGATCTCATGGGTTTAGGTATCGTTTGAATATTGTAACTTTTAAATAAATGTTGAAGATTTTTGTAAAAAAGTTGAATATATGGTATAGATAACTTGAGAGTTTTTTTATAAATGCATTTATTGAAAAAATCATTTAAAAATTGAGCTTCAGGAAAATTTGTGTTTTTTGATTGAGATTTAATTTCAGAAATTCGCTTACATTTGTTTATGATTTCCGTTGGAAAATTATTTGCTTCAAATGTAAGTGTTATATTTTCTAGTTCTTTGTTTAACTCATTTTCCCCCCACACATATTGTAAGAATTTACATCTTTTCTTATAAAATTTTTATATTTACTTTTTTATATAGACTTGATAACGGTTTCAGGCAGAATCCGAAATTAATTGTATTTTCAATAAAAATTTTTCCTTAAACTCAAAATTGTTTCTTTTTTCAAATTATTATTTATGACATGGAAAACCCAACATCCCATATTGTTACATATATATTTCAACTATGCTGAATTCAGTGGTGATGTCCATTTTTTATCAAAATCAATCAAACCTGTCAAAAAATTGATCTAAATGTGACAGCTTATCTCAAAAAGAAACTTTTTATCTAAATAATTATATAATGTTATTTACATATATATACCCATTTT
>JAUIRK010000938.1:255000-524466 GCA_030549495.1 Nectonema munidae | reverse complement strand
CATTTTGAAGAGGTTGACTTGGGGGAGGATTTTTTTCGCGCTTTTCTTCGATGAGGATTTGGATCGTTGGGGGTGTTTTGGGGTGAAAATGTTTAACCAATTCCGTTTGACAGCAAATTCCGTAACCAAAGTGGCGAAAATCGCAGGAATAATCTTTTTCACATGCTGAATGCTTCAGGCAGGCCATCGCTAAACACTTGGGTCTTCCGTTCCAGTAAACGTGGAAGTCAAGCAAATCTGTTTCTTGTTTCTTCGATAGGATCACATTTCTTAAATCAAGATGGTATTACGAGTTAGACCACTATTTAGATGGCTTTTAAAGTATACTTTGAATATTTAATTTGTAAAAAAATTATAGGTTTCGGGCTCAAAATCTAGCATTAAATTGTGTATAATTTTTGAAGACAAAACTTTTTGAAAAAATAAATTTTCGCCCAAAATCAACAAAAACAACTCAAACAGGGAACATGAAAATAGATATTTGCTCTGGGAAATCTAAATAGAGGAAGAGTATCGAGGTGGCTGAAGAGATTTTATCAAAGAGCTTCGGGATATACACAACCCAGATGGGGTCACTCTATCAAACGATTGACATGACAAAGAATACGCATATTCAAAATAGCGACAAATCAAAAGAGGGACAAAAATATGGATATTCAAAGTAGCGACAAATCAAAGGAGTGATATGTCAAATCAATTATTAACTATAATTAACTAACTCAATAACTATCTTGAAGGATTGTAAAAATAAAATAAATTGAAAAATTATCGAAAAACGTTTTTGATTCTTTGCGCATTTATAATTTTTATATGCTTGATAAAAAAACTTTTATCAAAAAAAAAGAAAAAAAAACTTTTTCCTCTCGTATCCCAAACGAAACAAAGTTTTCAAAGTGTCCTCTCTCTCTTAACAATTTCCCATTTATTTTCTTTCATGTTATTTAATGGACACATTCATCAAACGCGTTATTATCTAACTAAACTAATCTAAAACTAAAACTAAAATTTAATTTCACTCTTTTGACTTATCATTCCCTTCAACGCACCCCATCCAAATGATAGTTGTGCAAAGTGTATTGCAGAATCATGATTTGAAATCCTAATTAGCCAATCCTCTTTACTTCAATTACTTCCTTAGTGTCTGTTTGATAAAGGCGATTTTCTGTGAAAATGCACTCTTTTGGAAAAAAAATTTTTAACAACAAATCGTTTTTATTCCTATTTATATTATCTGTGAACTTTTTTTTCCATGAAAAAATAAACACCATTTTATATTCTTTTTTTTCATTCTTTTTTCACTGAAATAAATCAAAATCTTTTTAAAAATTAAAAAAAAATTTTTTTCTTAGAACAAATTTTAATGTTTGCAATATATCTCATTGTTTGTACGATTATTCAGAATCAAAAACAAAAAATTCATTTAAAAAATTGTTTTATGCTAAACATTCATCATCATCTAATCACCCCTTTATTTTGATCTGTCCTAAGAAAATCAGGAATTTGGAAGATGATTTTGGTTTTTTTGCTAAAAGTCTTTTAAAACTTAATTTTTTTTTTTTTGTAATAAAATTTTTTTTATTTTTTTTAGTAAGAAATCTCTATTTCTTACTTTCTTTATACGAAAATTTTTAGTTTGTTTCATGTAAAATTTAATTGTTCCACTTTTTTTCGTTGGAAATCTTCATTTTGTTTTTCTATCTAATCTCTTTAGTATTGAATTTTCATAAACGACACTTGTAAATCCCAGAATGCTTGTCAATTCATCTTGTGTATACGGATGATTTAACTTATTCGGATTGTATGAGAACATCGTTATCATCAGCCGCCATGATTGCCTCATATCCCATCGTTCGGAAAAGACATTTTCGTGGTGTGAAATGAATTCGTTATTCAAACGAAAAATTCAAAGCGATTTTCACGAACATAAAAATTGAGCTTAAAATTCTTCCAAAATGAAAGTTTATTCCTCGTGTCATATCTCAGGATTTTAAGTGGCATATGCATTCTCTACATTTGTAAGACAAACTGAAAATATTTTTAATAAAGACATTTCCTTCTTATTACATAAGTCATTCATTTTTCTGAATATTTTTTGCGTGTTCTCTTATGATAATTTTGTGACAGGACATTTGGCCGAAGAAGATTTCACCAAAAATGTGCATGCCTTTTTCCAATTTTGGTAAAAGATGTTTACTTCCATTAAGTTTGCAAGAGTACAAATGCGCTGCATAATTTTCTTTTTCTATTCTTAACTTCTATAAACGAATTATGTGATGAACCTCTAACCTACCTTGCCATATGTGTTATGATATGTGACATGACTGATGACAAATCAACAGGCGTAATTTTTGTTCACTTTTATTATTCATACCTTCTATGCACAAATGATCCATCCAGCCAAATGTTTCATTTTCTGGCCGAATGTTCGCCTTGGTACTGAAATTTTCACATTTGTAATTAATTATTTTCCCTTCTTTAATTATTATAGTATTCAATTAAATTCTTAATAAATTCTTTCTAGACTGAAAAGGTTCTCAAAATGTGTCCACCTTCCCGGCCAAGTGGCCATTTTGAGATTCTTTGAGGGGGGAGGGGGCAGTAACAACAAGTATTGATTATTAAAGAATGTAAGCTATGGTTAAATGTAGATATTTTACTAACATAACTTATTGTTGCTATTAACACATATGCACTTAACCATAACTTACATGCTTTAATTGTCCATACTTCTTTATCCCTAATATCTCTCCTTGATAAAAGCTTAAAAAATTGTTATTTTTCAATTATTCTTGATTTTTGAATTCGAAAACGGTGTTAGTTTAAACCTCTTCTAAATTGATTGTTTTATTTATTGATTTATTAATAAAAAAATTTCTCCAAAATTATCATTCGCATTCATTCTTATAACTATTAGAAAATTTAGTGCGTCACATAAAATTTGGAGTAATGGAAGATAGCTTATAGATAATGTGATGCCAGAACCAGTGGCGGATCAAGAAATTTCTTATAGGGGGGGGGGGGCGAAATCTATTTAAATTTTTTGCAATTTTGCTAAAAGTCTTCAGAGAATACGACAGCTGTATTATGTCTTTTAGAATCACTAATTATCTATGTTTTCATATTTTTAACATTATTTTGCCATGAATAATTTAGGGTATGGATGTGTAAAGTAAGAGAGTGCAAAAAATTACATTTCGACCAATTAAATTCCAGAGTTTCCAGTCTTTTTTTTTATGAAATTTTTCATAATACTTAAAATGTTCCATATATAAAATGAAAGATCTCGGACATTTGCATTTTAATCGCTCATACAAGTAAAAAAACTAAATTTTTTATGCCTAATATCAAAAATTTAAGAAATCTTTATTCTCGCAATTTCGTTCTCTCGAAAGAAATCAAAAGTACGTTATAGGGTATTATTAATTCAAAAATCAGAATGGCATCCATATTTTGGGAATTGTTTCTAAAAATCTACGCTTTCTTGATGAAGAAATGTATACTACACACAAATTTAAGTAAAAAATCTACCATCATTCATCTACCTTTATTTGGATATGCCAAAGATGCAGACCGATGAAAAATTACAAAGATTTTTGATTTGATTTCTTGTATGAATGCTAATTTCAATTTTTTTTAATCATTTTAAGCTCGCTTTGTGGATATGCAATTGTGAAAAAAGTGAAACACACATTACAAAAATTCTATTGACTTGATCCCAGATTTTCTTGACTAAGTCCAAGAGATTACTTAAATTTACCTTAGAGGAAGGATCTCCTTGCCTTTGCAGCATTTGCCGAGGAAAGGCGACTCGATGTCCGTTTGATGGCAAAAGTAGTCTTCTGGGCAACGCGTATATGTTGTGCAAATGGACCTGCGCCTACAGTAGACTTTCAATTTGCTCTCTTTCGCCTTCCTCTCTTCACTTCTTTGCGACTTTTCTGCTTCAGCACGAATAGAAAAGTAAATCAACTGATGTAAAATTAATTGAGTTGATTTTTGTCTAACCTAGGTTTTCCCAACCTCTGTCCTCATGTGATAAATATGATCAAAGGAAATCCTCTTTTTCATTCTGAGATATTTTGATATAATGAATTTTCTTTGGGCCATAGAAAATAAATTCCCAAATTAGTCTGACAAGATATAATATATGTGGGGATCAATGCGCGAATTAAGAAACTCGTTGATGACTAGTGCAGCTGTAATAAACCTAATTATTTAAAAAAAAATGAACTTTATTAAAAGATCATGGTAGAGAAAGAAAGATCTTTTTAGTCGAAATTTCAATTCATTAAATTCAAGAGGTTTTGCTTTAGAATGGAGCGTGCAATAATTTATATTCTAAAGCAGGAAATTTGAAAAATAACTTTCCTAGAAGTATTTCACATTTTTAAATTGCAAATTTTATCATAGTTTTATTTATGTTAATTGTTATCATTTCTATCTTTTATCATAATCATATCAGATCATAATCATCATCATATTACCATCTTCATCATGAAGATTTTCGTCATCCTTTTTATCATTACATCATCATCATCATGAAACTCATCATCATCATTAACACACTAAACATCATCATCTTCAAAACCATTTTCATTACCATTTCACGATCATCATAATATACCAATCATAATAATATTACCAACTTCATTATGAAGATTTTCGTCATTCTTTTTATCATCACAACATCATCATCATCATCATTATTGTTTTCGACACCATTTTCATTACCATTTCATGATTATCATGACCCTCATCATCATCACATCATCATAATCATCATCATCATCACATCATCATAATCATCATCATCATCATTCTAGTTATCATCATGATCAGCTTTATAATGATCATTTTCTTTATCATCTCCATCATCCTGATTTTCGTCATCATTTTCATAACCATCATCAATTCCATCATTCATCACTATTCCAATCATAATCTGCATATTGTTATATAATGTTACATAATCAGCATATATTTAATTTTTGCAATCAAAATCCCAAGTAATTAGCGCTCATCTATAAATCGGCACATCCTTCAAAACCTTTTAACTTTGATTCCATCACCTTCTGCATTTCCAAACTTTTCACTCAAAAAAGAAATCATAAATCATTTTCCGAATTAAAGCATCCACCTCAGACTACTTTCTAATCCCATTTTTCACAAACTTTCATCTTTTTTCTCATCAACATTACCACCATCAAAACTTTTCACACACACACACACACACACACACACACACACACACACACACACACACACACACACACACACACACACACACACACACACACACACACACATACACACACACACACACACACACACACCTAACCTTTGCTACACCATATGTAATAAAATATCCCATGCTTCACATTAAACTACTAATACACCAATGAAAAATTAAATATAGCATTAGATATTTATATTCTATTTTTTAAACACAGAACACATTTTTTCCTGTCTTTGAACTAGTCTCTGCAGCTCCTATAAAAATCATATTTATTTTAATAATTTATTTATGCTTCGTGTCTGTCTATGCCATCCACCCCATTAACTTGTCTGGATGCGCATCACTTTACTCGTCTTTAACATGTAAGCTGCTCAATTTTTCATTTGCTCTTTTCAAATACATACTCATTCACTCAGACAAACATTACATTTTCTTTCTCATGGAGTAAGTTTTTTTCGAAAATCTACATCCTCAAAATTTTAATACACCCTCAATTTGGTCAGAAAACCCAACTAATGTTTGACATTTATATAAGCTATGCCAATATATGTTTAAGCACAGTAATCATATACTTTGCCATTTAAAAAATTTGCCCGAATTATCAGAACTATATTTTTTGAGCTTAAAAATAAACTTTTTTCACAAAAATGTTAATTCTTTTATTTATTAATTTCCGATCATGACAAATATATTTTTTATACTCAGGTTTTTTAAAAATTTTATACTTTTGCAAAAAACTAAGTCGATTTGTGTTAATAGTAATTAAAAAAAAATTTGCATAATCATTACTAAAATTTTAATTATCTTTTAATTACGCTTATTTATAAAAAAAAATTTTATAAAATTTTTTGCCATCCTTTTTTCCCTGTAGTCAAATATGGACTTTACTGAATTTTCTTTTGTTCTTGTCAAATAACTAACTTAAAAAACGATTATAAACCGATATTAATGATGGATAAATTCACCCACTGCAAATTCACTATAATATATCATTTGTTTTACTTTATTGAAGTTATAAAAGTAAATTTTTCAATTTATTATTAAATTTTTTAACTTTATATCATGCAAAATTTAAGATATTTTTATTATTAATATTAAAAATCTATTTTTTATCATCATTTTTAATAAATTCGGTATCTATGTATGTTTGTGTGGGTGTGTGTTTATAAAATTAAGTCAAACCAAATCAGTTATCTATAAAATTTGTATTTAATTTGAAAAACTGAAAATAATAATAATATGCATAATAATAAAAAGTTCACTTTTCCAAAAAATGAATTTGAAAATATCCTAAGTATAAAAAAGATAGATTGTATTGAAAATATATAAAAATTTAAAAAATATTTACCATGAATGAATTTTGCTATTTATAATTGAGATTGATTGATTATACAAAAAAAATTTAAAAAAAACTTACAAAAGCTTCAATTTTTTCCTACTATAGAGGCTATTTTTAAAATTTGCTATATAATTTTTAAAACACTCAAATAAAGTTTCTTCCTTAATTTGAAAGAATAATTTTATTAGACCATTAGGAATCAAAAGAAAAGTGATAATTTTTTGGAAAAATAAATTTATTTAACGCCATCTATAAGCAATAAAAATTAACTTATTTTTACATAATCTAAAACTAGACATTAAGATTTTCCACTTTTATGAGCGTTTGTGTGATCATTTATTCATATATCTTATTCATATAGTGTATTCATATATCTAAAACATATTCTTGTTAAATAAAATTTATCAAGGTATAGTCATCAATGCCCTTTCTTTGTTGTTAAGTGAGATGGAATGTCCATGTAGATCCTAGACTCAGGATCCCGTGCAAGACCACGTTATCCCAAAAGGACGTCACACAGCATTCTTAAGTTAATTAAACTTGAAACATAGTTCCCAATAAGTTATATTTCCGATCATATTGGCTGGCTGATGAAGCAAGCCGATGATTCGGGAAAGAGTAATTTCCCTTTGAATGCAGAACCATGTTTGAAACGAATTTTTAAATAACTCGTACTATTTCCACCAATTCCAAGTAACATATGGTAAAATGAAGACTGAACTGTTACCAAGATCTCTTTCAATTTCATTTCTATCTTCTTCCGGTAAACAACAAAGCCCAGTCCTTCCATACCTCATGTCACATATGTGCTCTACTTTCGGACAAAATGTGAAATCTGTGCACGCCACTAGATTGCAGTATTTTTCGTCTAAAATAATAACAATAATAATGAATCACTTTAACATTCAATGCATTCCGCAAAACTTCATAATTCAAGTTATGCAATATCAAAATATGGTTGTAGCATTTGCTAATCATCCTCGATAAACAAATCTAATATTACAGGACTATAAACATTTTTTATCTGGTGTGAGTGAGTTGTTGTGTTTTCCTCAAGTTTACTCCTTCAACTCACCATTACATTTTAACTATTTAGATTAACAAGTTCAGCAAATATTTTAAATTCTTGTGATTAAGAATATTTGAATAAATTATAAAATTTAAATTTAATTAATTTTATCTTAGTTTCTTCAAAATTGAGAAAACATGAAACTTTTTTAAATAATGCATTTTATGAATAAATATTTTAACCTTTGAACAAGATGGAGAAAGCATTTGATGTGAGAAGAAGAAAAGCTGATCTTTTTTTACAATGAAAACTATACTTATTATTATTATTATTATTTTTTTTATAGGTGTGACAATAACCTATTTAGTTTGATCCACCATGCTGTATGTTATTATTCTTATTCTTTTTTTTTTATAAAATAAAAAAAAATATATATATATATTATTTATAAAATGAGTAGAGAGACTTAAAAATAAAAAATAAAAATTAAAAAAAATTTTATATTAAAAAAAGTTTCACATTAAATTTGTTAGGATGATAATACTCCATTATTTTGCAAAAAAATAATTAATTAACAAAGTGTATGTAACTTGACAATCAGATGTGATAGAATAAAAAAATCATTTAAATTGAAGAAAGTTGATGTATATCATAAATTTCAAATAATGATTTATATAACTAAAAAATTTATGTTAACCAGATCTTCTGAAAAAAGAATTATCAAAAGAGTAAAAAATACAATTAATTTAGACTTAAATAACACTTTCAAATTTGACAAGTAAATTTGACGTAATGGATAACATGTAAAAAATCAATATTTAAAATTTGTCATTACCATCACTCCTTTGGCCTGGATACGGAGAAGTTAATTGTGAGAAAATCTAAAAACAAATATTTTAAGGCGATCAATTTAAAATATGTTATAAAGTAAGCGGCAACTTTTTCAAAAAACAAACACTTTACAAAGATCGATTGAAGCTTGTAATCAATTTGTTAAAATTACTTAGTTTTGTAAATACCTAGCTAAATTTTATTGAGTTCTAAGCCTACCGCTACGCAACTTTCAAATCAGAATATATATTAGAAATTTTCTTGTGACACTTGAAATTTCGAGTTGTAAATAAAGTAAATAACAAACTATTTAATATACTAAAAATAAAAAAATTAAAAAAAAAACTATTAATTTATTTTTAAAAAATAATTTTATGCAAAATTTTATTAAAAAAATTTTTTTTTTAACAAATTGTTTAAAATTATATTTATTTTTTTAATTTTAAATTTACACTTAAAAAAATAAGATTTTATAAATTTATTTTTCATTCAAAAAACGGTTTTAAAGAAAGTAATAAAAAAAATTTTTTTAATATTTTTTTATTGAAAAAAATTAATAAAGTGAATTATAAGTAAACAAATTTTGGACAAAATATCGCTCTTTGAATAAAAATTAGGCTTGAAAAGGAATTTTTTTATTGAAATAGAACACAATCCATTTCAAAACAACAGTATTGCATAACAAAAAAGATCAAGTGAAAGAAAATAAATTTCAAATTTTTGATATTAAAATTATATAGTAAATAAATCATATAGTCATTCTTTTTTTTTTGTGACATTTTTGAGTTTATAATTAAATTATATTTAAAATATACTGTGAAAACTCAAAATATGAGAGACTTTAAGTTTTTCAAAATTCAGATAGGTAAGTGAATTTTTACTTTTTTTTTTAAAAATAGTTTTTTTTTATTTTTATTTATTATACCTATATGTAATCTACCTGAAATCCCAAAATTATACATTAAAAAAAGTAAAATCTTCATTTTTAGTTTAAACAAGTTATGAATTTACACAGAGCACCAAAAACTACCAAAATCCATATTGAAATAATTATTAGCTTACGGTAAAAAGCTTTTTTTTTGTGAAAAATTCTAAATTTGACTGAGATAGAAATAAGTTAAAAATTATGAAAAAAAATGTATGATAAAAAAAAAGTGAATTTTGCTCAAACACTGTGATTTAAAGTAGGTATGTAAAACAAACTACCCAAATTTGGTGCACTAACATATGGATTAGTAGCGGAAATAAGATAGGATGAACCATCCCATCCATTTAAAATACTAAATTGTATTATAGCTTTGTGTTTTTTTATTTTGATTGACAGTAAAGTAAAGTTGATTGACATTTGCCGATCCATACATAAATAATGTACATTTGTGTTGTAATTAAACGAAGGTGGCATAGCATAACAAAAAAAATTAGCATCTTTGATTAATCGTAAACAAAGTCAAATGAGTTTATATAATGATTAATTAGCTTTTTAATGGAAAATTCTGCTATCACTCGCATTTGACTTTCATGCTCTGAGATCATTATTAATTTTGCTCAATGAAAAGAAAGCTCTTTCAAATACTCTTTTTCTTACACAGGTAATGGAATAATCCCACATATATATTCTAGCACACACACACACCACCAGAGACACACATAGGCAATACACACGTACACACACACACCCACACACACACACACACACACACACACACACACACACACACACACACACACACACACACTCACACACACACACACACACACACACACACACACACACACACACACACACACACACACACACACACACACACACACACACACACACACACACACACACACACACACACACACACACACACACACACACACACACACACACACACACACACACACACACACACACACACACACACACACACACACACACACACACACACACACACACACACACACACACACACACACACACACACACACACACACACACACACACACACACACACACACACACACACACACACACACACACACACACACACTCACACACACACACACACACACACACACACACACACACACACACACACACACATATATATATATATATATCTCATAACCTGTACGGTTGAACGCGGGTAGACAACTTGCGTGTTATCTCCAACCCGTATATTACGATGATTCATCTCCAACCTGTATACTACGATGATTCATCTCCAACCTGTATACTACGATGATTCATCTCCAACCTGTATACTACGATGATTCATCTCCAACCTGTATACTACGATGATTCATCTTCAACCTGTATACTACGATGGTTTCTATTCCATGTACAAATAACTAGGGAGACAATGTCCAACTTTCTGTTCACATTCTGCTAGATGTAAGATTTGATATACCTCATTCGGGGAGACGATGCTACATAAGTTATTACCTATATACATTATACCTGTATACTACGTTGGTTCATCTCCAACCTGTATACCGCGATAATTCATCTCCAACCTATATAATATATTTTATCAAATAATCAAAATAAAATTCTGTAATCAAAGAATCGAAAAATATTCTTTAAAAAATCAAAAAATATCAAACTTTCTGTTCATATTTTGCTACCTCATAGCTTCAATACTTTTTGAGAAAAATTGATTAAAACACATATTTTGATCTATTTATCTTCTCTTTAGAAATTTATATGAAGTAAACAATAATAAAAATAATATTTATCCAAAACATATTTTTTTCGAATCAAAGTGTAAATCAAACCCGCACTTAAATTTTGGATGATTAATTCAAAAGAAGTAAAAACTAATGTTAATTTATAAAAAACCGAAAACTAAAATGATTTTATAAAAATCTAAAAATAAATTGTGGACTACGATTATCCAACAAAACTTGTACATTCGATCTACATTTTTCACTTCAAAAATAATTTTAAATTTATTAGAAAAAGATTATACTGACCAATAAAAAAAACGAAGGTTAATTTATAAAAAAAATGGAAAAACTAATACTATTTTATAAAAATCTACAAATAAATTTAGATTCTGAGAGTAGAGTCGCTTTATAATTGTACTGGAAATTGTCACATAATATAGGTTTAAAATTTGTCCTAATAAAAGGAGCTTTAGTTTAAAATGCATCCCTTATCTGCTAATTAATGGTATGAAGCCCATGGAAAATAAAAACAGTAAAATGGCATTTCTTAAGTACTTATGATATAAGTAATGTATTCTGAAAGGCCATAAAAAATGCTTTAATTTGGTATATCGCATGATGCATTTTGTTGAGAAATGTGAAAGTTATAAGCGTTTTAATATTTGACTAAGATTTAAGCTAGGAACACTACAAATAAACTAAGCGTACACTAGCCCGATAAAATAAACCACGCACGCGTGCTAAAGATGTGGTGAAGCGTATGCGAGATAAGAATCCACTGCGCTCACAAACGCGTAATGCAACATGTGTTCATCTTTCTTCGCATAGTTATGCTCTAAAATCAATCAATAATGTGATTTATTATTCGCACACTGTCGGTATAAATATAACGAATGCTCTTCGTTAAAAATTAGAAAGGTGTATCTAAACTAAATAAAAGTAGACTACGATTATCAAACAAAACTCTTACATTTAATCGACATTTTTCACTTGAAAAAAAATTTAAAATTTATTAGAAAAATATTATACTAACCTATACTACTGACCCATAAAAAGTAAAAAATATATATTAATTTTCGACAGTTTTATTTAACTATGACATTTTAAAATGTTAAAAACCATATTCTACCTTTGTGAATATAAAATTTTGAAGAAATAATATATAAACTCATCACGTTAATTATTGGTATTTTTTGAAACTAGATAAAAGTTGACTGACCTCACATAAAAGCGGATTTTGGAAAAATAAAAATATATTTATTTGTAAAACCTAGCCTATTTTACCCACAAAGAGTATAGCTTCAAATCTACATTCGATCAACATTTTTCACTTCAAAAATAATTTAAAATTTATTAGAAGAACATTATACTGACCTATACTACTGACCCATAAAAAGTAAAAAATATATATTAATTTTCGACAGTTTTCTTCAACTATGAAATTTTAAAATGTAAAAAATCATATTTTACCTTTGTGAATATAAAATATTGAAAAAATATTATATAAATTAAGAACGTTAATTATTATTGGTATTTTTTGAAACTAGATAAAACTTGACTGACCTCACATAAAAGCAGATTTTGGAAAAATGAAAATATATTTATTTGTATAACCTAGCCTATGTTAACCACAAAGAGTATACCTTTCCAATGATATCATTTTCATTCAATTTTTTTTTAAAATCTTCACATTATGCTTAAACAAAAAGGTGGTCCGTAATTTTGTCAAAAATTTAGACAAAATTTTTTGAAGTAAAGTCCATTTATTAAAATTTGTTAAAACTTTTGCAAAAATAAATTATTCTAGAGTATGTAGCAAACGATAAGCTTTCTAATGATATATATATCATGAAAAAGAAATATTGAAAAACAGTTGAATTCTTTCTTCAAATCAAACAAGTAAAAATTTCCAAAAAGTAGTATTGGTAGTAGTATTATTATTATTATTATTATTATTATTATTATATATTACATAAACATTTCAACCAATCATATAGTTTTTATGAAATAAAACTGCAATTTCAAAGTTAAATTTTTTGAACTTTTAGGTAGAATTTTTGAAATGTGGCTTTCAATATGTATGTAAAATATTTTTTGAAAATTTTTATTTTAAGTATATTTTTTAAGCATTTTACGATTTACACATTTAAATATATAATAAGGCCTGCAAGTTTTTCGTGTTGTCTCCCCGGAGGTCTTGCCAGACCTCTGATACACACGCACACACACTCTCAAAGATCAATAAATTATATTAAATACGTATTGAATTAAATTTTATAATGAACCCCAAACGATCACAGATAATTGCATAAACGCAAATAACAATTCCAAGCTCTTTACTTTTCATTTATCTTTCCCTAAAGGGCGTAAAAGCATTGAACAGGGCAGCATACATAATTTATAAAATATTAGAAAAAAAGAAAATCCTATTTTTGTCGATATCAATAATTCAGGTATTGAAATAAAATAATTCAATGATTCTTCATTTGCTCGAGCATTTATTATTAAAATTGTCAATACTATACCATTCGCTCTATTTAAATACAATTATTCTCAAAAATTGATTCCATTTTGAACAGGTACAAAAACTTTTATCAACATCTCTCCATTTAGCAAACCCGAATGGAGGATTCGGCCCCAAATACATTAAATTTTGACCAATAGCTGAAATTTGACATTTTCAGATGGTTCCTTTGTAGCAGCTTGAAATACTTTTTGTATTTATGCATTTAAATATGATATTTTATATTTTTGATCATTTTAAGTATCGTAAATCTTAACGGAAATGAATCTATCATATTTTGATTTTTTTGCCTTTACATGCAATAAAAGCCTAAACACAAGAAAATCCTTTTTTTTTTATTATTTATCTAAGAACGGATTCAAAAATGATCATTACAAATTTTTGTGCCAATTAAAAACTTTTCGATTGATGAAATTAACAGTTGAAAAACAATGATTTTGCTGTCAATGTTTCTCGGACTTAAGTATTATGAGCCATTTTCGGTTCTATCCCATTTTTTTTCAATTTCGTTACATTTTTTTTATATCTTTCAAAATTTTCAAATCAAATCAATCATTGACACATTATTTTTACGAAATTATTTCTAAGAGACGCTTGTTTTCAGTGAATTTTAACGTTCACAGTTTAGATTGTGTGTTAGTTAAAGACTACAATACTATATATAATATGTAAATATAGCACACACTAATACTAGAGGCAAATTTGTTGCAGTATAAATTTTGTTAGATATTGTCTAATTGTTTTGGTCACTAATTAATTAATTATAAATCTGATAAAATTAATCAGAAAAAAGGGTTTGGATTAAATAGATAACAAGTATTCAAAAAATACGATTAGAATTTAAAATAGACAATTCACAATTAAAAAAATACACTTAAAACTGAAACAGTATAAATTTTTTCGAAAAATTTGTTTTGTTCAATGCCTTTCAACAATCTTATTTGTAAGATTTTGATTTACACTTTCAAAATGAGGCATATTTATCCCCTTATCCTCATGTGTTCAATGAAATTGAATACTCTTTTGTCAAAAGCTTTTTAAGCTAAATGAATGTAAAGAAAATCACGTATCTCAAAATGATTTAGCTATCAATAAAAAAAATCTCAGGAATGAAAATACCAAATTATATTTTTTAACTTTGTTCTTTTAAATAATTTGTTTTGTAACGATTGAAATTTTTTGATGAATAAAATAATGCTTAAATTATAAAATGTACAAGAAAATCGTTAAAATTCCTTTTAGAATTACAAAAGGGTGTAACGGAATTGCAAAAGGACCTTACTTAAATTAAAAATGGTATTTTTTAGCAAAGACGTGAAATACTCGATTATTTTTATTAAAAAAATCTTAAATTTGTCTTATCTTTCCTTTATTCAAAGATAAGAAAAAGTTTAACAAATAAATTCCTTTCTACGAATTATCAAGTTCGGTTTAACGAGAGTAAAAATACTAAAATAAACATATGTTGTGTTACTTTTGTGAAAAAAAAATTGGTTTCATTTTTACATGGAATATCAGCCATAACTATCTATTTACATGGAATAACAGCCATACTATACATGCATATATTAGGGTATAACTAAAAAATTCAGTGATTCAAAGTGTCTTTAAAAAATCCCTAGAAGCTGTATGTGGTTGAGCACGCTGGACACGATATTCAAAGGTTTGGTGTTCAAATCACAGTCTAGGCCAATTATTTTCACGAAATTATTCCTAAAAGATACTTTAAATCCATCATTCATATACATATATAGACACTCTGGACTAAGACCAACTCTGTTTTAGGCCCAAATATCGTCCTCCCATACTTGTTTGCAATAAAGAGATTTTTAGTATTCGTGTGAGGAGAGTTGATTATCGCTAATGGGATATGTTTGAATCAAATCTCTGTTAATTCAGCGATACTATTTAAAAATTAACAAAAACAAAAAAATTGATTTTGGTTACATGTTTGGAGAAATGATTAATTTATAGCATATGTGTCAATATACTAAAGGTTGGTTGCACCGTTTTAAATTAAAGCATCATTCAAAGTTTCCTTCAAATAATCGTAACTTTCAGTGGATAAAAAGTCCGTTACTAAAGTTGTTTCTGATGAAAACTAGAGTCGTGAGCAAATGCGTTAAAATTCAAAATTTTGGCAAAGCCAGTTTTCATAAAAAATTCACCAGAAGAAAGGCATTTTGAAAAACCATCATCATCATCATCATCACCTTTAACCTCTGATTAACTGCAATTTTAAATATTTGTCATCTATCATTATTTCACTTTAAGTATTAAATCTTTCCTCTTTGACTTTAATGCCATTTTTCCATGTTACTTATGAGAATAAATGATTGAATTTCTTCAGACAATCATAAATGCGATTGTGAGCACTCAAAGAAAGAATAGAGTGTTCGAGAAAGGATAAAATGGTTCATAACACTAAAACTCACAATGGTTCCATAAGTATTGGGAACAAATAAAAATGTTATTTTCTTTATTGTAAAAAATAGAAGAAATCTTCAGGAACTATTGTCAAGAAATTTGAAAAAGAGTGACAATATAATACTGCAGTATTATGGAGAAATTCCTGAGTATGTAAGATATTTTAAGTAACTAATGAAAGCAAAAAATGTTGTCTTAACCCATTAAGTCCCAATGATTGGAACTCCCATTTGGAATCCCATTTGGGAACATAAGTAATTTCATCTTCGTCTGCTTTTTTCAATGACTTTGAATATAAATCGTCTGCTTTTTTTAAATATCATCTGATTTCTATGTTACTTAATGGGTTAACCCGTTAACGATCAGAATAATCAGACGATATCTAATGTAAAGCAGAAGAATTGTATTAGAGCTTTGATAAACGCAGACGATTTTATTTTTGTAAAGTCGACTCTGGGCGTTAACGCGTTAATCTACGCTTCAGTTTTTCCAGCCAATCACATCGTAGACTTTTGGCGCAGCTCATCTGAATAGTTAAAATTTTGTTTGAGAAATGATCAAACGTTATTGGTTTGATTCTAGCTACTAAAGAATTTTTATCCAATGTTGTGCATCCTATGACCAAAATGAGATATAATTTAAAACTAGATCTTACCACAAAATATAGAAGGAAGGGCAGAAATTTAGAAAAAAAGAGATGATGCATTATGGATTTCTTTAAGCCTTATCAAATGCTAATGTCATTTCAAATAACTGTCCACTTTATAAACACATACACACACATATATACACATGGATAGAAGCTGAGTATTTGCATATAATTAGCATATGTTTATCTATCAGGTTTTTGTGGTGTATGTTGAAGGCATGCAATTTTTTTCATATTTTTTCTATATGAAAAGACGATTTAGGTCAGAACAACAACTAATTCCAAGCTTATGAGAAAGGAATGTCACAATGGTGGTAGATGATAGCATTTAAAAAGAGTGATTAGCCTGATAGATAGAGAAATGGGGTCTAGTGTTTGCGATAAGAGATCTCAGAATATTACTTGTGTCTATATTGTGTGTATATATATATATGGGTTGCCTTGCAATCCAAGTGAATTTGCCCTCTCTTAATAATTTATACAAAGTAGCAAGACTTCACAAACACGTCACATTTGAACCATAAAATCGTCCATCTTCAACATGCACAGTTGTTTTTTTCCTAAAAGTGCTATTATTTGAATTTAAATAATCCTCAACAGCCCTTTTGATCCTCTCTCCCTGCCCACCAATTTTAGAGTTGGTAAATTAAAAAAATTGTTAACTTTTTTAAAAAAAATAAACAAAATTTGCATAAAATACACTTTCACTAAGCATGAAATCAATGACTTTGTATCTCATCCATATTTTGGAAAGGATCAAACAATGATTAGGATTATTCATTCAAATAAATATTCATTCAAAGTGTTTATAAATCAGCCATTATCTTTATTTATTGAGTTCTGAAAAATTCCTTCTACTTTTTTATAAAATGCATCAAGAAAATGCGCATGGCAAAGTTTAAAATTAGTCAAGCCAAAGAGATCACAAAGAAGGAGAGCTTTCAGTAACACTACAATGATTTGCAAAGGGAAATTTTTCTTGTGTGTTCAAATTAGAGAATTTAAACTTTGTGTGTTTAAATTTTTGGCATCCAAAGATGCGGATGCGCATATGATCATTGTTATTGTAAGCAAACACAAATTTTATGCTTCCTGAAAATTTAGAGAGAAGATATCAATGTATATGTGTTATTATAAATACGTTCTTATTCCTAAAAAATTTAGCTAAAGTAAAAATTCAAAAACTCAGAAAAAGACTTTGCGTACATAGAAAAAAAGGAAAATGTTTGAAATGTTATATGATCCGAAGAAAGGATGTTAAGAGATTGTGAATGGTGATCCCTAGTTTTAATATGACACTAACTTTATCAAATTTTATGGTGGTGAAAGTTATGCCACTTTGAAAATTAGCTTCATCCTTTATCTTTAAGTGGAGGAGGAAATTCCACGAAGACACGTGATCAAGTTTCTCTTTCAAAGCAATACCGTATCTAATTTGCATTTTTTTGTAAAATAGCCATAACTTTTTGATTTAGATTTGTTGAGGCTTAAGCTGTTATTTTGAAGGAACTATGTAACTTCAAATAAAATTGAATGAAGATTAGTCATTGTAATTGGATGAATAAATGAAATGAAAAAAGTCACAGATTTCATTTACGTCAATCATAATAAGTGACAAATAGTATAAGACCTAGGATTCATCATTGAAGTATTCCTCTTACGAAAGAACGAATACCCGAGCTTATGTTGCCAAAGTGAACAAATCGCTTTTAACAAAAATAGCTTATTCATGCAGCAAGATTTAGAAGCTTTTGATAAGTCTGAAAATATTGAGTCACTCTCGAGAAGATTTCGAGAGGAAAAAAACAAAGAACTTTTCAACGCGGTACTTTTTCCAAAATCTTGGAAATGAGGATAACAGATGTAAAAAATTGGAGAGAGGAGAGTTTAGCTTCACATTTTAAGAACAGCAAAGTTTTACTTATAAAACAAAGGAAATGTTGAGAAAACTCAATACATCTATTGGAACAATGAGATGAAATATGAGTGCAATGTGATTTTGATTCCATATCCATGACAAGATTTGATTGCGCGGTATATGTGAACTATGTGTGTTCAATAAAATATAAATGAAGTTAAAAAAATTGTTTATTATGATAAGGCTGGCATAATGGAGGAAGCAGACACTTCATTAGCCATTTGAAACTCTTATTTTTTCAAAGGGTTTTTTAAATCACTTTTTTTTATTTAATCACTGAGTTGAAATAATTAAGATAAAAAAATTGATCTACCAAAAATATAGTCAAAAAATGGATTGATCGATCATTTTTTATTATATTGAATTGATTTTGAAAGGAGTTCAAGGAGTGGTCGAAAGACACAAATAAATAAAATTTATCAAAAATATTGATTTTTTGTCACTTTAATATTGCTCCCTTTCATTTCCGTATTTTTTGTGACACTTTTGTCATGTCACTTCTTTGAATTTCCGTATTTTCTGTCCCTCTTTTGTCATGACACTTCTGTGATTTGTCACTCTAATAATTCCTATTCACTGAAAGTTGTCATTTATGAAGTTGAATGTCTTATTTCATAATTTACTATTTTAAAAAGTTAACTTTTTTTTTAATTTTTTTTTTAGTTTTTTTAAACGTTGGAATATTGTGTATAATCACTTTTACAAATTCATTTAAATTTATGCAAAAAAATTTGCCATCATTTTTTTCGTAATTAAAATGAAAATTTGATTAATAAAATCGTTTCACAAGTTCTAAAGTATATTAAACTATAAAATTATAGTGCAAGTATATAAAAAATTATTGTTAGTGGGTGAATACCGTAAATCATGATATTTTCGCCAAAATATATCTCACTACCAGATGGTGTTTTGCATGGACGGAACCAACATAAGTGAGGCATGCTGCTTTGTACAGCAGTGTGTATTTTTTGCAAGTTTTTTAAGAGTCCGCTCATGGGCAATAAAATGTAAACCCTCGTTACCTCGGACCCTGATAACTCGGATATCGGATAAGTCGGACCGTGACCGAGAATCCAAATGTTTGCCCTCATAGGCTTACAAAGGGTCATTTTCTTTGACTTTTTTAACGGTCATTCTAAATTTTGACGTGTTATTCTAAAGATTATTGTGGCTTTTGAAATATTTTTTCTACCATATATATATATATATATAGTAGACTGTCTGTTATGTCCGACAATCGGCTTAATCGGACACCCTTCTCGCCCATGTAGTCCGACTTAACGAGGGTCTGCTTTCATAATTTCTCCAAAGTTCAATTGTGCTATTCTGTTCATTGATTTCAATGTATTTTTAATTTACCAAATTTTTGTGAAATATCGATCTCGCGTAAGTAAGGATACGCGAGTTAGGTAAGCCCCATTTAAAATAAAATACCATATAAAGTTATAGATGGTAAAATGTTGGCTATCTCAAGGCGACAGGGATGGCTGTGTGTTATCCAAGATGTAAATCGCTTTAGTGAAAGAAAAATCGTTCAAAGTTGGCTTCTGTCAGATTTCCCAAAGTTATGTCAATCATAACGGGTAAGGAGTTTTAAAAACAAAATGACCAAACAGAGGTTTTGCGCTTTGGCTGAGAAAAAAAAATAAGAAAAATTAAACAACTACATTTCGTGTTCATTCATTTCAAAAATAGCCATAATATTGCCAATTGCTTTTGAAAATATGGAAGCAGTTTTTGAGAAAACTTTACAAGCAAACCAAATCCAAAATAGGCAGAAATTAAAAAATTTTTAAAATATAAAAAAACATATTAACAGCGTAAAAGGAAGAATTTATATAGTGAAAATTGTGTATACCTCATCGCCACACATTCCATTCCTTGCCAGGTGAAGAAGACACTCTTTTATTTGCTCCTTCCATATACTCTCATTCATACTTTTTAGAACAGGTTTTCGCAACCTTTTTTATCCCATTCCTCATTTTACAGTCACTTTTTTACCTGTGAACACCTACAACTGAATAGTTTAAGCGAACAAAATTAATCAAAGATTTTTATATGCCAAAAATGATTGTAGTCATCTGATTAAATCCTATGCTTATTCGTATGGAATCAGAGAAATCGTAAAGCATTTTTATTTAAGAGTGTAGGTAGATATTGCACGCAAAAACAAAATAACATAAAAATCATATATGAAATATATTTATAAATAAAAAATTATTTTATATGCCTAAAAATATTTTATTATGCCATATTTGAATAAAAATATCATATAAGCTGTATGAATAAAGCACAAAAAAATAACAAAAGAACAGAGAATGAAATTCCTTATTGGTTGCAAAAAAGCTTGCATCAGTTCATACTTCCTTCTCAATGGGACTTTTGTTATTGCTTTTGAGCAACCAGTTCATGAATCCTTCCTTGGCTCAGTGAAAGCCAGTGCACACCTTGAAATGGGAAAGAAGGCATCAATTAGTATAAACTTAACTTGATTAAAACTTAACTAGAAAACTTATGAAAAGAATTATCTTTATATGTAGGTAAGTATGAATTGATAGGATTAAGTATATTAATGTAATATGACATACCTCAAGCTTGTTCCGTGATTTTGTTTTTATTACCAGTAATGCAGAAAACCCACTTTCGCACAGATAGGTTGAAGCAAAAGAACTCGCACTGCTAGTTCACTAATTTTTGGATATGATTCCATCATCGAACACCAGAAGCTAGGCAATGAGTTTGATAGGAACAAATTCATGGCTGTTGAATCGTGGATAAGCTCAAAGATGTCTTCTTGAGCCTCTTCTAACACATCATCCACCTGACATAATAACGGATTTTTAGTTAGTTCAGCATTTTTAGGGCTTAAGTCCGGAAAGTATCGCCCAAATTCATCGTCTATAGCTGATACAAGAGATCCATGATTTCCTTGGATAAAGTGCTTGGGACGTGACCATCAGCAAGAATTTCACTCAATAATGGAAACATCATAAATTTTCCTAAACTCACTCTGTTCTTATACAGCTTCAATTTCGCCAAAAATGCTAGTATTGAGTCACAGTGGTTGAGCATACTTTTCTTCGGAGTTTTAAGTTCAGCTGGTGCAATATTTCAAATATGTCTACAAGATAAGCCAGACGGAGCTCAAAGTGTTCAGAGTTCAATTTATCCAACAGCTCATATTTTTTCTTTAAGGCAAGAAAAAATATTTATCTTTTGCACAAGGTAGAATCAATTCTTCAGGAATTGTGTGTGATTTTTTTTCGGGATACTAAGTAAGCCACTTGGTAAAAAATGAAGGTTAACATATAACACCGGCAAGGGTATTCATATTTTAAACAAAAATTGAAAACAATAGAAAAAATTAGTGCATTTTGTGGTTTAAGATTTTTAAACGAATGCAAAAATGGGAAGCAAATGCAAAAATTGGAACCTACTAAAAAATTGCTAAATTTTTCGTATAAATACGAGAGCATTGTTTTTTATAGCACAACCATCAAAGATTATTTTATGAGTTGGTAATTTTTATGAAATTTATAATCTTTATTGTTAATAGTTGTAAACACAAAAATTCAATATATAAAAAATAAATACTTACTTGCTAACCAAAATAACATTTATAATTTGGAAAATAGAAGTATATTAGGAGATTCAGCATAAGTAGTTTGAAGTAGAATTTCCAGGGACCCCTTGAAATTTCCATGGACCCCCGGTTGGGAACCACTGCTTTAGACTCTTCTAATCCTCCTAAAATTCATCCCTACCACCAAGTCAACATCGATTCTCCACATGGAAATTTTCTGTATCATCCCTCCTCTTTGCTCACCCAAATTCCAAAGTTACCTCACTGCTCTAGCCTTTATTTTCAATTGTTTTTTATAGAGACAACAACCGATTCCTCACTATTGTATAAATAAAAATCTGCTCACACTCATAAATCGGTTCGACTGGAAGGACTCTTTTAAACAACTGACTGTTCCATTAAGCCTTTAATTCATTTGCAGAGTTAGACTGAATCGGGGTATTGTAGAGTGGGGGCGATATCGAAATTACAGCAATTTTTAAGATTGAAAATTTTTTAAAATGTTACAAAAAAACTTGAAACTATGGAAATTTATTTCTCACGAAAATTTCTTACTTTACAGTATGTGTTTTTAAGGAAGAATATGGATGTATGAATTTTTCCTATGCTCCAACTTTTGCCTCCACCTTGAATTTTCCGATCAAATGGCCAGATGTTGGTGTTGAAAAAGAATGTGACAAGAACAAACTGCCGAAGCTCTTACATACTAACTTCACTTCCAATAAACGTCATCTCTCTACTCACATATGGCATGCTCTTGATTGCGGCAGAGAGGCAGAGATGTGTTCCCAGGATCTCGAGATTAGAGCTCTTCCTTCTCACTTCCAATTTCTTCCGCATTCTTCTAGAAATCTTTGGCAAGTACGCCAATGTTATGCTGAAGTGCTTCTCGTTTCGCGTTTACTCTTCATTTCTATGGCAAACGTACATGACATATTTTCACTATTACCTACAAAACTTCTTGAACACAAACAACTTTCTTGCCATCGCCATCATCACGATGGATACTGTGAACATCAAGTTCATGAGATGGGTGAAGACGAATTATGAGAATGCGCTCATCCTATTCGTCATCCTCATCTCGGCTGGGATGACGCAGCCAATCCAATTCACGGAAAGACTGTTTCTACGCATCTACACGTGTGCTCACGTGACTTTGTGTGTGTATCGTGGCGAGCCCAAAACCTTCACTACCATCTCCTTTGTTAATTACTATCTCGCAAAGTTGTTCTACCAAATTATTCCCTGGTTCCTCAATCTCTACCTTTCCCTCTACACCATAAATTCTATCATCCTGTCGGGCAAGACGATTTTACGAGATTTTGAAAAGAAAGCGTGTAGCAGACGAGATCAAATCTTCTTTTCCTCTCTTTCCCTCGCATTTGCGATTCTGTACCTACCCTCAATTCTTTCAGACCTGTCTTATCCCCTCAAAAATAATACTTCGAAATGGATTCTTAGACATCATTTGGAGTTTCAGATTTTGGCCATTTCTGCTAACGCCCTCCTCCCCCTTCTATACCTTGTTCGAAGATGGCCGCCTAGAGATGGAAATAATAGCGTATAAAAAACATGTAAACATTTTAAAGTGTTCTTCGAAGAAATTATGCATTTTATTGTTTGCAAATTTTAAAATAAACCTCGCTTTCATTTTTCCTCCATGATTCGTTAAAGTTTTGATTGACAGTATAACATATGTTCTTCAGGGAAAACTAAAATATAACGTGAGGAATATTCAAAGATTATAACTATTAGTATGTGAACAGAAAGTTTGTCCATGAAGATGGCTAAGTTATATACCTGTATAAATCTTTGCCTAATTTTTATCATTAAAGTTACACAATCAAAACAAAAGTATAGCGGTTGAATTCAAGAAAGAGACATTTCCTAAGATAAAAAACATTATAATTTCCACATTAAGGCTAAAGTAAGTTATCCATCCTTTTAGTTTTAAAGTATATATTACATAGTCTACCTTTTCGCTTTAACAAGTCTTTTTTTCACTTTTCAAAAGAATCTAGTTCGTTTTATTTTTGGGAAAGTGCACAAGAGTGAATTGAGAATTGCCATAAGGCAATTAAAAGCAATTAAAATGCGCATATGGTCCGTAAACAACGTTACCCAAAAAGAGTCCGTGAAGAGAAGGAAGCTCAGAGAAGTCACATGGAGAATTCTGTTATTTTAGGAAAAAGATCAAATATATTTCAGAATATCTGCACCACTTTGAACTCATAAAAAAAGTCAACTTTTCTTTTCAAAATTAGATACATCTCATCCCAAAATTAACCATCTCTATTACCCAGAATCTGAAAAAGTTCAGAGTTGATGAAAGAAAATGCAGTTTCTTTGAGATAAATGTGTGGTAGTTTATGTTTTCTTACAACACGGTCTTGGATATAAGGATTTAGCTTTTTTACTTTTGTGAATCAAGAAAGTGAAAAGTTGGGAGGTATAGGAAAAAGGAAGAAAAATGGCATTTCTCATATCTAAGAATTACAGACTAAAATCGGATACACGAAGAATTTTAGATTTCGGATATTTGATATTTGCAGATATTTGATTTCGGGTTGAGGACAAAATTTTTAAATGAGGTCATTTTATATCTTCTTTCATAAAAGAAACTTTGCAAATTTATATCCAATATAAATTCAACCGAGAAAAGAAATTTATTCAGAATATTCTTGAATCAAATTATAATTGCCTTTCCAGTGAACAATAAAAATAAGCAAGTTTTCTACCTTTTCTGGATTTAAATTATTTCTTTTTTTTGTAGCAAAGTTTTCTTGCTCTTAGACTAAAAATTCGTTCAGATTTTTGATGTGATATTTGGAATAGCTAGAAAATTTTCTGGATTCTTCTCGGAACTCTTTCTTTTCGACTGCTGTTGGGTAAGAATATGATTCATCCTTTTTTTACATCGTGCATATATCCGTCATTTTAGAAGTACAAAATTCTTTTTCTCACATTATTTTTGTAGCTGGCCTTTTTTGGACAAGTTTCAACCAAGAACTTTTTTTTAATTTTATGCTAGTATGTAGAATCAGCACTCTCCGTTTCAATACCCCGACATTTTTTCTTCCCTCATAAGGGGGAATAGAGAAAAGATTCCGCCCCGGGAAAGGGAAGTTTCGGGGACACATCTGGTCTCTCCTATAATCAAATTTGATCAGTGCTTTATGATATGATGCGATATTATGGCTTACATTTATTGGAAATTGTATTAAATATTTTTTTATATAAAAGTAAATAATACGTTTTTTATAACATATCCATTATCCATTTTTCAATAAATTGATACTTGAAAAAAAAAATTGAATTTCTTTCAAAGGAAATTTATTTAGCTTCAATTTTTTGGAGATATATTGAAGCAAATTATGGACATCCAAGCATTTTAAGTCCTAAGGCTATTATATGCACGCATTATTATGCTTAAAGAGGATTAATCAATTTTTGTGATTTTCTTTTTATTAAGAGTCGGCAGACTTGGCGATCGAACCCTTGACCTTTCACTGTTAAACTGAGAGTTAAATACCCAAGCAACCAATGAGGCTCAGTTATATTAAATTAAATATTTTTGCTTTGACTTATTAAACTTTTTTCACAATTTTCTCAAAAAAAGTTTATAAATATATGAAAGGTAGAAGAAGAAGAAAAAGAAGAAGAAATATATTAGTAAATAAAGTAAGTATGTTAGGAAAGTAAATTAGTCAGCATAACATTTAATTGTCAATCTTTTTCTTATGCCATTTGTCGTTTCAGTAATACCTCTGATGTCACGAATAAGAAATTTATAGCAAGAAAATAAGGAAAAACTTTCAAAATTGGAACTTTTCAAGTTGGCATTGAGAAACAATGAGCATTTAAAACATTCAAAATTGGTAGGAGAAAGGCAAAGGGATATTAGTCTATACATCGAGATGTCAAATAAGTAAAAACAAAAATGCCTTTATTTCAAACTTTTTAGCTATTTATAGATGGATTAAATTTTAAAATAGTGTAGTTCAAAAAATTTTTATTTTTGAATTAAAGTTTAAAAATCGGTTTGCAGTAATTTTTAATTTTACAGTTCTTAGAGAATTTTTTTAGTTTTAAGTGTTTAACTAAATGTTTTTCATATGAAAAGTATCTAATCAATACAACTATTTAGGGATACTTTTATTTTTTAATTTAAAAAGTATCTCTTTTATCTTTTATATTGGTAAATTTTTTTTTTGTAATTTTATACTAAAATAGAGAAAGACATGATCAAAAAGTATCAAATTCTCTGCTACAACTATTTGAGAATACTTTTATCTTAATAAAAAAGAAATAAAAGGTTTCCTTTATTATTTTTTTTATTTTATAAAGGTTTTTTTTTAATTATAACTTTTGAAAAAGATACAATTTAATCAAAAAATTTTTTTCAAATACACTTCTAAGCTTGTTGCAGGCATCCCTTGAATAAATAGCGCAACTCTTCAAAACACACAAATGCTAATTAACTTTAATGTATGTCTCCTTAAAATTAACATCATCTCCTTTAAACACACAAAGGCTAAAGAATTTAAAAAAAAAATTTGTTCATAAATTTGTAGAAATTAATAGTTTTTCACAATGGAGCATACATAAAAATGGCGCCATAGTTCTACCCACTATGTGGTTATGTGTGTAAATAAATAGCCTATAAAGATTTGATATTTTTTAAAAATTTAATTCAAAACAAAATCTTTAAAATTTTGTTTAACTTCATTCTCAAAAACAGAACTTTTCATGATACCTGTGATCAAAATATCCAAAAAACCAAATTTAAACTCCTTTTTCAAGTTCACAAGACATCAAAAAGACATCCCCAACTTCTATACAAAGTTTAATTTGCAATCTTGAAATTTTCTTGTACCATCTCCTTAAAACACATCATTGGAAATAATAAAAGTATAGGTGTAAGTCTTCTTGAAGTTGTATTCATTATTTTTCAAAAACGTCCAAACATTAAAATATACTTTTAATTCTGGGCACCATTTGGTTATTATGAAAAAACTTGAAAAATCATAAAAATTTTCCTGAAGTTTTTCGAGAAAATCTAAAGTTTAAAGTTTGGTAAAAATTCCTTCTCAAAAAAACTAATATATCTCAATCCTAAAAATTTTAATATACTTAAATTTCTTTTTCATAAATTGTATTGTCAAAATAACTAACATATACTAATACTAAAAAATATATATTTGAAATTAATTGCCAAGAATAGAAAACTTTTTATATTATCGTCTAAAGAAGAAAAATATTTATTAAACATAATTTGTTTACTATTATTCAATTTAAAAAACATTCTTAAAGTTACAAAAATTCCTTCGATAAAAATGGTATTCTATGCAACTAAATTTAACGGTCCTCGGACATTTCGCCCCATTATTTTCATAAGACAGTTCGTCCCATGGACAATTCGCCCCATTATTTTCATAGGACAGTTCACCCCATGGACAATTCGCCCCATTATTTTCATAAGACAGTTCGTCTCATGGACAATTCTAAAAATTCTAAAAAATTAAGAGATGTCTATGGGGCGAAATGTCTGTCGACCAATTTAACAATATCATATCATTCTTAAAAGGTCTTAAATTTGGCAACTCTAAGGTTTCAAAAAAATCATTTGTAAAATTTGTTTGTATTTGATTGAGAGAAGAAACAATACCAGCGCATACATTTTTTGATATTTAAACTTTTAAAAATAATAATAGAATAATGTTTAAAAAGCCGGAAAATGGCATTTTTGATGTTTCATGAAAATTTAAGCTTGGTTAGAGCTCTAATTTGAAATGTCGCTTGTCTCAAACGGTCAAGAAACAAAAAAAGTTATAAATAAAAATAAAAAAATAATAGACGTATAAAATTTGAACTAAAAAGCTAGCATTGAATAGTACATAGATAGAAGTCGTTATAGACCAAAGACTCTTTCATGAATATGCACATTTTGCAACGGCATCACTAGGTTTCGCTGGTGCGTATACGTGGGGTGTATGATAGCTAGGATGAAAGTATAATATATAGCCAAAGGATCTAAAGGTGCAAAAAGTTCTGATGAGTAGTAAAATTTTGTATATAGACCTGATGAGTGAATATCTTTAGTTTTACGCTAATTATTATTACTTGAAAACTATAAGAAAATTTTGAACAAATTTGGAGATCTGAAATATACATATAACTATAGAAACCTATCTATGCAAAATTTGGACAATTTTATTTTGTAGTTTTTTTGCAAATGACCTCCGATTCATTGGGGTTTGCCTTATATATGCCAGAAGATTTTGAAAAAAATTTATTCCTTCAACACAAAAGTCTCCACAGTTGAGATCTGAGGAATGATAATTTCAGCATGAAGAGAATCAAACTGACCACATGTTGAGAGTATCCAATGTAAAATGTGCAAATCTCGAAAGCATTCAGTAGGGGATCATCAACTGCAAAGATGAGAGCGACTTGAATGAGGGAGTATGGAAGCCAAAGGAGAAAGAAAGTGAAGGTTAGCAGGGCAAACGCTTGACTCATTCTCTTGTTGGAAATCTTCTGTGCTTGGGGGTTTGGGCTAGGCGCCATTTTGAAATTGGAGTAGTTGGCGTTGGCTTGGTTATTTGGCTGAGTGTTTGTGACGGCATTTGAATTCGCTTTTTCACTTTTTGCATGAGCTTCGTCACTAAACAAATGTATAAAACGGAAAATGCTATTGTCGACAGATCGCCCAAAAGCTGAAGTGTTGACTATTATTGACGATCTAGTCTTCAAAGTGTAATAGTCTCATTTTAATCGCTTCGCTTTGCGGATAATTATACTTTGCATTTTATTTAAGTGCGATCAAAAGCACAAATTAAGATCACATTTAGATTTTGGCAGAACCAAATCAAAACTCTTTCAAAAAATTTGTATTGATCCGAAAAGATAGTAGCACGAATGAGGAAAAATATGCAAATATTTAATTTAAAATCAGAACAATATATATATATATATAAATCTTTTAAATTGGAAAGGTTTCCTTAAGTCTTTGCTAAGATTCGCATATTTGGTATAAAAATTTGAAATTAAGAAATGCATACTAAGAATTGCATATTAAGAAACCTAATTGGTTTGCTCCACCTTCTTTTTATATTTCAGATTATTTTTATAATTCTTTTTTCTAAAATAAATAAAAAATTAAAAAAAAATAAAAAAAAAATACGAAACGTGAGTAGAGTTGGTTAGATGCTGGATTCGATAACTTAAGGTCTTAGGTTCGATCCCGCATCAAGCCTGCTTTCCCATAGTTCGATACAAGCGGCGCAATTATGCCTCCTCGATGATGGTACCTTTCAACATCTTTGAGAAACGGACTTTTATAAATTGATGACTTGAAAGGCTAACAAAAATGGTTTCATTTTTATAATTAGTTGAATCGAACATATTGGGCATATGTAAAGAACTTCGTCTCTCCTCCGTTGTGGAACAAAACTTGATCGCATTAAATCAAGGAGCTAGAGAGGTAATATGAGAAAAGTGAAAAAGCTAAAGATTATTTTATGTGTCTTGTTTCGCCATTTTGGAAAAACTGCTCGCTGAAAGAAAGAAAAGATGAACAATGTGGAAAGGGAAGCACAAATCAAAAGAGAAAGCACACATTTTACTCTTTCAATTTTCTTCAAACTCAGTCTTTACAAAATGAAGAAGGTGGCTTAGTATGCGAGAAGAATTTTTCTTTAAGAAAGTGAAGATTTCTTCTCAAGATCTTTTATTTGATGGTAGATCTGGAAAAATGAGTTGAAATAAAGATTCTTCCAGTTTAACTAAGAAAGATGCGTTTGCTTTGTCGACTTATAGGAATAGCGAATTTGAAGATGAGATCTATGTATGCGAATTTATAGGGTATGCAAACTTTAAAGTATTTCATGATATTACCAATTAATTTGATAAAGCAAACAAATAAATTTTTTGAAGTCGCTAGATTAATTTTTGCAAGAAATGAAAGTCACTTTTGTTGTCCGTACTTAATATATTCAGATATTTGAAAAAAATATAATAGTTTGGGATTTCATTGAAAGTAAACATATGTGCTTTTCCAAAGTGACGCAAAAAGGAATGAGAACAATGGACAAGGAATTATATTTATGCTGCATTTGATAAACATTACAAAGAAATAAAGAAAATTATGAAGGTGACAAATGAATTAATCAAATTCTCATATAAGGTATACAGGCGCGCACATCCTCAAAATTATTGGGGGGGCGAAATTTTTTTCTTGCAATTTTCAAAATTAGTGGTCTGGAAATACCACGGGAGACCAAATATCCTTTAAAATAGAGTGTATTCAGCGCATACCCTAAAGTCCTAAATTTATAAGACTACATTATATTTTTTTTTACAAAATTAGTGAATTTAAATACTATACTTCCAGCGAAAATATTTTAATTAAATTTACATATCGAATATAGTGCGCAGAAAAAATGCCCCCGGAAAAAATGCCCCCAATTAAAAAGTAGGAAAAAATGCCCCCAATTAAAAAGTAAGAAAAAATGCCCCAATTAAAAAGTAGGAAAAAATGCCCCTAGTAAAAATGCCCCAATTTAAATTAGGAAAAAATGCCCCAACACAAAAATTTCAAAAAATTATTAATTAAAATTTTTAAAAAATATATGTCAAATAAAGATTTTTTGTAAAAAAAAAAGTTAACTTTTCATTTAAAACATTTAAAATTTAATTAAAGTAAACTAAAAAACTCAGCATACGACAATTTTTTAAATACAAAAATTTTTTTTATAAAACAGCAAATATTTTTGGACTTTGTGTGTATCAGAACACTTTCTAAATATAATTTGTATTTTAACTGATTTTAAGAACACATTCCCACAAATATGCACTTTGCTATTGTTTTCAAGAACTTTATAAAGAAAAAACCCTATAGATTAAGAAATTTTAGGAATTTAGCCTTTCAAAACGGTACCAAATAAAAATATTTATATAAAATCCTGAAAATCAAAAATTAGGGGGCATTTTTTCCTACTTTTTAATTGGGGGCATTTTTACCTACAACCATCGAATATACACTAGTTTAAAAAAATCCAAAAATGTTAGGGGGTGGAATAGGGTTTTCATTTGAAAAATGAAGTAGTCTACCAGGCACATTACAGGAATTGATGAAAAGATATTTGATTCATAGAGAAAACAAATAACTGAAGGTTGGATAGTTTTATATGAGTGAATGTGGTCTAAAGGCAAAGAGTCTACTAGACACCCTGGAATGTTTATATGAAAAAATTTGATTGATTCAGGGGCAAGAGTATAAAATGAAGTTATAATTGTGCAAACAAAAATAAGACAAAAAATTAAGATCGCATTATTTCATTTTACTCAGCATCATTCAAAAATAGATTAAAAGCTAAATTGATACAAGCTACAAAAAGTAAAATAACTTTTAACATTTTGCAATGATTTGCCTTTTATAATAACTTTTAAGGAAAAAAAGTCTATCAGAAAAAGTTATAGAGCTTCAACAAAAATTAAACAATTTTAGTGCATAACTTAAGTTTTTTGAAAACTAATTTGACGTATCCCCTACAGCATACTCTATCTATGGGTGGCATGGCAGGTTGGTTGAGATGATGGACATAGCACGGAAGCCTCTGGATTCGATTCCTCATCGATACAAATTTGTTCATAGTTTGACATAAGCGGTACATCAGTGCCTGGTCAATGAAAATACATCCACTGCACCACTCAAAATTAAAAAATTTGCTACATAATTAACATAAGAGAGAAAGGAAACAAAATAAACTAATAAAGCAATTTTCACTATTTTAAAATGGAACCGTCTGTTCTTAAAATAATTTCAAAATAATAGGAGGCATAAAGAATGAGAGTTTATTTGATATTTTCAAGTTTTTATAAGCAGCAAAAGCCAACGTTAAAGTAGCTAGCCCTTATAATTAAAAAATTATTTAAATAACGGTCGACAGACATTTCGCCCCCTGACAAATTGTCTCATAGGCTATTAGTATCATCCATCTTTGCTTATTATATGTGTAAAATTATTAAAAAAATTTATATTCTTGTTTATTTTATCTCTATTAAATTATTTCAAATCAATCAATTTATCTCTTAATTTTTTAGAATTGTCCATGAGACAAAATGTCTTATGAAAATAACTGGGCGAATCGTCCTTGAAACAAAATGTCTTATGAAAATAATGGGGCGAATTGTCCATGGGACGAACTGTCTTATGAAAATAATGGGGCGAAATGTCCAAGGACCAAACTAACATAAATCAAAGTATACGAGAAAAGAAAATCATTGCGTTTTTTTGAATATTTCTGTCTACAAATAAAATTCTGACAGCTGTCATAAATAGATCAAGTACATTTTTAACAACTGAAACATTTTGTTTCGATATAATATTTTTATTATAATAATCAACAAATTTTCTTAAAAAAAGTGATTTGATTATGTACAGTGTTACTTCGAATCGTGAATATCGAATTAGTCGAATCGAACATTATAAAAATATCTCTGCTCAAATATTAAGCAAATAGGGTATTCTTGCTTTTAAACTGAATAGATAGTCAAAATATTCATTCCAAAATAAGTATTGAAAAAAATTTCTTGACTTGAAAAAATTAAAGTTTTCAAATGTTACAAAATGTAGCAAACGTAGTGATAAAGATTAAATGACTTTTGTTGAAAAAGTTCTTAGCGCGAGTCTAACAATATTCATTGATATAAAATTGTAACGATTGAAAACTATTTTAATTAAACTCTAAATGCAAATTAGACAGAAGCAGTGGTGTAGTCAAAAAAAGTTGATAGAAGGGCACAATTTTAAAACAAAAAACTTGCGCAACATTATTTATACTTTCTTGACCCTTTCATTGGAGAAATTTTCAAAAACTGATATCGCATAAGATGCATGGGGCACAGAGCAGCTTGGCATGATGTTTGATTGATTCGAAAGTCTGCATTCCTTCTATGCTATCATCATACATGTTTTATAAACAAGCAGCAACTCTTACTTATATAAAATTATTGGGGGGGCGAAGGTCAATTTCGCCCCCCCCCCTCGCCCCCCGGATGTGCGCCCCTAAAGGTATAGTATTTTATGAATAGTAAAAATGTAGATCAAAGAAAATTGGATTTATGAAATTTTCTTGACCTGGTAGTAATTTTTTTTTCTATTATTGAGTTATTCAAAACTCAAAAATGTATACGGTCTAGCTAGACGGTCAAATAAAAAACTATAGCACGGCAAAAACCAAAAACCAAATCATGTCTTACCCTTGACATCCTTCCTCTTTTATGATGACAGTTGAGGGAGAGATTTGATTGGCGTATTTGATGCCCAGACAGAGATATATGATGGCGCTGAGTATGAAAGCGAAGAGGTACATGAGAAGCACAGTGGTCAAGCTGTTTGTGGTGCCGAGACGCGCCTGAACTGCACCAAACATCAGCGGAACACTTTCGGAAGCCACATGTTGCTTGGAGCCCATTGGAATCAGGACCAAGACGGTGGCACACGCCGTTATGCACAACAAATACACGCATAACTTTTTCTTACGCTTCGTGAGATCAATCTTTGACATGATGTACCTGTTTGCGTCGAAAGAAAAAGTCTTTGCAAATGTTGTAGCATAAAAATATGAATGTTTTCACTTTCACTAGACAGAAAAATTATGTTTACAAAACTTTTTAAAATTAGTAATAGTGGTAGCGAATTTTGGGTTAATAATAATCACTGAAGAACAGCCAAAAATCGCAGTTATGTAAAGTTAATTTTCTAAAGTAGTTTTTGGTGTAGAATTCAAAAATTGAAAGGTTTTTTCATTTTTAGTTCAAAATTTTAAGATATTTTCAAAAATTTTGTTTTTATGTATGCTGATTGATACTATAACTAATTTTGATTTTACAGAATTTAATGCAAAACTAATTAATTATTAAACCCTGAAAAATTCCTAGAGGACTTTGTAAAACCTCCCCAAACTAATTTTATTATATTTGTGGATGTTTTACAGGTAAAAAATGAACGAAATCTTACTTTGATTTTTCTTATTTACCTTTAGCAAAAAAAAACAGCGCCTAGAAATTGAAAATTAAGATCAGATTCAGACTCACCGTATCCAAAAACATAAAACTTGGACGTTTGTTAACAAGCGTTTTTTTTTTAAATAATTAAAATTTGTTCCACAGTGATGATATAATTAGTGCTTTTTACTAATTGAATAGTACATCATATTCTAGTGTGATTTTGAAACGACTATTCAAAGAAATTACCAAAGGAAAATGATGTGATTAACTGTTTATAAAAAATTTCGGATATTTCTAAAAAATTTCATTCTATTATAGGCACACTGGTTAATCCGAAAGAAGATTAAAAAAACCCAATCAGAATTTGGAATTTTTAACAAAGCATTTATTGTCTTATCCAATTTTATAGGCTTACTTTAGCATCTTAAAATGTGGCTCAAATATTATCAATGTAAGACATATATTTTAACAAAAACTGCATATGTTACAATCCACTATCGATAAACCCGACTTCATTATTCGGAATCCTTTTAAAAAAATTGTTTTTCTTTTCTTTTCACGTTTGAATTCAGGAAAGATAAAAAATGTTTCTTACTTTAATAAATAGAAAATGGCTGATTTACTAGAGTTATGGTTTTATATAGAAATTCATAACAAAGTTCTGCTCAGATTAACGGGGGTTGATTTTTTTTTAATTTTCCAGAATCAATTGGAAATTTTACCTCTGGAAGGAGATAAAAAGCAGAGAGAAGGCGTAGGAGAGAAAAACCACACTGAATAAGATGTGCTGGAAAATGGCGTATTTGTAGTTGGTGTAAAGGTCTTTGCGAATATTGACGCAGATGCAGCCAATGAAATGCAGGATGCCGTTAGTCACGCCCAACGCACATAGATAGACACAGATGTAGGCGGAGGTTTTGAAGATGGACGCATTTTTCAGGAAGACGAGAACAAAGATGCAGTTGGTGATGACGATTAGAAGGCTGAGTGGAAGATCAACAGCATAAATCAGAGTTTGGTACAGAGCAAAGTTTGTAGTTTCTTCTAGTGTAGACATTTGGAGTTCATTTGTTATCAAGCGTGTACTCCTGAATTAGCGGAATATTCTACAAAAAGGTGAACAGTTAAACAACGCAACAACCAGATGTGCTTCATTAATACCTATTTGCACCGAGACAAAAATTATTTCGAATTAAAATGACGACTTTTAATAAAAAAAGATCCCAAAAAGTGCAAAAACATCCCAAAATAAGGGAAATTATTATTAGAGGTGAAAAATAAAGATAGTTTTGCAATTAGTTCGCTAATTTTTGTAAATTAAGAAAAACGATAAAAAAAAAACAAGGTATTCAAATGCTAACTTTTGTGTTGACTTTGTTGATTTTTCGTTATATATATTTTAGATCCAATGTTAAGCCTGTTCAAAAAGTCATTTTATTTTTTTGAATGAAGTAATTCCTAAAAGATTTTACAAATTTTCAAGCAACAAAATCTTTGAATATTCTAGCTACAACTTTCAACTTGCTTAGTGCCAATCAGAATTTGCTTGATGCCATTTGAACTTGAAAAGGTATGGAAACAATTTACATGCGCTTCCTCTTTTTGGCCAATCTTTTTTACAGCTCCTGAAATGTCTCGCATCAAACTCCAGCAGTAGTGTCGGCATTGTCAAAGCTCCACCATTAATTTAATGTCTTGATGAAAACACTCTCTTTTTTCTTCGATAAAATAACTTCTAGACTTACTTTTTGTTCCCTAAAACAGCAGTGTTCTCATTAGAGGCCCAACAAAATCCTGGTACTAGGACAGGATCCCTCCTACGCACGACAAAATCTGTCTTAGAAAAAGATTACTATACCGCAGGTTTTGAGATTGGAGTATTTCGGTGTACGGGTGTCTAATGTCAATGTGTATATGTAGTATGCTATGCATCTGTTCGTGGGTATATGTGTCTAGATTTTTTTGTGTCAGGCGTGTATTATACAAATAAATAGAAAAGTTTGTGTCAAGAATGTCAAAAAATGTAGGTATGTACAATTGCCTTAACACTAACTGTAATGCTCACAAATTGTAAACCTAACAATAAGTTACAACACATCAAAGCACATTTAAAAATGGATTGAACCCTTGTCAACAACACTATCATGCAAACTGAGGAATAAATATGAAAAAAATGAAAATCAGCTATACATTGGAAAATATCCCCAAAAGACAAAATCAAGCCGGACAAAGCAATTCTAATTTTTATGAGTGTTTTTAAAAACAAGGCATCTTTTTTTTAAATTGCACATTTCATTAAACTAAAACATCCTTGCGCAGCTTATCTTTGGAATTCTCTCTACACAAAAATTATTTTGATAACATTCATATCATTACTGTAACTTTTTATAGCATTTCCATGAAGGGGTGACTTTAAATTTGTCATGGGAGATTTTGTCTTGATGTCTCAATCCCTGCATTTTCTTATCTTCGCTAATACTTGTCTGAAAAAGTCTCCAATATGTTTTTGAATGGAAGAAAACAGCAACAAATATCTCACAAGTATATTTATATGTGAATATATTTTTTACATCGATTACAAAAAACTTAGTACATTGTGTTTGTTCTATTTTTCTACATATATTTGCGGGCAAATAAATGGGGCTGAGACACTGCGCCCTTATTTTCTTATTAATTGCGTCGTATATGAACAACTTTTTTTTCTTTAAAAAATTTTTTTTTTTTTATAAAAAATATTCTTATTTTTATTTAGTTAATTTGTTTCTTGTCAGTTAGTTAGTAATCATCACTAACTTGTAATATCTTAGGGAGCGCAATGGCATTAAACATAAATAGTCAGTCACATGTCTTTAGTTGGTTGTGTAAAAAATTATCTGTAATCTGATTTTTCCAAGAAATTTTTTATAAGACGAAAACTTTGACGAGAGATCTTTGTTGCATCGAAATAAAAATGATTTTGTGAAAAATTAACCGCTACCTGTTAAACTCTTTTCAATAATCACTAATATGTTCAATTACAAAAGTTAGCAGTAATTAAATAAAGATTGTTGATTTTTAATGTTGAATAAATTTTTTTTAATCAATCATATTTTCTCAATAAATTCTTTTTCTTTTAAAAACTAAAAAAGTGAAAGATAAATAATAAACATAGAAAAGATCATTTAGGTGGAATAAAGAAGTCTTCCAAAGAATCAAATTTTGATTGTAAAGTCAAAAAAAGGGATTTTTAGGTGAAAACAAAATTGACCTGGAAAAACTTACGCATTTTAACTTTATTCAGGGATGTGATGAACTCATTAGATTCTGGTTGATGTGCATAGAGATACAATCATCACATGATTAATGATAATGCAAAATAGAAGATAATATTGATTCATTGATCCAACATCATTATTATTGTTGTTAAAGCATAAAGTGTGTTTTTAGGTTTAAAACGTGATATACAATGTCTTCTAAGAAGAATAAGATTTGAATCCCTAATTATTACCATTCATTCATCAAGTTTTCCTTTTTAGATTGTAAAGAGGAGGTGTAATGAATGAATTTGAGAGAGTAACAAAATAGCCATTAACAGCAATCTCCGTATTTTGATTTACTTAACTAATTGAGTAGATCGAGAAGGTGGGATGGATCAATGATTTCAATTAATAATATATTTAACAAAAAAGTTGTTAAAATGACTATTTTCATAAAATTTAGAAAAAAATTTAGTGATTTAGATTTTCTAAATTAATTAGAATTATTGATTTTTCATTTTAATAGTTTTTTGAGTAGTAGGAAATATTTGCTAAATTATATTCTCTTGATTCTCCAAAAAAACATAATTTAATGGAGAAAACTTGAAAGCTGTTTCACTTTCTACGTGTTTACATCCATGCAGAGTGAATTGGCGACATTTGAAGGAAACTACACTCTCTTTTGCCATCTTTCATTCATCCATAACATTTATGGTTGTAGAAACAGAGTATGTATTTTATATTCGAGCTTGTGATAGTCGATTACTACAATACATAAACTAAGCCCACGCTAACACAAACTGTGCTTTTACAACACTTACTGTTTATACAGGGTACTTGGACATTTATCCGAAAAAATTTTTATTAACCCATTAAGACCCAATGCTCCCATTTGGGAACATAAGGCATTTTATCTTTGTCTGCTTTTTTCAATGACCTTGAATATAAATCGTCTGGGTTTTTTAGATATCGTCTGATTTCTATGGTACTTAATGGGTTAAACGGACATTTAGCAAAATGTACAATTGAAGGACAGGTATTTAACAGAAGAGGAGAATACAATTTGATATTCTTGCAGACTTTTGCGACCAATAAAATAATATTGTTCCCATTTTAAAATAGTAAAACTCATAAAAATGCAGTGAAATCGAAATAATCAATAACAAAAATTACTGTGCTAATTTGTAATCCGTCATAAATATAAAATTATTTACACAACTTAACAACATAGGTTATCATGATGAAAGGCATTATTTTTGTGGGAAAAAGTCATTATGATCCATAACAAAAATTCATTAAAAAATCAAAAAAAAATTTAAGAAAAGTAACAAATCAATAAAATTACATTTTGCGCGTTTGCTGTAACCAGTCTTCTGAACAATTTTTTCTTTGACCACAAGCTGTCTATGTCTGGAGGAGTTATAGATAAAGCCTTACTCTTTTCGCCCGAAAATAAGTAAATAATCCGAGTTATTATACAAAATAAATTTAAAAAAAATAGCCAATCATAGTTACAATTATAAAAGCATAATTTCACTATATTTTTCGCTTTTGAAAAATTTTCGTGGATCAGCAGAGTCCATGGACCAGGAGTTGGGAAAAATTGAACTAAAGTCATGCCCTCATATGGTATATAAAAAATGAACAATCGACATATCATTTCAATATGAGAAAAATTAGCTTATTCATTGCTTTTTCCAATAAATTCCAAGTCTCATAATCAACCAAAATCAATTTCAGACACAACAGATGCAGAAATAGAATAATCATCTAAAGCAAAGCAATAAGAAATAAAGTGTGGGTGAAGATGGAAATTAACTCATCATCATTATGAACGTAATTCAGCAAATGCAGGACTCTCATTATAAGCATTAGAAATATGTATGTAAGACCAGAAAAATCCTAAAAAAAGAAACTATGAACAAAACTAGTGTTTTGGAAATTAAAATTTTTTTTCTTATCCTAACCTCTTTTTTTCTTTTTTTTTTGACAAAAAATGAATGGATATACTTACATAATTTAGGTAAAAGTTTTTGATTTAAAGATATTATGATATGATATTGTAAAGAAAGACGACAAAATTTTCGCGTATCAATTTCTAAAGTTTTTATACAAATAGAGAATTGCTTCACATTCATGGGTTTATGAAAAATACCAAAATCATTTTAAAAGACCTAAAGTCATTCACTATACTTTTTGTTATCTTTATTGTAATTTAAATATTATTTACAAATAAAGAAATTTATATACATCACATATATCACAAATGCAAATCAAATAAAAAAAATGAGATATTGCTTTTAGGAGAATTTTACTTTCATTTTTACAAATCTTACTAGTAACAGCCTTTAAACCATCACTTATTAGTGGAGTCTTTGTTCTTAGCAGACAAATATATATATATATGCAATTATTGAAAAATACATTATAAAAATATATTCACGTGGTTACATATCACTTGGGCAACACAAAAAGAATATGCTAAAAATAAAAAACGCTTTTTCAAGTTTTGAATACAAATATAAAAAAGTTGAGAATAATAAGCTGGAGCTTAAAATGTTTTGAAATTTTGTTTTTTTTACATTAATTTTAAATATAATTAAAAAGTGAAGTTTTGAAATATTTTTTTATCAATTTTGATATATTCTTATACAAAAGATGGCGACGTACATTGAAATTTCTTCCTAATCTTTAATCCTATCCTCAATATTTGGACTACTTTATTTGCATTGTCTATTTAAAAATATTTTTTAAGTTATCCACTTTTAAAATGACTTTTGGCGGCAGATGGCCTAGTGGTAGGAACGTGGGGCATCGATCCAGATGGTGTGCGTTCGATTCCTGATTGTATCTATCCCTTCCATCTGTCCAGCTATGGAATATTATTTTTCCTTTGGATGCGATATAGACAACTAAAAAAATAATAATGAATTCATTATTCACTGAAATTGATGTCTGTGGAAGAACTCTATTTATGAATGTAAATTTTCAAACCCGTCCATATCTGCCATTTTTAAATGAAAACCGGCACATGGGGCAGACCGGGCATTAGGTAAACGGATCTTAACCGCATTCATTCAGTGTTCAAATTCTATATATTCATAGCCGCATATTTTTGTGTATAAATTATATTGCCACAAGGAACCAATATGAATTAAGTTTTTATTTTGTGAAAATATTCAAATGTTTTTTTGTTTCAGCTTTGGTATAAAATACCACAATCATAAATTTGAAATAAAAGACCTTTCATATTTTGATTCCACAATTTATATCAGAAGGACAGAAAAGGGATACTAGCTTTTATTTTCTGAAAAGTACATGGAAATATTTTTTGAGATGTTGTATAGGACGTGATATGTTCCAACTTATCTATATTTTTCTACGTTTTGACAACAATAAATTGTAAGATCACAAAGACAAAATTTCTTCAAAGTTTTTAAAGTTTCGTTCTCGAAAAAATTTATGACTATAAATGAACAGATGGTGAAATTTAGAGGAAATTCATCCTGACGGACGTTATGCTTTTTTCGCATTCAAGCTTCAAACGTCAATTAACATAAATTTATCATAAAAAACAAATTGAAAACTTCCATGTAAACGTTCAAAATGATATGAAATATACACATTATTTTAGTAATAAAATGCTGATATTCAGTTTGGAAATAACTAAACAAAAAATTTCAAAGATAGCGTTAAACTGAAAAAAAATATTAGGATTATAATAATTTTGTTTTAAGAGGGCGTTGTTGTACGTTGATGAGGTATCATGTGATAAGAGTCCATATGATGATAAGCAAATTGATATACGTGATCATTGAATGTAGGCCAAAAGACTCACGCATTTCCACACTTGAAGGGCATGACGATATCTTAGGCTTACTTTATTCTGAACTTTTTTTTACCTGTTCAAGATTTAAAACTAGGGAAAAATAACAATTAGAATTTGATTCCACTCTACGCTACTAAAAGGCAAAAAAATTAAGATGCGATTTATTTCTTAAAATGGAGGTAAAGTAGAAGGAAATTCTGTAGCAAAGAGAGAGAGAGATTAAAAAGAAAAGCATTCGAAAGAGAAACACTAGAGATAAAAGTTAAAAGAGAAGTTTAAATGTAAAATAGTGAAGAGAAGAGATTGGTTATTAACAAAGTTTTGCGCTCATCTGCGCTTTGGTTTGATTTTCGTCCAGACACCTTCATTATCTTGTTCCTCTTCACCTGCGCTGTTTTGATTCGGTGTTGCATTGGAAGCCGCAATAAAGTCTTCACTCTCTTAAATTCAAGGATTTTAAGTTATTTAGCTTTTCGAGTTCTACCCCGACATTCACAATTCGCAACAAATACCATATGTGCATACTGTTACGATCAAAGAAGATGAAATAAGAAATTACCTCCCTCTCTGGCATGATTGCTGGACGGATATGAATTACTTTCTCTAAAAAGGTAACATAATATAGATTTTTGTAGTTATCATTACACATTTGAAAATATTTCACAGAGAAATAAAATCAGATGATATGTCATGTACTTTTTTCAAAAGTTTCAGGTGAAGCCCGAGTATAAAGGAAAACTACTACTCAGCTAATAAAAAAGGGCAGTTGAATATCAAATGACATTTGAGAAAGTATAATAAGGGTTGCTGAAATCAGAGTGAAAAATATCCTAGTCCATCTCCAAATACTCAAAAAATAGTAATTCCATTCCAAAACCCAAGCTCCGATACAGAAATTGGATGTTTTTAACTCAAAATGATAGAAGACAGAAATGGAAGAAAATTTTTTATGGACTTTACTGATATTAGACACGTGAGTAGTTGCTGCGGTAAAAGACTTTTTCCGATTTAATATCTGCCTATCCATTTAACTAGACAAAATCTAGCTAACTTTGATCAAATAACATTCCAAGGTTTAAACACGGCTTTCAATTAAAATGTCATATGAAGAAGTTTTTATTACGCACACTATAACAAAAATAAGACGATCTTAGTGAGATCTCAAAATAAAATAAAGGAAATGACAAAAAAAATAGATGTAAAAAGAATTACGCTAGATTTGGATTTTGTTCATTTCTTCTTTCAGTGTGGCCATCATCATCAGCGTTGGCAGAATATGGGGTGGACTTTCCAAAGCTTAAAACAGAGACACCAGATGGCCTTGGAGGAAAAGTGTTTGTCCTGGGAGCGAATCCTCTGCCATCATTTCGCCTGAAACATACGAATTTAGAGGCGGAGAGAACGCAAAACAATATTCCACAAAATAAATTCAATCAAACACATAAAATAACCAAAGATAGATGCGTAAAAGGGTGAAACAATGGAAAATATTTTTAAAAGACCCATGGTCTCGTAGACAATTATGCAATTTTCCCATACATGGAGAAAAAGCTCGATCGCAGAGTTGCTAATTTGGAGATAAATTTGCCAAATGTTGCGAGGTTTCTTTCATTTTAACTATACTTCTTTATTTTGCTTTTACGGCAAAGATTTTTTGGCGTATATATAAATATAACATAGAAAAAAGATTTAGGGTTTTCTAATTTTTAACGGATTATTTTATCGACATCAATGGCGGCGTGAGTTACGTTGGCTAGCCATTTGACTTCGATACCACAAGTTCTTGGGTTTGATTCAGAGTCAAGACTTCTTTGCCCAAAGTTCGACACCAATGGTGCAATTCTGCGTTGTGATGAAAAGACTGAACAAAGGATGTTATAACAAAAATGGATTTTGTAGAGATCTACTGTTAAAAGTAGCAGTGTAAGACAAACTCATCCATATTTCAGGTTGAATTACTCTTAAAAATCACATTTTTGTCCGCCATGCTATTGGAAACAGGCAATGGATAATTGCATTTATGCACTATACTTATGATGCAAAATCATTAGTAAATATTTTTTGAAATGTTTAGCTATACACCAGAGGTACTGAATTGGAGGCCCGCGGTGCGAATCCGGACCTTTTGAGTGTTGTAGTTGAATCCCAGGCGAACAATATCATTAACGAACATTGGTTTGTTAATGAAATTATAATTTTATTATTATTAAGAGTTAACACAAAGAAAAAATTTCCATTGCAAATGTTATTTTCCTATACTAAGCTTTATCTTAACTTATCGCTTTATATGTGACATGGCATGTTCCAAGAAAAGAAAGGTTGATGATGAAAATCGTTCCTTCAAGGAAGAATGGATACAACAGAATGCTTTCATTCTTCCCACAACCAGCTCTAAGCCAATTTGCCTTATATGTAGCAAAAGCATTGCCTTAGTGAAGAGCAGTGATATGAAACGCGATTATGAAACTAAAAACAGTGGATTTGAAAAGATGTATAATCAAGGAACTAAAGAGAGAGAAAATAAAATAATTAAGCTAAAATGGCAGTATCAGAGGTCAACCATAGTTCTTGCCAATACTATGAAACCCCAGAGAGGGCATTGAAGTGTTCAATGAGAATAGCTTGGATCTAGAAAAAACACAAGAAACCCTTCGCTGAAGCTGAAGTTGTTAAATAATGTATGCTGAAAACTGTGATAATAAGCAGAAGAATAAAATAAAAAATAAAATAAAGCAGATTCCATTATCTGATTCCACATCAATGAGGAGAGCGGAACTATTGGCTGATGATCTCATGTCGCAACTTGATTTCGGAACAGACAGTAGTGACAAAGCTCAGCTCATCCTTGAAGGAAGAACACGAGGAGAGGATATTTATGGATCATTAAAAAGCATGTTGGGATCAAGAAATATTGATGTTAAATCCAAATTTTCGCTGTCCACAGATGGAGCCACAGCTATGCTTGGCCGAGAGAAGGTACTAGTTGCAAGATTAAAGGCAGATAATGCTGACATGATAACCTACCACTGCATAATCCACCAATCACTACTGTGTGCTAGTCTGGGAGATGAATATGGTGAAGTCACGGAGAGACTATTATGAAGCTAGTAAACTTCTTTCCAACTTTTCCAGTTTCCCACACTTTTGGAACAACGTAAAGAAAAAAACCCGATACTAAACATGTCCAATTTATTGAGAAGCTGATCAATAATTTCAAGGTACGTTTTCATGACTTTGTTCTTGGAAAACAGCTGCTGCTGTTCACTCAAAACACTTTTCTGGTGACAGATATCGCAGAATTTTCAGTCGAAGCAAAACTCATCTGCAAATGGGTAGATGCTGCAAAAATCCAACCGGAACTAATTGACTTTCAAGAGAATGTAGAGCTGAAACAAGTACTCTGTGATGATTGTGCATCAGAAACATTTTGGTCAAAGGAAGTTTGGCACCACTTATGATGCGAGTCTGCTTTCTCTACCATGAACTTTGTGAAGAACAAGTTTCGCTCATGCATGACCAGTGAACACCTACCTCCAACACTGTCTTCGACTCGCTGTTACTAAATTAGTACCAAGATTTAGGGAGCTCACAAGGAATAATAAGTGTCATTTTTCTCACTAAAGTCTTGCTATAGTGTTGATTTTTTCATTTGTAAAGTCTTAAATCCTCGTCTTGTTATATTTTAGCTACAAAATTAATTATTTTTATTATTTCCACATTTTCTAAAATAGTATAAATAAAATAAACAATGAATATGAAATTAATATGAATCATATGGTTCACTATTCTTTTCTGAAATGCTTGTTTTATTTTCTTTATTTCATGCAATAAAAATTTTGGACCTATGCGCATACATTGGAACTTGTCTAACTGGACCTTTGCTTATAATAGTTCAGTAGCCCTGCTCTACACGGTTCTCTCTAAAACGCTTATATTTTGGACATTCCCATTATGCTTTTGGTATCATCATTTAAAACTTTGATACTTACACATTTAAATTTTATATACAATCAAATTAAAGGCGGCAAAAATAAATTAAAGTCTAAAATGCCCGATCGATGTTTTAAAAATAATTCACGATGTTCAATAACAGGCATGGCACTAGCAAACTAAAATCTTTAATTCTATCAAAAACACTTGAAGCAACTTATTTTCAATAAATATTTGGATGTTTACGCTAAAATATTTTGCTAAACATTTGACCTCTGCTTTACACAGTAGATTCTTTATAACGAGGATAGAGCGGTCCAAGCCATGAAAGCGTGTTCTAAAGGATCTACTGGAACACGTGTTATACAACCATAAAAAATGGAAGCCAAGAAACTGAGCTTGTTATATTGGATCCCGCGGCACAATGCATCTATTGTGTACATACTAGACTTTATCTTATTAAAAATAAGAGGAAAACTTGTTTTAACAATCGGCTCTATCAACGACCACATGCCGCAAAATGGCCAGTCTGTGCTTTTCGCAATCAATATCATCAATAAGATAAATTTTCATGATTCCCTTTGGTTAGAGGGTCAGTTGTTGATTCCAGTGTGTTAATTCAAGCGGTGGATGAAGTAGGGTCCAGCGACACGAAAATTGGTCCAAAGCGATATGTAGTAAGGCATGCATTTATACATTACATAAGATATTTAAAGCGAATATTTTAAGTTAACTAAATTTCAAAGGGTATGCATCGAGTAGAATGCGCGCTACTTAATTTTCCATTAAGTAGTTTGTCTACAATAGAAAAAGCGAGACAACTTTATCGAAGAAAGGTTTCGACCACAATACTTTAATTGCAAAGAAGTTAGGCTATTATTATTATTATTAAAGGCAGGACAGCATATTTTAAGTGATATATGTCATAAGCTATAACATATGTGATTATGGAATTAATACTAATAAAACATTTTCTTTTTCAGTTTAGGTTTTTAAATTTGAAACTTTTCTTTCATTTTTTTCAAAATAAACAAAGTTCTTGTTAATGTGTCTCGCAGCGTTGGGCTAAGAATAAATTTAATAACACATACGCTAAATTAAATTCTCTTGCAATATTTACAATATTCATAGAAGTTGAGAAAAACGAAAGTAATGTACTGCCACACCGTTAGAGAAATTATGCTGTACCAACTGATATTAACGACATGTAAGCTTCCAATTAATGATACGCAAGCCAATATATTGGCAAAAATGAATAATACGGATAAATTGCGGGTATATCTGTGAAACACAAGTAACAAGTGAGAGAAAGAGTCGATGGAAATTTTCCTTGAATTTCAACCCATTACGCTAGTTCATTTGAATTATGGGTTAAACCTATCAACAGTTGAGTTTGGGTTGGTTATACTAAAATCAAAGGATGCTGGCTCAGCTTGGGTAAGAGTTGATTTTTGGTGGATTTTGGTTTCAGAATTGCAACCCGAGTCGTCTGCGATACATACATAGGAATTCAAATGGAAGAGAAAATAAATACCTGTTCTGAGAAAAAGTGACGTTGGTTCCTCTAGCAAAATTAGACATTCTGTTTGGTTCCCTAAAGAAAGATTGAGATTTAGTTCTTTATAATGCTAAAATTGGTTATAAGATATACAAACAGAAGTTACAAATAAAGACAATAGAAGAATAATGTTTGAGGTTACGTAGGATTTTGTAGAAAAAACATCTCAATTGATCCGATACACGAAAATCGGCATATGCGAAATTCTACAGCACTTTCCACCTATAACGAATCTGCGTTATAACAAAGAGATTTTATCAGTCAAAACTGGGTTGCTTAAAATTCCCACTATATCAAGATTTTATTATACAAAATTTGGAAAAAAAACTTTGTTTTTAACTAAAAAATCACTCAATTTAAATAATGTTTTGGTTTTACTATTTTAATTGATACAAAAGATTATAAGCAATTAATTATAAATTTTAATTTTAAAGTTATAAAATAAAAGGGAACGAGATGGTGTAAAAAAGATATAAAATTGAACATGCATTTTCCATAATTAGAAAAATATCAAAGTTTATTTAAACAATCAATTTCGCTTTTGGCGAACACCACATAAAGAAAATTTACAAAATATTAAAGTGACATAAGAATTCTGCCAATTTTCTTTATATTCTTATAGAACTTGAAAATGGTGGTGTGAGCCAAGTTCGAAATCGATTGTTTCAATAAACTTTGATATTTTTCCATATTAACCGAGTTTATTCAAGATTAATTTTGTAAAGGAAGATGTCAAATAACAGGATTTGTAATGCATGGGTACTGAAGATTAACAAAACGTTTTATCAAGACTTCTTTTTAAATGGGAAATTTTACAAAGCTTTTTTCTGTACCAGTCTTGACACAAATCTGGAATCAGAAGAATTATCCAGGAATCAAATGTTTATATACTCGCCTGTAAAGATTAGGCAAAAGACCATATAGAAACTAGTTTAATCCTTAACATTCTGTGAAAAAGATTTTGAGCGACAACCATCATACAAAACAACAGTAGCCCGTTCAGGCACAGTATGAGAATAGTGTGCCTCAAAAAATAAAAACGTCTGATTTAAGTTATATAAAAACGCCTCTCTGAAGAAGATTAGAATAGTTTTCAAAAACCTAAACATTAATCTTTATCGTCATCTTTAAATGAGACGAACGTTCGGATTTTGAATTTTTTATCCAAATACTTAATAGGGTCTGCTTTTTCTTGGATCAAAAAGGTTGGCGGATTATCTAATTGTGGACACTATGGCAGATAAAATCAAAAAAGTACCTATTTGCCTGAGAAGTAACGTTGACACCTTTTTTATACTGGAAATGCCCTTCTGGATTGTTGTTGGCTTCTCTAAAAAAAAGTAAATATCAGTTGATGAAGGGGGAAAATGAAAAAAACGATAAAGTTATAAGTAATATGGAAAACTAAAATATTTTCAAATATAACTATTTTCTTCACTAAGAAAATGAAAATCAAAATATGTCTTCATCAAAAATAGTTATCATATGTTAAGTTTATTAACTTGAGGAGAATAAAAAAATAACGTACTTGTTTTGCTGGAAACTAACATGTGTGCCTCTTTGATATTCTCTAGAAGTTCCACTATCCCTTCAAAATAAAAAGTAAAAAAGAAATATAAAGGAAAATAATTATTTTTCACTGAAAATATTAAATCATTGTCAGCTTAGGGGCGTGAGTAGGTTGGGTAGAGCGTGTGACTTCGAAATTCAATGTCTTGGGTTCGAATCCCGCTCCCGGCAACTTTCTCATAGTTCGACACAAGCGGCCTCTGGCCTTTTCGATGAAAACACCCCAAGGTACCTTTACCTTCATACAGATTCTGGCAATTCCCTTGCGACGAGAAGAAATTAAAAGTAAACTGAGATCGTTTATGCGTGATTATACTCCTAACGGATGTCTTAAAAATTTGATAAATTTTTGAATGCAAAAAAAGGAGTTTAAAGCTTTCCTAATTTTATAAATGTGTTTTGGGGAGATGATACATTCTTAAAAATATCATTTTTAGAAAAATTTGTAGAAACTTTTAGAAGAAAACAATGTCATTCAATCATGAAGGGGTGTGAGTGGGGTTGGTTAGATGCTGGATTCGATAACTCAAGGTCTTGGGTTCGATCCCGCATCAAATAGAATTTCTTGTTTCATTATTTGCGTTTTATCGTACGAGATTAAAATCTAAGAAAATTAGTATTCAAGGAGCGACTCCATAGACGCAGAATTTGGGAAGATTTGACTCCAAAATCTTTTAGCTTCCAGTTATAGAAATGAGTAAGTATTATTAGTGAGTTTTGTGATTATTTGTAAGAAATTCGTATGAAAAAATGTAAAGTACTTGTTCGCATAGTATGTAACATTTGAACCGCGTTGAAATTCTCCACCTCCTTCCCTTGAAAACAAAACAGAAAGATTATATTAAGATAGATTATAATAATCAAGTATTACTTTTGCAAATCAAAAACTAGATCATTCGGAATTTAAAAAAGCAGAACACAAATTACAACTTTTACACAATTTCCAACTCAAACGCAAATCAAAAAAAAATCAAAAAACAAAACACAAAGTATAACTGATATTAATTTATAATGAAATATTTTTATATCACTTACAATATTTTATAAAAATCTAGTGTAAAATGTTTTACAAAGAAGTTGAGCAGAAACTCTATTCCTAAAGATGATGTCAATGAAAGGTAAACAAGTTTGATATAAATTACGCTGCTCACCCAAAAGATGCATTTCTCGACAAAGAAAAAATGTATTGGAATGAAAAGAGTATAAAAAAAATATGGGGTACTTGTCTGCTGGGTAGGTGCTGACACGTGTACATCTTTGATATTCGCTAGTACTTCCAGCATCTCTTCAAAATAAAAAGGATCATATTATAATTTTCACATAGAATTTATATATTCAATAAAAAGTAAGAATTTTTAAATAAGTGGTACATTTGGAATAACTAGTGAAAATATGTCTAATGTCCCCCCCCCCCCCCCCCCCACACACACGACTTCACAGACTTCGACATCCAGGCACACACGCATGTATACGCGGTGACAAGACGCAAATAAGTACAAAATCAAAGATGTAAACGTAGTCAGAAGCACTCAATATATGCACACAAAATGACGCAAAAATATCGGTATGAAGTATCATAATGGTAAACAAGTGTACTGCCTTTTAAATGCTTGTTTTTAATTTTAGATGGGGCGTGAGTAAGGTTGGTAAGATACCGGGCTTCGATAATAATTCAAGATCTTGGGTTCGACACTGCATCAAGCCTCCTTTTTTCATAGTTCAATACACGCCCGCGGTACCCTTTATCTTCGTAGTAGTATTTATTGTTAATAACTTTGTATACTGCTCAATTTATAATTGACCTCTTACGCCTGATAAAAGCATATACTACTTGTCAAAAGCGCTAGGTCAATAAAAGTCTAAAAATATCTTTTTAATTATTATTATTAGTTTGCTACACTACAAAACATGGACACATTATCTAATCTATAAATACGCAATTTAGAAACTTAGAATAATAGAGATAAAGAAAGTTTTTTTGAACAAATGAAAAAGATTTTTGGGTTTTACTCAAAAACATAGCATTGCCTAAAAACATTTGTGGAAAACATTTTTAAAAAGCTGAAATTATTTTTTACTTTTTATAAAAAAAATTTTTAATTATTATCATCAGACGTATAGAACAAGGGCCATCTCCAGATATTTACTTACATATTTACTAACCTCAATCCTTTGAATCTTTCTACAAATAAATATTTTTTGCTTTTTGTATTTTTTTATTTAAAAAAGTATAGATAAATTTATATATATCAAATACACTTTTCATATATGGTAGCGTAATCTTATAAAATTTAAAATAGTGTTACTTTAAAAATTCCTAGGAACATAAAATGTTGAAGGGAGAAGGAGGAGGGGGCATGACAAATTTGGTACTATAAATTTATATATCGATTTTCAACACCCAGGACGATAAATATAAAATTTTAAAAAATCTTTTTCTAAACCATAAAGTACTTCAATTTTTAAGTTTTTTTTTGTTTAATCATGGTTTTAAATAAAATAAATATACTTTAGTATTTTTTGCTATCATTCTAGTTTGATTGATCCAACTTTTCTAAATTGTTCCTGTAATTTTTGTAGTAAATTAAAAAGGTAAGCAAAAATAGTTAGCATGTGTTTCTTTGATGTAAACCTTGTTCTAGATCCAAAAAAAATCTGTTTCTCTGGTAGTTAACATGGGTCCTTTTTAACATTCTCCAAAATTCCACCATATCCGTTAAAGACGTATACAAGATATATGAAGGAAATAAATTGTATTTTTAAATGTTGTTTTAGTACTTCTGAAACAAGTAAGGTAGATTCTGAAAGTCGTTTCTCCTCAGTATACGCTTAAAAATTGTGACAAGAAGACTTATTTTGTTTATGAAGGATCTTATTTCCAAATTTTGTCTTTAGATTTAAAAAATACTTTAACATCTTTCCTCTAATAAATTGGAAACTCTTAAAAAATTGTTGGAATTAACAGTTTTTGATAAAAATTATTATGATTTTTTGTTTATAAAAAGATCTTTTTCTAGGCAAAGTAAAAAGTATATAAATTAAAATGTATAAAAAATAAGGAACCTGTTTGATTGATAGTTGGTAACATTTGTGCCTCTTTGAAATTCTCCAGTACTTGTTGCATCTCTTAAAATTTAAAAATGTATTTACGCAGATAGTTCATCGAATGTCACGATGAATTTAAAATTTTATTGCTGAACTTAAATATGGTATTAACACATAGATACAAAGATTTCGTGTTTTTGTTTAACTGGTTATCGAGCAGTCGACATATGTCGACTTTACAAAAATAAACTCGTCGGATTTGTATTAATGCTTTTTAATACAAATCTTCTGCTTTACATTAGATATCGTCTGATTATTCTGGTCGTCAATGGGGTAACTGGTTATCGAGCACAGTCGACATATGTCGACTTTACAAAAATAAACTCGTATGTTTTTATTAATGTCTTTTTTAAAATCCATCTTTTATTTCTACTGTTGTACGCCTGCTAGCTGCTTGGTCTTTGCAAATTGTTCAACTATATAGCTCTGTTTTTTATTAGAAGAACTGTAAAATGAATAGAAAATGTAAAAATGATTCTAATATTCTTTCCAATAACTTCATTTGTTAAAGCTAGCTACTACGCTTACTTCGGCATTAAATTAGGCCATCAAGTTAAAAGTTTTGCTCCTCATTATTGCTGCAAGTCATGTGTTGAAAACTTATGCTATTGGAGAAAAGGGAAAAAAATCTCTTCCATTTGGTATTCAAATGCAGTGTCGGGAAGACAAAGACCATACAACAGATTGTTGTTTTTGTCTTACCAAGTTATCTGGAGTCAACCAAAAAAACAAGCATTGTGTAGTTTATTCTGATCTCCCTTCTGCCAGACGACCAATTCCACACAGTTCTGACGTACCTATTCCAGAATTGATATCTCTACTTTGTTTGAGCCTTCTTCTTCCGAATTAATGAATCCCACGCCACTAAAGCAGCATCAACTGAATGATTTAGTAAGAGATTATCATCTACTTGCTCCAAATACAACATATTACTGATACAGAAATAGTAGAAAATTTTTCACAACCAGTGATAACAATTCTTTAGTGTACTGTGTGAATGCAAATGGCTTAGTGGAATCTTTCGGTTTAACATACAGGCCAGATGAATCGAGACTTTTTATTGACTCATCAACTAGAGGCTAAAAAGCTGTGCTGTTACATATTAAAAAGGAGGTGGCATCTGTCCTTGTTGCACATTCTGTTCAATTAACAGAGAGCTATGGAACTATGAAAACTCTACTGGACGACATAATTACAATGAAATTCTCCTTCCTCCACTTCACATTAATTAAGGGCTAATGAGAAATTTTATTAAAGCATTAAATAAAGAAAGTCAGACATTTCTTTTCTTGGCAATAAAGTTTCCAAAAGTCAGTGATGCTAAACTTAGTGCAGGAATTTTCCATGGTCCTCAGATAAGAATGTTAATGAAAGAAGATGACTTTCCATTAGTCATGACAGAAGCTGAAAGGGGAAGATCCGAGGACAATCCCGTGGACGGACCGTCCCGCCACTGGATCAACGCACACACATATCGCATCAAAATCTGGGGAGCTACACTCGCTCTGGACTCCAGGTGCGGGAGCGACTTTATCCAAAGCATCTGGTTACATTTCAAAGAAACCACCAGAAGAAGACTCACCAGATTCCGACCCGCAGGTCAAGACAATGCCAAGAAGATAGGCACTATCGACTGCCCCGTTGGGCTCTCTCATTGGCTAAGGAAGCTGGACGGCATGCACGGGCTACGCCCCCTTGTTAGCGCCAAGTGTGCTAACCGCCTGACCAATGGGAACCTTGGACAAGCTTCCGGAGAATAGCCTACTATATAAGGAGCAGCCACGCACGGGCCCTCACTCTCCTTTTTCTCGCTTTCGCTCTCAATCCCACCCACCCAACCCGAAGATGCACCGAAGAACGCGCATTTCTGACGTTTTTCAGCCTCAAAGGCCCAGCAACAACGCTACCCAGTTCCTGGAAGATCAAGACATCGAGGATTCCTCCCCGAGCACAAGGACGCAGATTCTGCTATGGACACCAAGCCAATGAAGCTATATACGTGCTGGCACGATTGTGTCCATCAACTTTGTTGTTTTATCCTTGTGCAATAATTGTCTGTGTTGTTTGTTCAATAAAGGCCTTATAGGGCTCAAAAAAAAATGGGATGGAATCATTTAAATCTCCCACCCTTAATTTAAGCAATGATAAAAGCGATGAATACGAGAAAATCTTATTCAAAACTTTCAACTAAGAATGTCAATAAAACTACATTTCCTAAGATCACAACTCGACTATTTTCCAGAAAATTGTGGTGATTATAGTGAGGAACAGGGAGAAAGGTTCCACCAAGACATAAGTGCATGGAAGGAAGATATCAGGAAAGATGGGGCGAGAACATGCAATCAGATCATTTCTGGTGCTTGAAAAGAGACTCACCATTAAAAAACACAAGAGAAAATCTCTAAAATCTTCATTTTTACCAAAATAATTTAATTTGTTTATTTGGACATGTGTTGTTTATAAATGTTAATTATATCAAAATTTGTTATTGATTTCATAAAACTATTGAATTCCTTATTTCTAGTATTTTTCCACCATAATTTTAAATAGATTTAATTTCAGATTTCTAGTTACGAAAAATTGCTTTTGTGAGAAAACTGGAGATGATTGATGAAAACGAAGGTTATATTTGAATTCTATGCATCAAAATACATAAGAATCAGCAGAAAAACTTTAAACCGCGGAAAAAAATTTTTTAAAGTGGGGCTGTGTTATAGAATGAAGAATTGGCATGATACAGAGAAAAAGATTTCATAAATAAATTGCTAAAACATTCTAAGTGTAATGTGATGCTTACCTGTTTTGATAGCGTGGAAATTTGTTTCCTCTTTGAAAGCCACCCATTTTGTCACTAAAAGAGATATAGGACATTGAAATTGTATACACTACACTTTATATATATATTTTAAATTGTAATGGACAAACGAAACAACCAATCACAATACGTTAAGAGAACTCTCTGTAGATATTAAATAAAAAGTTAAAAGCTCATTTAAAGGGGCTATCATCAGGAATAATTCATTCTTATAATGATTAAACATTCGTAATTTTTGACATAATACTAATAGTTTTATTACAATTTATACATTACATTTAAAATATTTTTAAATCAATAATTAATTAAAAAAAATGTGACGTAAAATCTTTAGTTCAAAGATTAGAAAATTTAAATAAAAAATTCGCTTGTTAAATCAGACTCAAAATGATTGAGATTTAGCTCTTTTTGATGCTAAAGTTGGTTATAAGCAGGGCGAGTAAAAGTCAATAAAGTCAACTTTCATTTCCGTTTAGCAAAAACTACATTTAGTTTAAAAAATTTTGAGCTAATTTCAAATTTTTAAGTCAATCAAAGTCAATTTTTTGAGTTTAGGTCAATAAAGTCAATTTTTATATTTAACACTTTTTGATTCAATGTGCCTAAAATTGTTATAAGCGATACATACAAGATTTTTTCTTTATGTCAACACTTCCACAATAGTTGGGCTTTTTTTCATCTAATAAAAGGTTTTACGTAAAGTTTGCCTGACTGAGGTTAAACATGAAGGATTTTTTGTAAGACAAATTTTTTGTTGTTGATAAACGCGGTTACATACGATATATCCGCTGCAGAAGTTATGGAATTTTATTTCCAAACTTTTTTATCATTGCATGTTTTTAACATCTTTTACACAAGTTTACCTTAAAAGTTAAGTTATCCTGCAAAATTGTAGGTTACCGGCATTAAATCATTCAAAATTAGTAATAGAAAAAGACGTTCTCTTTTCAAACCTATCGGCAACACTTCAGTTCCAATTGTAACGAAATTGACAAATTGGTTGTAAGCAGCAAAATATTTTCATTAAAATCTTCCAGCAGTGAAGAAATTAATGATGAAGATGATGGAATTTTATTGCCAAATTTCAAGAAATTGTTAAAAAAAGAAAATCTGTGTCAAAACTTGTTAACAATAATTAGAGAATATTTACGATTCATTGATTTAGTCGGAAAAAGTCAAAATAGAGACTTTTTCAGTGGAAGATGTCTTTACTTGTTTCTTCAACATTATTTCATTTAAGACGAAGGTTGCGTTAAAAGGTATCTTGAAAATCGATTCAAATAAAATGAAATCAATAAAATCATGAATATGGAAAACTCTCAAATCTCTCGCAGTACTTATCCCAAATTACAAAATTGTCAAGTTTTAATTTTAGAAGTAGAAAGATCTTTTTTTAAACTGAAAAAACTGCTAGAAAATGATCGAATTTTAAATCAGAAAATGCGATTAATTATATGTTGTTCCATTTCAGTCATGGATTCTTTGAAATAATTTTCAATACATTCTCTAAAGTGTTCATAGTTGTTCAATTCAATGAAACTTTAAAAAGTCAATAAAGTCAATTTTTTCTCTGAATAAAAGTCCATTTTTCCCAATTTATTGGGTCGATTTTTCCTTGCCCTGGTTATAAGCTATACAAACAGAAGTTACAAATAAAAATTGACAACAGAAGGATAATGTTTGAGGGTACGTAAGATTACATTAAAAAAATTTATTAAATTTTACATCAAAAAAACAAAAACTCATGGTTAAATACATATATAAAAATAATTATCCTGACACTTTCCCAAAAATGACATCTTCAGAAACTGGAAATTTCTCGTAAAAATTTAAAATATGATGTTATAATGTTTTTATAGGATAAAATATTAACTCTGTAAATTCAAAGTGTTTTGATAAAAGCGCGCCTACGATTAAGACACTTTTGAGACAACAAATGTCAACGTGAGAGAAACAATCAAAAGGAAGAACGATGCTTACTCATTGTAAGACTTGCCCATATCTCGATTGGAAGTAATGCTGCGAATCGGAAACATTGGAACTTTCTTTGTAACGACTTCTAAAGAAAGAAATAGCAAGAAGTGTGTAAGCAAGATAAAGAACACAAAAAACACCAATAAATAACATGGCACACTAAACATAAAACATAAACACTAAATTGTGTTGAGTGATATATAAATACATAGCCAATTTAACATTTTCTAACTGAAGAAGATAAAATTTATACGGGTCATTTGTGAGTGTTTTACAACGCTGAGAGGGGCGAGCAAAATCTTAGCAAAAAGGAGGACTACCAATAGGGCTTTGCGCTAAATACGCCCCAGTATATATACAGTGAGTGACATAAGTTTTAAATACATAGAGTAAAGCTTTAAGCAGACAAATTTATGTCTAATATATTTTAATAATTCAATACAAACTTTTGATTCTAATTTCTATAGTTCAAATAATTTTATGCACCACTTGCATTCGCGATTTGATTTTTTAGAAAATCTTCCATTACAATTTTTTCAAAAGTTTAAAAAAATTGTTTTATCTTTTCTTTTATGCCTTATTTATAGATCAAATAAAAAATTACTATTCTCTTTGTTTCATTTAGAGGCAATTGGCCATTTTGTCTATTTTGATAAAATAAAAAAAGTTTCTGTCGTTGTAATATTAAACATATTCAAAAAAGGTCTTTACTATTTAATTTATTCCAAATAAAAAATGTTCCTAGTTTGGCCTTCCTAAAAAGTGTTAATTGAACGTTTATAAAAAACAAAAAAAAACCTTTTTCAGAATTTTCTTTCATTTCCTTTTCATACTTTTCTTTCCTTTCTCGGTAACGCTTCTTGGCCCGTTCGGCCAATCTTTTTGTCCTTTCTGCATCCAACGCCTTATTAAATTCTTGCATCCGGTCCTAGAAAAAAACATCACCACAGGTGTGTTTCAAAAAACTTTAAAATAAGTATTCTATAAACAGGTTTATAAATATTGCGTTTGTTAGATTTTCCCCATTGTTGTTGTTGTTAGCCCCTAGAATCTAGATTATACCATCTTTATATGAGTATAATCTATCAGTTCAAAACAAAGCTTTGTTTAAACTGGGAGAGTATTTCCATAAAAGCAAATACTCTCAGGGAAAAGATTTTCCCCATTGTGTATGTTTATATCGTGACGATTTTTCAACGATCAAAAAACATACACGCGACTATCTAACAGCCATTCAAGATTTAGAATTTAGATCAATGGGGAGTAAATAAAGATTAAAGGGTCATCTATTGACCCATTGAAAAAGTGCATAGCCAGTAAATACCAAAATTAAATTCCAGATTTTAGGAGTTTGTTAATTCCAAGTTTGTATAGATCAATGTTTTCTAGCCTTAAGGGATTTACTCGCAAAAGTATATATAAAAAAGTATCGGGGTAAAATTAATTTTTTTCAGAAAATTGTTTTGTTCAATTTTGATAATATTTTTAAGTTAGTTTTATTGGATTAATAAAATTTTTTAAAAAGTTTGAAAATTATCACCAAGTGAAAATAGACTAAATCCAAAAGACCAAGGAGTTTTTTCAAGTTTCTTTTGTCTATGTATAAATTGTCTACAAGATTAATTGTCTCATTGAACTATTTTTGATTTATTTCTTTTTCGCATCTGAATATTTTACTGGTTCAATTGATGAAAAAATTAACTTATAATCTAAAATCCGAGTAAAGGGCAAAATCGGGACAAAATATAGAAAAAGTTGTGCAGCACTGATGACATAGAAGAATTCATGTATGATTATAATATATCCAATGAAATAAAACCATAACCAAGCAGCGTATTCTCTTTGAAAAAGATTGCCTAACACAGATGCAGAGTTTTGTCTATTTCTTACGTCTTGGATTTGTCTACCTAGCAGCTATCCTGCAGGTCTTCATCAATTGATAGTATAATACAGGATATGTAGATTTCCATATACATATTTTTGCGTACTCAAATATGCGAAATAGGAAACTTCAACTAGCAAAGTGTAAACCGGCAGGAGATGAATAATCAAACGCCAGTGCTTATTTAAATATGCGAAGTCTAAAAAAGAGAAAAGACATCATCAGTTTGAAAATATCCGTGTTCTTAATGAGGAATATGTATTCATACTTCAAACTTTATTCAAAAAAAAATTAACGATAAAATCTTGTAATTCACGCATTAAAACATATTTTTCCTGACCTTGCAAAAGTAAAAGCAATGATCATTATTTTTATTATCTCATGAAATGATATGCTACAAAATGTTGTTCATCAAATGTAGCACTTTCGATGCCGTACAGAATCCCAAGTATCCTGAGTTATAGCGTTCACACCGCATTTATAAATTCAGCATTGCTAGCATGTTTTTAAAGCGTTTATTTATTAAACTGGTATAAAATGCCCCCCTATTTGTATGATGAGCTGTCTTCAAATATGAGCCAAAATTTGAGAGATTTTACTGTCAAACTTAGAGAAGGAGAAAACATGGAGGTTTTGAAGACTTGACAAAAAGAAAAATGAAAAAAGTGAACCTGGTATGGCAAGTCGAAGCCATCTTGGATGGAGGTTATCCACGATTCAACATCACTTTTCATTAAAGCAAAGTCTTTCTGAAGTTCCTTATTGACTTTTGTGGTCTCTGCTGTCTTTTCAATCCTCTCTTTTTCACACTTTTCCCAGTGAGCTTTATTCGATTCAAATCGTTCATTCTCTGCCGCTTCAATATACTTTAGTTCTTCAATATGTTTTGCACGAACCATATGAGAAAACTAGAAAAAAAAAGAAAAAAATTATTTAGAAGCTTACTCATCGAGCCAGCAGTACCACATGGTGACTGACATTTCAATAATATGAATATGATTACAATTTTCATTCTTTATAAACTTGGAAAGAAAATGGAGTGAAATTTATTTATAACATATTCGGTTATAACCAAAGACACACTCGAAGTTTTTAGAGTGAGAATTTTATGTTCATTTTAACAATCAATGTATTTTTGTGAAAAATATCTAAAATGAAATCATTATTATTAGTTTTACGATAAGGGCGGTAAAGAAACGATCGTGAAGTAGAAATGAAAATATAATAATTAAGAGCTGAAACTCTGAGCCAGACTCAATTTATTAATGGCGACGAGGGCCCCATGGATGTGCGGGCCTGGTTATAACAAAATTCCTGGTATAGTTCTTAACATTTTTCATCTTAATTCTTAGGATTTATCTTCCAACTTTAAAAATTATAAAAAAAAGCTATTTAAAGAAATAAAGTATTCATAGTGAAAAAAAGTTATTAGTAAAAAAATATGAACTATAAATCAAATTTTTTTACACTTTTTATCTTTCTCGGTATGACGAATTGCGGTAATAACAGAAAATTCTCGTTCACTTTTGAAGTTTGGGTATAACGCGTGTGAAGTTTGTTAGAACATTTTTTGTTTAAGAAATAATGTATGTTAGTGATCTTACTGATTTCTGCAGGCGTTTTTGTGATTCTAGTAGAATTAGGTGCACTAGTTTTCTGATATACTCTCTAAATATGCGGAGTTATGGACATTCAATAAAAAGAAAACTTACAAAAATTAGTTTAACTTCCCATCTCTTAACACTTTGAAGGCCGGTGTGACATCAGTGTCCGAAGAAATGAAAATGGTCTGCTTTAATAACATTCAATTAAAAAATTAATAAATAATTCTGGATTTTTAATTAAAGATCATCTACTTATTACTACAATATACGGCTAAACGTGTGTATACTGGATGTCTATTTGCCATTATAAATTATTGATAGTGTTCCTTTCTCTGCCTTATGTGGAAAAGGAATGCAAATGCAGGATGTATTCTTACCCATTTGAAGAAATGACGCTGTTTAGCAATATTTCCCATCAGTTGCTTGTTCAAATGATCATTAACTGTTTTTTCAGCCTTGCTGAAATTTGTAAAGTCCTAAAATACAGAAATATCATTTGGAGTTTTTGAAGATTTCTTTTAAAAGATCTTATTTTTATTTACTAGTATAAACACAGTCTCCCACACTTTAATGTAGTCAAAATTCAAGGAAAATTCTCGAATGAATTGAAAATAAAAAAATGTGTTACTTGAAAAGTTCTTATACTAGTTGATAATTAAATTAAGCAAATGAGTCAATGTTCATGAATAGTTATGTAAACAAATAAAGCCTTATATAAATGTTACACATGATATATAAATTCAGCTATGGCGTGTTTTAGTGATGATATCGTTTCAGTTAAAAAGGTATGAGAAATTAGATATTATCTATACATATAGTGTGCTTGAATAAAGCCAGAGAATTAATTTGCATTCCTGGATAAGTTGTGTATATTTTATCAATAGTGTTAAATTATAAACATATGGCAAAAATCGGAATACCTGAACGCTCTTCATAAAGAACGAATTATTTTATAAAAAAAGATTAAAACAAATTAAAAAATAAATATTAAATCCGCAAATGACAAAGTGTTGAATTTTTGTTGTAAAATATTAATTTCAGACTTTCTAGAAACTTCTAATTTAAGTTCAGGTGAAGTAAAAGAGCAATTTACATAGAAAACATGTGATAAAGAGAAAAGGTTTTGATTAAGATTCATAAAAGAAACAAATGGACTCTAAACGAACACTTTCTCATTCCAGACATGTCTTGCTTCTTCAAAAAAATATTATTCAATAAAAAGCAAACCATTATAAAGAAGCAATTTATTGTGGCCACACTTTTTCTAAAAACAGGCGTTCTGTCATTATTATTATTGATACTCAAAGATTAAAAAGTGATCAGTCTTTGTCATTATAGCGTAAATCGAAAATGAGAAATAAATTCGAGCTATCAAAAATTACAGTACTTAAAAGTCTGCAATTCTAGAATTGATGCGGCATGATTGAAGCGAAAAGAAGAGTTTCAAAAGGGAATTGAATAAAAAAGATTTTATTCTGGGTTTATGAAATTGCCCTTAAGATAAATAAATATCTTGACATCAATCATATAAATGAAATTTTTGATGTTTTTGACATCATATAAAATGTATTCATCAGGGATTATTACATTAAAATAGCGATGAATACAGAAATATTGATTTTTATTTCATAAAATTTTGTCAATTATTTTTTATCTCTTGAATATATGTGCCTCATACATATATGCAATTTATACTATATACAGTATACACATATATGCAACTTTTATACGAATCCTTAACCCCTGCAATACGCTTCCAAAATGTTACACTTTAATGCGCATTTAGACATTGGTTGAGCTCCTGTCAATCATGTGAATAAATTTGAATAGTCAAAATCAGTGGTAGAGCAATATAATTTGTTCAGTAAGTGTCAATCAATAGAGTTAACAAACACGGGTATAAAAAGTATTGGAGAGGTAGATAGCAAGAAAAAGGGTACGATTGCAGGCAAATCTTTCAAGACGTCACTACCCAGATTGCTAGCAAGCTCCTTGACGCGTTCTGCAATGTTCTTCTTCTTGATTTCATCCCTCTTCTCCATGATCTTCTGTTCTTCTCTTCGTTTAGCTTCGTTCATCAGGCGAGCTTTTTCCGACATCTGCCTTTGATTTTTGATTTCCGCCTTACTAGCACTCTCCTTATTCAACTAACAACGAATAAAACTGATGAAGCGTCAAAGATAGCATAATTCGGAGAATGAGAGCAAAGAGATTGGACAAATGGAGCCCCAAGGGAGTAGCTTGTGAGCGGGTAGGAGGCCATGTCCACTATAAAATGAACAACTTACATTTTGTACTTTCTATCTAAACAATATTTTTGTTATTTTTAATTAGATTATATTGCTCACTTATTAGGATGTGTTGATTAATGCAAAAATTCAACTATAAACATAAAAAATATTTTTATTTAATTTTTCTAATTAGTTTTTTTGTAATAAAATGGACCTTACTCTTGCTAAGAGTTTCTCAAGCTTTTTGTATAAATCGCACAGTGAGATTGTGAAATAGCCAAAAATCGCCAGTTATTAAGTAAAAAAATATCGAAAATCTTTTACGTTTTTTAAAAGGTTAGTTTGAAATTTTAATTAAATTTAAATTCAGTAACTAAAAATTTTCTTCTAGAGATTTCATACTTCAAGGAATTGGATGCATCACCCATTCTTCTTTTTCGAGTTTATGCAAATCCCAAATTATGGAAAATAGGTGAAGTTTCTGGTGAAATTTATAAATTTTAACTGTGATTGAAATTCAAATTGCATTAAATTCTTATGTAAAAAGTAGGTTTATAAAAAAATATTTGAACATTTGATTAAACAATATGGAACTTTCTCCTAAAAAACTTTCCCATCTAAATATCAATTTGTACAAGTGGGCGATTCAGCCACGGCTAAGGAACCCTATAAACTATTCAAAGGTTGATAAAAAAATAATCACACCAAGTATAAAAGCTCTCGATATCAAACACTAAGGAATCGTTAAAATTGTTCAGTATATAGGAATCTCCACTATAAAGAAGTTACACATTACTTTCCAAGAATAAATTTAAAATTTTTAAAAGGTATATAATGGAGAATATACTACATGGTTTGTACATCCATAAACAGTGTTTCATTTTTACCTCTTTATAGTGAGTACGTCTAGGAATGAAGTTAAGTGTCCCGAAAAAACTTCACAAAATTTCCTTTTATACATTTTTCTGCTCAAACCTAAGGCAATGTATTTGTATGTGAAGTTTTTATTTGATATCACATAATAAATAATGAATGTTTATTATTTGTTAGTAATTAATGGAAGGAGATGAAACAAAAAGTTTAATAAAAAGTAACTATTTACGCATTTATATGTCTTTTTGGAAAAAGAAAAAGAAACCAGTACCAGAAAAGCAAAAAAGCTTTAGAATAGCGTTTCCCAAACTTTACCAGCACATTGCCAATATTTATTTTTTGACTAGTCACTGTTACTCTCGTCTCATTGCCACGATATTGAAATCAAGTAAATATCTATTTTATACTTCTAATTAAGTTAAAAACTATTACATAAATCATATTTGGTCCTTCTTCACTAACCCAATTTTCTCACCGCAATATGTTTTTACCTGTCACTGCATTTGCAGTTTATTAGTTTGTGTATATACAAATATTCCCAAAATATAAATTTAAGCCCTGAAAAAATTGATTAAGTAGCAATATAATTCAATGAGTAAAAAGAAAACACCAATCAACTCAAATAAATAATGGCGAGTGGTATGATGAATAAATGGCTGCCAACTCAAAATACTCATTTATCGTGTATGTATAAAATGTCTCGTTAGCAATTACTGAAACGAATAATAATATTATTAATAATAAATCAGTCTTCTTAACTCTTATTAGCACCGCCTTTGGCAACAACACATTTAGGATGTTCAAAATAGAGAAGTTACATGGAAAGGGTATAGATACCGTGATAGCAACCGATAAAATAATAAAAAATACCTTTTCATGTTGCAACTTCTCCAATTCTTCTTTCTGCTTCTCAATGTTTGTGTGTCTGGCTTGATGTTCATTGAAGTTTGTTTTGGACACCTTGAAAAAAACGTCCACCAGGGAAGAATGGTATTCTTTTTCAGCGAGAACAACCGAATTTTCAAGCTCTTCTTCTTCTTCTAGGTAGTTGGTGCTGCTGTCTTGAAGAGGGTCCTCAGTCCGGTCGCACATCTTCATTCCTCGAATAGATGTTAAGGCGTTGTCGAGGCTTTGATGCATGCTGGACAGTTGGATGTTCAATTCATTGCTGTCATTGGATGAAGAAGCATCACAAAAGATCAAACTGGAGGTCACGTGATCTATTGAGACCTTAAAAAGGAAGAAAACGCGTACAGAATTTACAGCATAATGGACTCTTTCAATCCTGTTGCACTCATTTTGGAGAGAATAGAACATACAAAGTTGCAGAAATTAGTATCTTGTGGGAAACGAAAACCAGTTATCAGTAGCAAAAAAGTGTGGCGACTATACAGCTGTTTCTGAGATTCAAGTATTTCAATGTATGTGTGTCTAATGTCAATATGTATGTATGTATGTATTCGTATGTAGTTGTATATATGTATTTTCAAATTTTTCTTTTTGTCAAAAAAATTGATTATAAAATCAAAAATTCATAGTTCTGCTATTAACAAAATTAAAAACTTGGCATCATGGCAAAATAAAAAGTTTAGTGGCACAGAACTAAATATTGGAGCTGGTAAATCCAATTCGCAAAAAAGTGAAAAGAGACAACCATCTTTAATTTAACTTAACAGAAAGGCTTCATAAAGTCATTTGTCGCGTTGTTTTAATAAAACAAAAATATATTGGTCCTCTTTAGATTACTGGTCGACATTTTAAAAAGCCGAGTTCACCAAAGTTAAGAATAAATACAACCATAGACAAATTAGCGAGCTATCAATTAAGCAACCTCTCATATAACCGGATTATTGAATATCACATTACTATAACAGTCTTAGAGTAAGAATGAAAACAGGTTCCGAATGATTGATTTAAAAATTATTGTTGAAATATTGGTGTTATCAAAGTAAAATCGGAAAGCAAATGACTTCTTTCATTTGAATACTTGTAAAAAATACTCACTCAAATTCTTTTTTTTCTCTGATTCACAAATCCTGGATTCAGCGCATTAAAAAGTTTTACGGTTAACATGCAAATATGCATTTTTTCCAAAAAACTAATCCTCAAATCATCCTATGTTTAATAAGGGAAAATAAAATCAAGAAATATAGTTATTATATGTTTTAAACGAAACAGGTTTCCTCATATCATCGTAATTTTCAGGGTTATGACCACTGGTGCAGTAAAAATTCAATGAAGTCAACTTTAGTTTTTTAACAGCACTTCAAAACACGCAAACATTCTTAATTTATAAGTTTGTGTAAAAAAAGTCAAAATTATTTGGTCAAAAAATCAAATCTTCGCAATCTACAAATTAAAAATTTCAGAGGTTAAAATAGCACGTTTTTAACAAGTTTGGAATTGCTTTTATACTGAAAAATTAAAAATAGATTATTTCATTTTTATAATTCTTTGAATGGAGCATTTTTAATAAAGACAAAATGTTCACCTCCCCCAAAGATCCTAAAAAAATCGCAGTAAAATAATTGAAAAAGGAAATCTTCAAATTTACAATGAAAGATGCGTTTGATTCATACGGGATGGTCTAATTTAAAAATTACGAAGTTACATTAAAGATAGAATCAATAAAAGCGATAAGATAAACATATGAAAAATAGGAAAAGTTTCGGTGATCAAATTGGTTCCTCAAAAGAAGTGTACATTTTCAAAAGAGAATACTCTATAATATTCCATGCTCTCTTTTCTGAAAGATAAAAATTAATTGGGAAAATTTATTTTAGAAAAAATTTTGAGGGTCAATAGTGTACAAATATAAAGTTAATTTTGAAGTCATTAAAGCAACTTTTGATGAATATCTATACTTCTGTTTGGAGTGTTAAAAACTGAAGTCTCTGAAAAATGGGGTTCAAATGAACACATAAGTCTTATGAAGGAGCGCGTATTATTTTTGGGTATTCGTCGTGGCAATAAAAATGGAATGAATAAAATTTTCGTAGAAACAAGTGATGAAATAAAACATTAACTTATATACAAAGTAGCTATAACTACAAACATTGCATTCAGTGCAACGCACTGGAGCCGTCAAAGCTAATCATATTCGGAGAAAAAAGGATTCAAAAATAAAAGGAGACATTTACTTTGATGGCATTGTTTTTAGCAGCAGACAAAATGAAAAACTCCAAGGATGTCGTCTCAATGAAAGGGAGCAGAGAGTGGAAAAAGTCGAAGGAAATCGTGCGATACACTTCGGAAATTTGCTTTAAAACTTTGACCACACTCACATTTTGCAAAGATTGGGTGTACATTTTCAACGTTTCTTTCATCCAAACGGCATCTGAAGTTGAATCTGCGCTTTCTTAACATGTAAACAATTTGTCATGTACGCATCAAAGAGTAAAAAGCGATATCAGAGCGATCATCGATATAGAAAAATAAACGTAGAACTAGATATTTTCTGAATATTCTGGTCGTTAACCGGCTAGCTCTTTGAGGAACGGAATTTTAAAGACTAATCGTTTGCCTTCATGTTTAATAGGAACATTTTTATTTTATTCCTCGCACAATGGTGTACCATTGGTCCTCAAAGGAAAATGAACTTCAATCAAAATAAATACCACATTTTGATTTCATCAAATTGAAACTAGGCTGAATAAACTAGATGAAAGAATCTAGTGTTTTCTATCATTGTGAAGTAAATATTGTTACACTTCTCCTTGCACATAAGTTGAATGATTGTTAGTCTTTAGTCCAAACCAGAAATGAGATTTTTTTTTAAATATTTTACTTTTTTTAAACATTTCCAGTCGGATTCAGAATTTAATAAACATTTGGAGTCTGAATCATATTTTTTTTTAAATATTTGGGATCAGATTTCATTAAATTACAAATTTTATTTTTCATGACTCAAAATGAGTCTTACTTGGGAAAGGAAGAAATAAAGACGATGTTAACAATTCCAAAAAAAATTAGCAAGAGATCCATATGAGACCGCTTGAAGATTGCAAAGCAAGATGACTAATTTTTGACATGATTTCAAGCCTAAACCTTTAGCAACTCGGTTACAATAAAAAAACGCAAGATTTGTTAAAAAGACGGGAAGATAAAATGGTTAAAAACTGTACAGGACTGCACTGTTCGAAATGGTACGTCTGGTCAGCCTATTAAAGACGCATTACATTTCAGCGTTTGAGTGATTGAAAGATGTACCATTTTGGGCGATGACATCGTCGCATTCCTTCTCAATCCTTTCCAGAAGTGCAGAAAGGGAGGCGCTAAAACTCAAGGGATCAAAGTTGAGTTCCATGATTTTGTAGAGTTCTTTTATGCGCGAATCAACGTTGAGGAAGACAGCATGCTTCTTAATATCATCAATCAAGGTCTCTCGAGTTGGAGGAGTTGTGAGGGACAAAAGATGAGCCAGTTTACGAGATTTGTCAGGGTCAAGGTTATCCGAAAAACTTTCAGACAAGGGTCTGATGGAAGACGCTAGCAGACTAGAACTCGAGGAAGTGCTGGGAATGATAGAAAGGGTTGCGAGAACTGAAGTAGTAGCTTGCCTACAATACACCAATATAATGTAAAAGATATAGTGTGATAAAATTATTTTTGATAAAAATTGCTTTAAAAAGAGAAATATCCAACAACTCAAATTTGTCTTAAGTTCAAAATTGTCATTTTTCAATACTAATTTGTCTTTTTAAGTCCTAAATTGTCTTTATATAAAAATTAAAATTTTTTTATATTATTAGAAGCTACATTGGTTTAGAATATCAATTTTATGTTTAAGGAAGCCACAGTAAAATATTTAAAGCCAAATATATAAACTAACATTTTAAACCAATATATTAAAATATATAAACTAATATTTTAAACAATGAATACCGATACTTGAATAAATTTGGAGTAATGAGTATGCGTGCTTTTAAACTGACATGCATACATTGAAAAGGATACTAAATGCTTCAGAAGAATTTGGTGTATGATGCCATTTTTGTTGGCCCCTAGATCTCATTATTAGCGTAATCCGACAGTCAAACAAAAGTAATATATATTTGAGACTGAGGGAGTGTGAATCACAGGAAAAGTATAGAATTTTTGCATGGATTGGTAGATAAACACAATAGGTTCTAATGTTGTGTGTATATGTGTACAATTAAGAGGTGATAAGTGTCCTATATGTGCTGGCTCAGTGCATTGGTGTGTGTTTTGGTATCGGTTTTGAGAAGATATTTTTAGGCCGGGTAGCGTGAAGTTCTGTGTAAACCAGCCTAAGTGACTAGTGACTAGAAAACAGCAGATAAAAAAAAGTACGATCTAATCTGTACAACACTTATAATTATTTTTTTTTGAAGACTTTAAAAGATGTTTATTACAAAAGTGATTCTATAAGCAGGGATTAAAATAACTAACAACATAACAAGAACACTACAAAAACGACAACAAAATTATCCATTGAATGAAATGTACATTTATTCAAAATTTTATGGAATTTGGAGGAGGATAATGATGAAAAAAATAACGAAGATTAACCTTTGAGCTTCCTTGGCAGAAAAATTTTTCTTCATGTCAGAGCACAAATGGTACAACTTGTGGAGGGAGGCCGCGTGATACAACGGAATGTCTGCCTTCAAAAAGACTAGAGCCAGCTTTTGATAAAAGAGCGCCTTTTGCTGCGTTTTAACACTTTTGTTTGAAGATACGATAAGCTTGTGAATTTCTTCAATTGTTTTAAACGCTTCCTATATATATAAAACGATAAGTATATTTTAAAAATACAAATATAGAAATTAAAATATAAGCAGAGTCAAGCTTGTCTGAAGCAACGTTGGCTATACGAGTATCAATATGCGGACATTGGAACCTTTAGATAAGACACTATTGTGTTGATGAGTGCCAAAGTAGAGAGCTGATTGATAAAGTTATGAAGTTACATTTAGAAGCGCTTTATACACTCTACTCTATTCTGCATCTCTTTAATGAAAATACGAAGGCATCGAACACACAAATACACTTGTGAATAACTTTATTTAGATCCAAATTTGATTTTTAGTTCGTATATTTTCATTTTTCTGAATTAACAACCACTTTTAAAAAGAAAATGCGAACCCGTCTCGAATGTCAAGTAGATCGTAGCTTTTAGGCTTTGGAGTTGCAATTACCTATGCTGAAGAGTATGATGGAAACATGACAGCAAACATGACTTTGATGCCAAGAAGAGTTAGGGTTACAATTATCAATAAATAGGCTGCACTAACAGTCAGCCCAAAAAAAGTTGCAAACTTACAAAAGTATGATAAATACCTCACCTTCAACATATGAGACGGATTTCGAATATTATCTTCGAATTTGCGATTCGACTTATAGGAGGAGAAAATACGGTATGGTCTTTAACATATGTTAGTTAATTTTCTTGAATTTTTTGAGATTCAGCATCTATTCGAAATTACAATTTGTTTATAGCAACCTTAAAATACCAAAATCGGATGTTCATTCCATTCACTAGACTTGATATGGGTATCGGTTAAAAATACACAATAATTAAATAATCAGGAAAAGATACCTGCCACAATTCCATTTTTATAGCAATTTCTAATTGAAAAAACTTCGTCTCCATCTGTATTTGTTGCGTTTCAACACTCTTTAAGTCAATGGCAGCCGGATTCTCAACGGTTTGCTTCTGCAACTGCCCAATATGATTCCGGAGCTAAGATAGATCAAAGGAAAATAGTAAAATGGCGTAGACCTCTTTGCAGTGAAAACGTATCTATTTGAGCGCTACATATGGGAAATTTTTAAAGGACAAACATTTTTGAACACATTGTAAAAGCCGGGAGCAGCATTAGATTTGTCAATAAAGAAAGTTTTCATTAATGAGTGAACGGCAAGTAAGATATCTTATCAGAAGGCAGTAAATACATTGAATCTGCTTTTAGAATTTTGTTCCTGACAAAAGAAACAAATATGTACTACACTTTGATATATCAAAGTGTCGCACAACTGTTATTTTATAAAATGAAACATTATTTGATTGCACTGTACGTAAAGAGGTAACAGTAGACTTCAAATTATGAGCAAAGAAGGATTGACAAACGCTAAAACAAATTTTAATGGTTGACGATGATCTTCTCAATGCGTGTCCTTTTAATGTGGGCATAAACTGGAGCGGTTAATCCACAAATATTTATCAAGTCTCACACAAATTTGGTGTGGCATCATTTTTAGCATATTGGTAACGCAGTGTTTTGCATTCGGGTGCAATAATTATTATTTTCGATTTACATAAAAATTAAATAAAACTTATTAAGAAGCCGACCTTATGAGAATATGCTACAGATTATGTTGGGTGGAAGTTTTTACTTTACACCTTTGAAATAACAAAAACAATTCATCTTTAGCGGAATAATAATAATAATCTGTGTTGTGGAGTTGGGAAAATATTTTGAGATTCCGACCCCAACTCTGTTTATAATTTCAGGCTAATTTTAAAAGCAAATGCTTGATTATTGCGAGTATTGCCATGACTTATTTTAACTTGTATTTTAGCAAAGAAAAAACTAAAATTATGATTATATCAGCTAAATCATTAAATAGGTTTATTATTTAATCAAAAGAAGTCGCTATGAATGCAAAACTTTGACATTAATTACACCTGTTGAAAATATTGATATACGTGGTTTTAAAATTTAAAAAAAATATATCATATATCATTGTTATATAAATAATAAAGCTTTGAAAGATGGTTATTTTATGCTAAAAAGTATTAGAACTGTGAAGAAAGATCTAAACCAATCTAACCTAAACTCTGTAATAAAGTCTTTAGAGGAAAACAAGCTTAATTATTGCAATTCATTTTTATTTACAATATCTAAACAAGAAGGAAAAAAAAATCAGGTTTTTCAAAACTCTGATGGAAGAGTTATTTTAAATTGGGGTAGATTTGAAAGCACAACAAATGGTTTAATGGAATTACATTGACTTCAAGTACGAAAAAGAATCTATTTCAAAATACTCAAGATAGTTTTCAAATGTTTATATTTTTACAAGCCAAGACAGCCATTTGAAAAATTGAGAGTTATTGCCTCTCAATGCTTCGAAGAAGAAGTTCAAGATGGAGGCAAAGAACTTGCATATATGAAGTCGAGAACCGGAAACATTAAAAACATTGCTCCTATATCTGAGTCAGATCAATAATTTTTATCCTATATGAAGTGTGGGCAAAGAAAAAGGTTTGCTTTTTAAATATAAACTAATGTTCTGGTAACCCCTTTTAGGCTTATAAATTACAATACACTTTGAATTCTGCAAATAATTGATTCAATATTGCAGTTCAATAATATGTAGTTTAAACTTCAAAAGTAAAACTGACCACGAGACTTTACTCCGTATGGCTAAAATTTATTGCAATTAAAAAAAATATTGTTCGTCCATTTATAAAGAACAAACAATGAACCACAAGTTTACTTTTCTAAGACTTAGACACATTTATATAAAATTTTAGAATTAATGTACTTTCATTTCTTCTAGTAAAATTAAAAAATCTTACTTTTTTACAATATCCAGGTTTTTATATCAAAAAATATTAAACTTCTCTCATTTTCTTTCTCCATTGCCAATATCAAAGTATAAAAAATCAAAATTTGGATAGCCCATATCAAATACAAGTTTTTTTTCTAAATATATATTATATAGGTAGTATAACTACAATCAATTTTTTTTTATAAATTAATACAAAAAAGTTGACGGTGAGTCAGATACAAATAATTTCTGCAGAAAATTCTTTCTGACTCCGATCAAGAGTTTTATATGAGGGAACTCAGAAAAAAAAGGAAAAAAGACGTTAAAATATTACGTTATCACAGAGCTTTTTAAATTCGTTCTTCCTGTCATAACGTTCACAAAACTTCATTGCTTGTCTCGCTAAATCATGATAAAGTTGTTCGGTCATCTTGTTATTCCTGAGCAAGTCCAGTGACTGCCTATACGCTTCCCAAGAGAACCGGAGCCAGGGAAGCAAGAGCACACGATCAGAGCGATCTTGAGAATCTTCTCCACACACAGCTCCCAACAAAACCCTGCAAAGTTTGGGTGCTATCACAGTTTGAATGTTCAGAAAAAACAGATGGCATTAAGTAACTTGATACGAAAACAGAATTGTAGCGTGCGAAAAACATCAACACTGACTTATGTTTTTATTTCTACTAAAATTCTTCCTTTAACCCTTGAGGATGATTTTTAAGAATAAACATCTGCTTTTTTTCAAATGGAATTTTCATTTCAGGATACACCGATGTCACACTAGCCCTCAAAGAGCTCAATTTAAAAACAATGCAACAATAATGTTGTAGAGGAGAGGTCTTTTAACGGCTGCATCAACCAAATTAAGACTTCTACCCACGACGATAGACACACATGTCCTTTATACCACATACCCCCTCACAACCCGAAAGACGCGTTCGAAGTCCATGCTTACACACATCCTTAACCGGTTATCGAGATATGTCGACTTTAAAAAAAATAAACTCGTCTCCGTTTATTAGTGCTTTTTAATACAGCTCTTCTGCTTTACATTAGATATCGTCTGATTATTCTGGTCGATAACGGATTAAAACCAATAGATTTATGTACCAGCGAATCCGATTCCGTCTCCTAGTACTTACAAAAATACGAATCTTGAATGAACCTTTCTTTGGCTGAGATGTTGATGAGCTCCAAAAATTTCTCTTGTATGCCATCATGAAGATCGTCTAAAGTTCATCGAAAAGGATTCCGGACAATTTTTAGCTGTACATTCTTCTCATTTGCATCCATCTCATGAAAATAATTTCCAAACTCTTCTTGGAGGCTCTTTGATATCTTGTTACAGCTCCTCTGAATGTGGTTCTTCACAAAACAATCTCAGTAAAAAGTTTGAAGAGAGCTACATTTCCTCTCCACAATTTCTTCTTCAAAAGAACTAGTTTACCAAGGAAAGTGTTGATGGCATCGGTATGCATTATAATTGAAATAGCTGGGTCCTGTAACTGCGGGTTGAGTCCATTCAAAGCTTCGAAAATCCTCCAAGTATGAAAAATTATATTTAAACGGCCTTCAAATGTCCCTTAACAAATGCTCTGCCTCCTTTCTTTGAGCTGCCTGAAATATCTGCAATTCATCAAAGAGCTTCAAATTCAAGGGCGAGAACGTGGCAATTTTTAACAGACAACAAACAGATGTGTAAAAGAGGAGTTAAATGACGAAACAGTCTGGTCTTGAGCCTACTCCTTTGTCAGGCAGTGTGTTGAAATGACAGACCCGGATTCTATTTGACCAGAGTAACAAATCCAAAATTCGAGAGGAGAATGTTGGGAGCTAGTCCGTGCAGACACAAACGAACTTTGCTCACAAGAGTGTTTGCAATAGATAGAAGTTGGGCATCATGTTCATGATAACTTTCGCATTAATAGTTGTTATGAAGGTACTGCTGAAGAGAAGCTCGATCTCGATCTGATTTTTCGAGATGTTTCAGCAAGATGGATGGCAAAGAAGGTAAAAAGTCGATTTTCCTCCATCATCTGAAGTTTGATGTCGTGTGACATGTCATCGATTCGCAACTTAAGAATCTTGTTAGGGACTTGTCTGATCAATCTTGTTGGCAGACTTCTGATCGAGCACAAGACGAGCAGACTCCTATCATGAAAGCTTTAACGAGCTTTTCTCCAATCGTGGGTGGCTTCTTTTGCTTCGCAATAAAAAATGAGATCTTGTTCGAAGCCTCGACAATATTCCTCTCTTGAAAGAGATCTCATGTCCTATTAACCAATCGTGATCGTTTGAGATGGTACTCTTCCATTATGAAGTGGGTCAAACCGTTATTGACCAATTCTGGATGAACTTGGTTGAGTTTCCCCTTTAGCTTGGAAGATTTCAGACTCTCGTTAGCAAGTGTCATCTCGAAGATGACTTCTTACTGAAGCAACTACACAACATTGTTCACGCAAATTATGAAAACTTTTGTTATGTGTGTTATTCTTTGAGATTTGCAAAACAAGATATGAGGCATTAGTAACGAAAATAGTGGTACGATCAGGCACCTCCCCACACACTCAGTAAGATTTCCTACAAAGCAAAGTCACCATAGAGGGTGCTGAGTAGGACACCTAATTATAAAACAAAAATCACTAAATATCACAATAGAAATTATTTGGGGTGTTCCATGACCCTCATAAAAAAAGCTCATGACGCCTTTAGGGGTCATTACCCTCAGTTTGGGAACCACTGGTTAAGAATAAACTGGTTAACTGTAAGCATATACAGTAGTGTCCAGTTGAGTTATTAGTGAGTGCTTTACTGTATACATTATTAGATGCAGTAATGAAACCTTTTTAAAAAGTGTAATTAATTACATAAAATTAAATGTATTAGAAATTAATTAAATTAAACAATTATAAAAGATTCAACTTTTCTAATAAAAACATTAATTTTATTTAAGTAAAAGAGATATATCAATCAAAATGGTCACTGAATCGCAAAGAGCTAGTTTTATCGTGAGTAAAGATACACATCTTCCACTCTGCTAGTATAAAAAAGAGGAAGAAAAAAATAATTAAAGAAAAGGGGTGGATTTTGGATTTAAAATTCAAGATCATAAGTAATCCAAAATTTTTCCTTACTCCTCGGGTGTTTGAATCATATCAAAGTCGTCATTTGTTATGTTTGTGGCTTTTTTCTTGGCTTCCTGAGCTTTCGCTTCGGCTTGACTGACATATGCATGGAAAATTTCGTCAAGAGTTTTAATATTCACCTGAAGCAAAGAGAAAGAACAAAATGAAGAAATTAAAAGGTAAGAAAAATTGGATAGACTGTGACGATCCGTTTCAATGACTGGTAAATGGCAATAAGGAGGGATAAAGACTTAATTACATCTGATGAGTAGCAGTGATCTATCATCATATATGAGTGATTTTGTTCCCTTGTTGAGCTTGAAGAGTTTTTCACAAACTTTCTAAAAATTTTCAGCGTAGCGGTCTAACTATAATATTTTAATAGCTCAAGGTCTCATTTAAAAAAATAAATCAACATATAAACTACTGTACTAAAAAATCGAACCATTATTTATTTAAAAATTGTCTGAACTATCCAAATATTACTTATATCTTATATTTTGATGATGATGATGATGATGATGATGATGATGATGATGATGATGATGATGATGATGATGATGATGATGATGATGATGATGATGATGATGATGATGATGATGATGATGATGATGATGATGATATTAATAAATCTTTTAAAACCTTTGGTAAAGGTTAAGTTATACGAATATTAGATTTTTGTATAGCCCACTTAGGGATATGTTAATTAGACTAATGCTAGATAAAGAGTAATAGAAAATGGGAAAATACTTGTTGCATTATATTCCTGCAATGATATAATCCTTCTTTAGCAAGTTCCGCCTTCCTAAACGTCACACAAAGCTCGATGAACTTGAAGAAAAATCCTTCAAGAACGGATTGAGATGACTTCTGCAACGCTCGGTGTGGCTTATTCTTGATGAAGTGTGCAAACGTCTCAAGAGCTCGTTCATTCTTCTTGACTTCAATGAAATCTTGTAGAAAGTGAAAAATTTAGTATGAGATATTATTATATATTTATACTATTAGTCTTGCCCCCCCCCCTCTTAATTTTTTTCATTTTATTTACTGGAAAAACTTTAACAACTCTTTCTTTAGGATCAAGATTTTGAATATGATCAGAGAAATAAAGTTATTTGCTTATATTTCCTGAAATCTATTAAAATGCAGCGCTTTCCCAATAAATGCTAAGAATAAGTTATATCTTCTCCAAGCTATGAAACTTTTCAAAACTAAGGCATTGAACTTCATTAATAGAGGCCTAATCTATCTTTATAAAGTGTTTATTCATTCTTCCTGGGCTTTGTATTGGATACATTGGATGCTTATTTCTAGTAAATTAAACATCATCATTGGGATCTAAAATAAATATAGACTTAGTAATGACAATCTTATTTTTATAGATTACTTAAATGTAGCCTTAAAATATCAGCATTTTTTTAAAAATGTGTTAAACTAATTTCTTAATCCGATTTTGGATTTACACTATTACAGAGTCAAAACATCGCAAAAATGTATTAGGCGTAGAATTAGCAAGTTTTCCAATGAAGACTTAATATTTGCAATTATTTCCAGCACTTCTTACACTATCTTCTTAATATAAAAATATATGACGTCAAAAAATGGTTTGCGTGTAATCTTCTGAGATATTTTTAATATACACAAGGCACGCTTTAAAGATAAAGCATCGGGGTCTACAAAATATCCTTTTTCTGTTCACCTATTTCGTTTATAAACAAAAGTTAGGGGGTCAATTTTTGGATCTGCCACTGTTCACAACCTGGGATCCGCGGTTTAGGGGTCCACAAAATTTTTTGCATCATATATATTTTATATAATATCGGAGTTATATATTTTAAAAGAAAATTAAAACTATTTTTCACGTTTTAATTCAATTTTTTAATACTTTTTTTTATTTTTTTTGGATAATAAATAGTTATTTTAACAATGATTTTTTTTTCTTTATCTGATAAATGAAAAAGAATGTCAAGAAGGATGTCTCTTTTTTTAATGATTATAGATAACTTTAATCAAGCAGTTAAAATTTAACCAATACAGTTGAATTTTCTGCGCATTTTTATTTGCTGTTTTTAAAGAAGCTTAACTGGAAATAAAGATTGTAACTTTGATAGAATGCAAATTTTATCGCGAGGCGGTTCAAATAATAAATATTTTGGTGTAAGAGCATCATCATTAAGACATCCTTGAAGTGATGTGGACTAGACTATGAGACTGTTCAACGCGTATATAGCGCAAAAGCTCGCTGTGAATAAGGCTGAAAAAAGGATACACTATGTTGGTTGTTGACATGCCTTCTATTGAGATTTCTTGATTTAGTATTAAAAATGCGGCCAAAACATAACAATCTTTTTTTCAAAACCTACATACCCAACAAAAAATGTTATTTTGATGTTTTGCGTGACAAATTGTATATGAACGCCACCCCTTAGTTATCAATTAAGTATATTTTATCTTGATATATTTATCTCAACTGACATGATACTTCCGTTATTTTTTAATTAGAAATATCTTAATTATAAAGTATGATTATAATTGTTTTAATTTACTTTTGAGAAATAATCTTATTTTGTAATTAGGACATTACACTTATTGATGAATTAATGGCAATTTTAATTTAATTTATAAAAATAAAAATTTTACGCGTATTAAAAAATATATGAAAACAAAAGATTTAATATAATAATTGTTAAATTGTAATTAATTAACTAAAATTATGATAAATATAGAAGAAAATTTGGGTCTTTTCGTTTAGACGGCCACATCAAATAATCACCATTTCGTCTGCCTTTTATAGTTATGTCCTGGTTGCCAAATTCTAAGGAAAATTCTCTGCGTTTACCTAATTCATTTTTTATCAAATGTTCAGAATTTGGTTTGGATTGTTTATAGGTTGAAAGAAAATGGAGGGTGAGGAATTGCTGTATTGATAAATCGTGTTTCATTAAATGCCGATTTGCAAACAGTCTCTCCTTATGCAACACTCCCTTATCTTGTAAGTAACGAATAGCTTTTTCTTCAGTGCTCACTTTTGCAGCCAGTTCGTAAACAGTTAGCATTAAATAAATAACTATAAAAGGCAGACTAAATAGTGATTACTTGATGTGCCGTCTAAACAAAAAGATCAGAAAAATATAAAAAAAATCGAAGTGAACAATTATTTCAAAAGGCCCGATTAAAGAAATACTTTATACACAAATGTATATATAAATAAAGAATGAAAACGAGCAGTTAAAAATTAATAACACATATTTATATTAATAAAAATAAAAGAACTTATAGATTTAAATTATTTATGCTAAGCTAATTAATTTATTAAACTAACCGTTTGCCCTTTTCAAAATATTGTCAGGTTTGTAATAAATAGACATTTTTGACGTAGAAGATTTAATAAATTTCTTTTCTGAAAAACAAATTAAAAAAATATGATTTTCACATTTTGTAAATTTATTCTTTCATAAAAAATCTTTTTAATATATTTTTATCTAGCGTTTTATTCTTTTTTGATATATATATATAAAAAAGTATACTTGTAAAAAATTATCCCTTTTAATGCTTCTTTTTTGATCATTCTCACTCTACAGAAATATTCATATAATTATTTCCTCAAGCTGCTAAATCTATGCATCATATAAAATAATTGCAACGCGTTACTTTCTTTTTTTTCCAGCGATAATTTTTTCAATAAATTTCAATTATCAATCAATCAATAAATTTCAATTCATTTCATTTCAAAATGGATCATCTTAAATCAGGTTTTGGGGTTTTCAGTGTTCATGCAAATGTTATGAAATATTAATTTATTTATGATATATTTTCACATTGTTTTTTCTGAATATTTTTTATATGATAATTACAAATAAATTTTTCTTCTTCTTATAGCCTTGTCTTGTATAGTGTGAAAGTTATAATTGGAAAACAGAGCAAATTTCAATCTATTTTTTATATAAGATTAATTATATTAGCATCTAAAACCGTAGACCTTTCATTAAAGACAGGTATTAAGACATGCTCAGCTTTATATATATTAGTGAAGCCCCCATGTCAAAAAGCTGTAACTAGTTTTAAAAATCAAGGAGTTAGAAAAACGTCTTACTTATAAACATTTGACTTAAAATTATAATTTTATTAATATATGTGATAGTAAATTTATTTAATGACAACATTTACTTTGTTTGTTTAAAAATCAAAAAAGAAGTTAAAAGGAAGCCGTCTTGAATAAAATATATCAATACAAATTCCATCTGTTCTGCAATAAATATTTATATTTTTGTTCATAAAAGCATTACATAATTAGAAGCAAATTGGCGTTTACGTTATGTTAATATAGATATTAACTCTAAAACTTTTCATTCTTCTTATTAGCAGGCAACTTTGTAGTATGACTATTTATTTTCCTCTATGTGTTGATTTCCTTTTTTTATAAAATATCTCAAATTTTTAATATGTAAAGTTTATACTTTAAATAAATAATAAATAATAATAAGCAAGAAAATATAAATATTTGTTCCAATATTCCTTTGTGACTTAATATGGTAGGTAAATATGTAGGAAAATATATCTAAGCACTATCCATAATCTTGAGAAATACTAGAGGTTCAAAGTTGAAGTTCAAATTTGGATGACATTATAGAAATTGGTTAGTCGTTGAGAAAGTTAGAAGTGTAGAAAGCTTTTTTCTCTTTTCATAGAGTTTTTCAATTAAATTTTTTATATTTTGCGGTTTACAATCGATTTTCAACTTAATTATGTTATTTATAGGCTCAGCCTTATTATTAGTCCACAAATGGCTAGCTATTTTTTGCTGATTAGGCTCTGTACCATACTTCTGTATTTTCAATTTGAGTATTTTTCTAAAATATGAATTGAATTTCTTATTTTTTATTGCTGAAATTATTTCATATGATGTTTTTTCAAATTGAAACTCATCTTTTGCAAACACAAGACCTTTCTATCCGAAAATTTTTTCCATTATGAACTTCATTTCATGTTGTTTCATACAGGCTATGTTCATAACGTAGCATTTGACGTTTTCTTTCAAATGTTTCACGCACAATAATCTTTTTGAGTTAGGGAAAGAAAAATGACATGCTTTAGTCAAGGCTTTTCCACTGTCGCTTCCAAATTCTATAATTTTTGTCGAATTCTGATATCAAGCTTGTGGAAATCCTTCTGTAGTCTAGCAGAAACATGTGAAAAAAAATGTACATAAGTTTCAAAGTTCGCTATTTTATGCAAATAAATTGGTCCTAAAAATGGGGTGCGTCTTTTTACCCCAACCTACCCAAATCCACCCCTAATCTACTCAGTTATCTTCTAAAAAAACTATATTTAGATTTATACAATCTAAAATTACATAAATTTTTTAATTATACGAAAGTTATTTTAGTCGATTTCAAACGAAAATTTAATTTTTACAGTATAAAGCCAATATTCTATATAACAATTTAGAATATTGTATTTATTTTTACAGTATAAATAATAAAATGAATATTTTTACCTGACTGTTTCCTTATCTCGAACAATTTATTTACTTTAAAAAAATCTCTAGGTAAGGTAATAAGAATGTTAGATATATAGATAAAGTGATTTAATACTTTTTAAAAGGATCATAAAAAAATTTTATAAATACATCTAAGAAAAACATTTTATCTAAAAAAATACAAATAATAAACAAACTAAAATAATAATATAGGTAAAAAATTATAACTAAAAAAAGCCTTTTAACGACTATGTTGCGTTTTTACAACGTAAAACATTTGAGAGAAAATTTATTCAATAAAAAATTGCTTTAATATAAATCGTTAACTTTTGTATAAGTAAAAATATATATAAAAAATTCAACTCAAAATATTCTAATAAAAATTTTCTTTTTTATCATTGATTTAGATATTTCCAAAGTTTATTTAGGTAAGCTGGGATAGATTAGAGGTGGATTTGGGTAGGTTGGGGTAAAAAGACGCACCGCTAAAAATGGGATGATCGTTTGTCTCTTTTTTGATTAACTTCAAATTTTTAAAAATGAAGATTGTACACCAAGATTGTTGACACCAAGATTGAACATTCTATCTACGCATACGGTGACGTCATTGAAGACAGCAAATTTCAAATATTCCATTTGTTTTCAGGTATGTTTTCTTTGTTAAGAATTACTTCGTGAACAAAATGATGACTTGAAACAACTGATATCACATCTATAACTTCATCTGCAAGATTCCTACAAGCACTTTTTTGAATTTCTGTATTTTAAATTCCGTATTTGTTTTGAGCTATCAAATTTCATTTTTGTCCTTTATATTTTCTTTATAAATATTTAAAGGACGTTTATATGCTAAATCTTTTTTGATTTTGGAGGAAAGCTTTGGATCTGTTCTTGGTCTGTATTCATCGACATCTGGAAAATCCCCAAGTATTCATAAAGTGCAGTCTTTTGTATGTCTTTATTTGTGTTTGAATAAAACCAACTGACTCGCTTTTTGTAAGATGAATCACGTTTTAGTGCTGTGTAGAATCTGTTAATCTGAATAACTTCATTAGATTTTGGCTGAGGATTAATTTCTATGAGTGAATCACAGCCATTTTTACGAACAGATTTCAAATATAAACCTTTTCTTTTCAAGACATTAAATAAATTTTTTTCAATCAAATGGAAAGTTCTAATAGTTGTGCTTTTTTTTTGGAATCCCATGGGATATGGGCCGCAGTCCTCATGGCATAAACAAAGTTGTGACTTTTTTTTCGCTCAACGTTTACAGAATTACTCAGTTTAAAATGCTTATTATTTTTGTACCCAGAAGGAACTTTGTCATATTCATTTTCTTCATTAATTATTGCCTCAAACAAAGAAGAGACAGAAAGAATTTTTTTGTGATTCAAAATTTTACTTTCCATGCAATATTTACCAGAAAAATCCAAATTCAATCGTTAACTTTTATTTTCATCAGTGGATGTATTTCTTTCTGTTGACTTGCTTTCATAAGATGAAAAACTGTTATTAGGAAAGGAACTAAAGCTTTTAAATGATGTTATTGGTAATATCGGCACGAAGTGATTTGGTACCCACTAACCAGTAAAATTCTAAACATTTGTCCATAAAATTACAAATTTTTTTCTAGGAGCAAAAATTGTAGGAGTGAAAGTGCAATTTAAGAACATATAAGCGAAGTCCTTTATCCCATTGAAAAGTGAATACATGGATTCAATGCTTATTTCCAAAACATCTGAGAGAGATGGAAAAGTTAAGGTAGAAGAAAAACCACGTTCATTAGCGCAATCTATACAAGCTTTTTCATAATCAAGGGATAAAAAAAATATTTTCACTGAGCTTGTTTTTGTAAATGAATTCATTCGTGCACATGTTTAAGCAATGAGCACTCTGAGTAGAGTTGCGTATTTTTCGTTCGAAACAAAGTTAAAAAAACAATTTCCATTTGGAGATGATTTCAGAGGAATTTCAATACTGTCTAACTTATATTTACCAAAAATTACTTTGCTAATTAAATTCACTTTAGACTCTTCATATTAGGAAGTGAAAGAAGGAAATCTTATTTGTGGTAAAATCTTTTTTTCTTGCCATGCAGCACACACAAGTGCATCATAACCGTACTTGTTAGCCTAAATATTTTTAAAATGACTAAAGTTCTGACAAAAAATAAGTTATATTATTTATTCAAAACAAAAATTAATTTATGATCCGCCAACTTGGATTGTTTCATAGCGTCATTGCTTAAAACTTTGCTACATAGGAGGCACATGGGTAGATGTATGTCCCAGGGAAAAGAAATGAAGCCAAACTTCAAATAATCAAAGATAGATTTTATTATAATAATCATATACGCAAAATTTGTGTTGTGTGTAATTTCTTGACTTGCCTAAATATGTAGACCCCAACATTTTTTTGTTAACATAGACCGCTGAAAGCATTTTGCATTTCATTTAATATATTAATTTCTAAAATATATCTTACAATTTCCATCATTCTAAAGAGAGCATTTCTAAAAGAATAGTCTTTTTGAGAGTTTTTAAGACACAGAAAACATGTTATAGGAAACTGTCTTCTCTCAAACTTCGGAAAATACAGATGAAAAAGTTCCAGGCATTCATAACAAAAAGATTTCTTGCATTTCGAGCAGATAACATATAGTTCACAAATCAACAGTTTAATGCATATTTGGCAAAAAAAATTGAATTGACTCCATTTTTAAAACTGAAGAAGAAAAGCTTGATACAAAAAAAAACTAAATATATTTTTCAATTCGAAAAATCAAGTTTATGTTCTGTTTTTAATTTTTTCAGTCAATTTGTTTTGTTTAGCTTCATTTTTATTTTTTCTATTTTTTTCTTTCTTTGGCTAAAGTTGAAGGTTAAAATTAGTTTATTCAATTTAATTATAACAAATTTTAGTTTATTTCAGTTTAATTTTGTTTGTTTGGGTAAAAAGACGCTTCGTAAACGATGTCATGTTTTTTAATAATTTTACTTTACGTGAAATTAATTGAAGGTTAAAACATTTTCCATACTATTAAAATACCATCAGCATTCATTCTATATAACATATTTATAATTCATTTAACGATAAATCGTGCCATCATTAATCTTTATTTTTAAAATATTATTTTATTTTCAAAACCTTATTTAAGAGAAGCCTCATAGGCACACAAAAACCATCTTGAAATAATGAGTTAGACCGATAATGTGCCCATATTAAAAAAGTCAAAATCTAACTCTTCAATAACAAAAATTTTCTTTTAAGTAAAAACTCCTTTGATTTGCTTTCATTTTAGTTAGTCAAAGTTTTGCTTTATATATAGGAGTTTGAGATCCGCAATTAAAACAAATTGTTAATAATAAGGTGATTTATTAATTCTGAATCTGAATAAACAAATTTTATGAATGAACATTATGTAAAGTATATAAAACATACTAGCTATAAAGTGGTGTGATGATAAATTAACTTAGTTAGACGTTAGCGTATGTTTAAAACTAAATAAACCACAAATCATCTTTGACTGAAATGAAAAAATTAGGCCGGAAATTTAAATATGCGCAGGATAAACTTGATTTTCAAAATGAATTTAAATATTTTGAATCAACTGCTCATCAAAATTATAAAAGAGACACTTCTTTCAATACAACGTAAAATTTGAATTGAAGCAGAAAGAGCCTTATGGTTTGTTTGTAACTAAGGATTGTTTTCCGTTTGCTTCTGAAAAAATTATATGCTTTTAATTTTTTAATGGTTATTTTAAGAGATAAAATTAAAAATATGAACTTTATCTTTTAGATACCATAACCTACAAAATTATTTTATTTTTTCATTGATTTTTTAAATAATAATATTTAGATACGCATAAATTTCGTTTTAAATTTCAAAATTTTACAATCAGGTGACATTTTAAATATGTAAAAATATGAGAATAACTATAGTCTCATTAAGTTATCCAAATAAAAGAAGAGTTTAATTTTTCCGAGTTTTTACGAACCTTAGAATTTGCCAATAGATGAATTTGCACGGATACCCAATAAAGCGACACAGAATGTACAATTTTATTTTGTATGTAAAGGCAGTTTTTTATAACGAATACTTACATACAAACAAAGCATATCACACAACAACAAACATACACTGGTGCAAGAATACCGGGATGATAGATATTTTGATAATCAATGAAAGAATGTGAAAGAGTCAACTCAATTAATTGATTGTTTAATTGAAGAGAGAGATATTCATTCATTCATGATAAAACCGTCAATATCGTGTTCGATTGAACGCAACACTCCAAGCATATGCTCGTTGAGAGCAGAGAATAAGTGTGCCTCACTTTCATAAGAGAGAATTTGGTGATCGAATGTCTGATGTAGACCCCTTTGAAGAGACGTGAGTACGATGTGACAGGCTTTCTTCAGGCTTTGATGGTTGGCGTAGTACGCCAGAGCAAAGACAAGAACGACTTCTTCAAAAAAGTCATAGAGGAGGTAGTTGAAGGAAGATCTTTGTTCGTGCTTAAGATCGTGGGATTGTGGCAGTAGGGATTTTTTAGCAGAGATCACGGATCTCAGGGAAATAAGGATGGCGCTCTGCTTGAAGGATTGGGGCAACCAAGAGGACTGGCAAATGCTCGTGATGAAGGCGGGTGGGGATTGAAGGTAGGGCAGAGCATCCAAAAACATTCTATCGATGAAGCAGTCGTAAAAGGAGATGCAGGACACGTGGTTCTGCGAAAAAAAATTGTGGATCTGGGTATGTCGGAAGTCATCGCTTCTAGCTTCGTCCAAAAACGTCAACAACCGCGCCAACTTCGTTTCATACGCAATGAAGGATAGGCTTTCGTAGTTGGCAATTAAGTAGAGGCTATGCATGATGGCGTTCAAGTGCTTAACCATGGAATCCTGACTCCGATCCAGTATGAAAGACCATGCTTTCCTTAAGTAGTGTACTTTGATGAAGTACTCTTCTTTGGAAGAAAGATTCAGCAGCTCACTGCGATCCTTTCTCACGACTTCAATGCCTTCAAGCGAAGTGTGAAGGAGGGGAGGTAGGAGGGGAATAATGAAATGATTTGATTGGTTCAAACCCAGAATCAAGCCCAAATCGTCATCATACTGCACCATCTCATCTGCCTCCTCTGAAGATTCTGAAGAGCAGGAGTAAAACTCCTCAAAAATCGACTCTACATCGGATTTTATGGAGAGAAATTCCAAATTATTACCGAGGTCATCAAATTTAGGAGTTTCCGAGCGTGCGCGAACATCATTTCGCCTTTCAAAAGGAACTTTCAGGGAGGTAACATGCGAGCCCTCATTTTCCCGCAACGCCGAATCAATTGGAAAATATGTGCAACGGAAGTAGTTGATCTCTGAAGAAACAAGCTCCATTTTTTCATTCACTCCACTCCTTATCAAATCACAAGATGCTTGATCACCAACGGCACCACCTTTTTGAGGCATAGAAAAGTCAACGCGAGCTTCCAGCATCTTCAATGCTACCAAAAAATTTTCAACACATTTTTCAAAGTGTTCAAGAGATTCTTGAAAAGAGTCAGCACTAAACTTGCACTCTTCTGATAAAATCGCTGAGTTGACTGCATCCAAAGAAGCAGGCTCATTTCTCTTGGGGGAAGATTCTCTAACGTCAACAACGAATGTTGGAAGAGATTTGGAAGAAGGAGAAATGTCGTTGTCTGTTGTACTTTTGTGAGTGGCAAGGAGGAAGGAATTTTGATAGTAGTGGTTGAAAATCTTTTTAAAGAGGTGAATCGCTAAACGCCCCAAACCTAAGTAAACTTCGAAATCTTGGGGCATGTGTGAACACGTGTTATTACCTTCAAGAAGAATCAATGGAATAAGCGAGAAACACGTTAGTGGTGAGAAGAAAATCAAGAGTTTTCAATAACATCGAGCTAAAAAATGCATTAATATTGCTTGAGGGTGAATTTTGACTATGAAATCAGGGGAAACTTTAAGCAATTATTATTAGGGTTAGAGTTACGGGAGTGCCCATCTTGCATTCTAATTTTGTTGGTAGCAAGTCAGTTAGTAAATACAAGTTATAGAGTTTCATCAAATATTTAAAAAAAAAACTAACAAAATACTTCATTTATTACAATTTTGTATTATTTGGGTATATTAGCAATAAATGATGTGCAATTTTATATATTTATGACTTTTTTTCAAAACAATAATAAAAAACTAGTGGTTTATCGCAATGTTTTCAACATTTATGAGTAAAGTAATTAATTGTGAATAATGTACAAAGGTATATGAATAATAGTGGCCAGAAAACTGAGACTCACAAAATTTTGAATCGCAAATTCCCTCTCAGAAAACAGGTTCTCAAGTACTCAATAAGCAACTTGAGGCCTGGAACAGAAAAAAAGGTGTATCCAAACCCAATCCAAAGAAGAAGGAAATTTATGCACAAAGCTTTGAATACAAAGAATAAGTAGGAATTAACTATCATACAGCGAGTGCGACTTTTTTACGCAATCTCTCAGAATCCCCTTAAATTTATCGAAATCCTCTTTAATTTTGTCGTAATCTCCGGAATTTATCGCAATCCTTTACAATCTCCTACAATTTTTTGTGATCTATTAAATTTGGGGGCGTGAGTAGGGCTGGTTAGATACTGGGTTTCGATAACTCAAGGTCTTGGGTTCGATCCCGCATCAAGCCTGCTTTCCTCATAGTTCGATACAAGCGGCGCAATTGTGCCTTCTCAATGAAAACACCCCAATGTAGCCTGACCTTTGCCCCATGATTGCTTAATCCTTCTTTCAATTTTCCTTTTAAAGTTTTAGCCTAAATTCTAAAAATTGAATTATAATCCAAAATTTGATTCAATCCCTCAAAATCTTTCTAGTGTTTCTCAATCTCTAAAAAAAAATTCACTTGAAAATTTGGGACAAATTTCTTAGATTTCGCGAGATTGCGTGAAAAAGTCTGACCTTAATACGAAAAAGAATTCAAATGTGAGTACTTCATAAGGTCAGAAGGAGTGCTTGCAAAAATACGCCAGAGGGTTACAGCATACGAAATATCACAAATTGATACAAAATCACGAAAACAATCAATTAAAAATATACAGATGTTTTATACAAGGAAAAAAATTGAAACGGTGATAGAACAAAACTACAAAAATACAAGGATATATGTAAGCAAATTATATAAAGCAAATATACATCACACATAAATGAACTGGAGGAGAAGTACTGCTACCACATGTAAAGCAAACAATTTTTAAAAGCATAAAAATATGCTAAAATAAGACAATCAAGTGAAGTTCTTTTTAGAGAAACGAGGTTATTAAGTCTTTCCATGAAATTTCCACATTCTTCTACGTAAATAATTTGCTATGCTATAATTGAAAGGTTATCATCCATATTGTATGTTTTGTGAACCTTTTAATCTTCAGTAAACTTATTCTTCTTCTTGAAAAAAAACCAATAAATAAATAATTTTCCGCAAGCCATATAGTCATTTGAGAGACTCAGTTTTCTGAGACGGAGGTTTTCTTTACTATTTTCTGTATGATAAATCTAAATATTATATCTCAATTAATGTTAAATAAGAAATTAAACATTTTGCCTTTCTGAAGCTCCTTGCTGTGTTTACTCAAATGTGGATATTGCTTTGTCAATATACTATGCGAGAGCATGAACATTTTTGTTTTTTATGACAGGTCTAACAGTTAATTAGTTTTACAGAACTAATGTCAAAAACGTTCCCCAACTCTTAATCATGAAACACTTAGATAGAGAAGTTCTCAAAATGTTTATTTTATACAAATACGAGTTTGTATTTATGTAAAAATATCTGTTTTAAAAAAGATATGGGAATGCTTGAAATTGATTAAATTTTAGCCAATGAAATCTGATATTTTGGCGAAGTCCATTTGAATAGTGAAAATCTATTCAAGGAATCTTCAAAATTAAATTGATTTAATTCTAGCGTAATTTGATTAGTTAAAATTATAAAATTACTAAAAAAAAATTATGAAAAAAAAAATCAAAAATTTTGCACAATCTTTCCTTCTGTGACAAAAAAGATAGTGTCATTTAATATTATATAGTATGGATTGTGGATCATTTAAAGATGACAATGTGGGATTAAACGCGTTAAAATGTTTCTGAAAAAAATGAAACTTACATAGAGTGATTTTCTCGTCATTAACGAAACATCTACACACGAAGAGATTAAGATAGGATCGTTCAGAAATGCCGTAAAATGAAAGTGCAGGAAGGGCGGGAGAGGTTCACCTGAAAGTTAAAAGGCAGAAAGAAATGGAATTTTTCAAGTTGATAATAATTCTCTATAAATAATGCAAGATTTTTATATTTTTAAAGAACGCATCACATGCTTGTTTGAAAACCACAGATCTTCAGAAAAAAACAGTAATCAATTTAGCTTTGTAAGCCAATGAATATCACATCCGTTTTCTAGTCCAGAAACAAAATAATGTCAACTTAGGGAAGGTTATTTTAAAACATTTATATTTTTGCCAGATAAGAAAACTTCTCTTTTCAGAAACAATTGAACAAGGTCGGGCGGCTTTTATGCACAGAATTCAAGGAAGAAAGAAGCAAGTTGATATACACAGCTGCTTGCATCCATATAGGAGAGCAATCTTGATAAGACTTTCGTTGCAATTGTTATAAACTGGGCAGAAATTACATCAACATAGGACATGAAAATACATGTTTCATAACTACAATTTACAACCTGGAGACGGCAAAATGTGCCTTGAAGAACAAGAAAAATCCCATTACTACAAGATAAATCCGTTAAAGAACTCCAATATAAATCATCTGGAGAACACCTCATCATCTGAAGAACCTCAAGATAAATCATCTAAAGAACCTAAAGATAAATCATCTGAAGAACGTCAAGAAAAAATCCCTAGAACAACTATAAGAAAAATATCCCAGAACAACTTCAAGAAAATCCCCAGAACAACATCATGAAAAGTCCCCTGAAGAATCAGAAGAAAAATTCTGAGCCATCATCGTATTATTTACAGAAAATGGACATTTTTCAATTTCGATTTACTACTATTTGCTGAAATGGAGACAGAACTATTATAATTTTTCCTTTATAATTTTATAAACTTAAAGAGATATTTCATCCCCTTATTTTTATGAACAAGTTTTAAAGTATATTTATATATACAATAATAAAAAGATGCCTCCCTATAATTTTATACTCTTCAAAAATATAGATTTTATTAACAATTCACATCCAATCTTAAATTGTGCGATAAATGAACACATGAATAGTTATAAAAGACTGCGTGTGTTTTATTAATTTTGGTACACTACAATTAATTGAAATATAATAAGCAAGGATTTCAGGTAAACTTTTTATTAACAACTCTTCCATTTTCATGACGGAAGTAAAATTGGATTGCTTCCTGCGTGAGATGTGATTCACACAAAGAAGTCTCAAAGGAATAATTAGGAAAATTTAGAAAAATATCTTGAGGATAACTCCATAAGACAAGGGCAGATCTTTCTTCAGGCAGAGGATAAATGCCATCATTGTGATAAAGGACAAAACCAGAAAAAAGGCTAGAATCATTCAGACAAATTTCAGTAAATTCTGACTTTAACCAATCAAGATTACACAACTTAGAACAAGGTAAATAAGGAAGAACTTTAAGCTGATAGGTCGATATTCCTTCACTCCCACTTTGATTGACGTGTAATTCAGCAACTTTATTCGCAATCCAAAAGTGTCTGAATACGGCATCACACTTAGCCACATCTAACTTATTCCACTTCATGCAATCGAGAATGTATAGTTTTGCATCGCAGAGAGCTCCAACAAGCAAACAATCCAGAATAATACGGTCTGTTCTTTTAGCGCGTTCTGATTGAATGCCGCCATTTGGCAAACAGCTTTTTCCCGTCCATAACAAACACCCATTTTTATTGTATATCTTGGTTTTACCGTTGCAAGCATGCACTTCAACTCGTTTGCCGCGTAGACACGGAACAAAACTCCACAATTCCAAAAATTGAGTCGGATTCTCCAAAATTCTTTCCGTAAACATCAAACAACTTTCTACGTTTCCTTTGCTCGCTTTGCTTGAATTGGATTTATCCTTTTTATCAGTTGAAGTAGGGGATGATGTGTCAGTGCCGTTGAATTGGACATTTCTTTCACGGGACAGACGACACGCCATAAGGATATCCTCCCTGAGGGCATTTTGGCGCGCTTTTTGTTCACGCAACGCGACCAATCTTCTTTGATTTTGGGAGAGAGGATAGTGAAGATCTTTGAAACTTTTCTTCCGCTCTTCTTCGCAATTCGTGGATGAAAAAGTCTGAGCTCCTTCAAGTAGATTGAAATTTGCTATCAGATTCTCCATCAAGAAATAATAAAAACTTCACTTTTATTTAATTGCACTATAAAAAAAACTTCACAAAAATCTAAAAACACTGAAATAAGAAGAAAGAAAATAGAATTGAGTAATTAAGAAGGCGAAATTCAGAAAAAGATTTCAAAAAAGAAATGGAAAGTTTAGACCAAGGACGCACATCAATTGGCAATGTTAGTCAGTACAGATATTTTAGCTTTTTGTATATTCCCATTTTTATGAATAAAATTCAAAAAATGGCTTAAAAAAAGTGTTGCTCGAAAAAAATTTCTACATAAAATTTTTAAAAATTGATAGAAAATTTTTTAGAGTAATTACAAGTGAAAAGTCTGCTTCCTCTCTATTCCCCAGAATAATTTGAAAAATATGGTCTCAGAGCTAAACTGCACAGATTTAATTCAGCTGGAATATCAAATAGTCAGGCATTGTATATAAACAAATATTTCTTCAAAAACTTACTTTTTGCATTGGAATATGAGATAGTCAGTATTTCAATTAAAGACGATTTTTTATAACCTCAAATCTGAGTTGAGGGCTTCTTTTTGTAATATGGAATGCTGTAAGATATTTTTAGTAGGAGTTCATTGAACTCAAATGGAAAGAAGAATTTTAATTACGATTTGAAAAACAAAGGCATTTATTATTTGATAGTGGGGGTTTAGACAAAAAGGTTCAGAAAACCTGCTTAACACTTTCAAGCATATTGGATCATCAGTGACCCAAAGATCCTTTGCTTTGAATTATGTTAGAGTTCATTTAAAATGAAATATAGGCGATTTGTATGAAAAGAATTTATAAACGCAGACTTTCATATATTTATAAAGTCGACTGTGTCAGTTAAATTAAATTGAAACAAATCGTTAAAACATACAAAAAAATAATTGCATAAAAAATTTTTTTTAAAAAATAATAAAAATTAAAAAAAAAGATTTTATGCCTTACAAGAGTCTAATAGGGAAAACGTGCTTCAATTAGGATGATATGAATATTATTTCCAAAAATTTTAGAATTAGACAAAATTGTAACCATTGGTCTTTTGTATATGTTTTTTGATGAGCATATGTTTAATGTTGTTGATAACATATGCGAAAGTTGACCGATGTGACGTACCTAGAACAAGTGCCGAACAGGAGAGATAGTAATTTGCCCGCCCAAGTTCTAATAACACGCCAAACGACGTAAAACAGAATAATATGGATTTAAAAACAAGAATAACTGTACAAACAATAATTACATTTTAAAAAGGTTATAGTTTTGAAATTAATGATTACTGCATTTTTTACTTTAAATAATAAACTTCAAAGCTACAAAAATTATTGCGCAAAAAATAAGTTAACGAGACTAGAACGTCTAAAATATTTTTTTTTATCAAAATACGAAAAAAATTGCTTTAAATCCTATAGAAAGAGCAGAAAATAGGATTTTTATGAAAAGATATAAAAAATTTAATAGAAATGGCGTTGGAATGTCACAAAAAAAAGGAATGTCTTGCTAAATATCAAGGAAACAACCTTATTTATCATTTAACCACACCATAGCATCCGCTAGTGATGAAGTTTGATTTCTTGTTTGATCGGTATCAGCAAATTTTTTATTGTTCCTCAATTTCATCATAGGAAGTTTATACTCGAGATAAAAAGAGTAAAAGAGCTTTGTACATATAATGGCATTTTAATGAAAGCTGCCTCTTTGCTCACACAATTTGATGTAAAAAATGTACCAAATTGATAGGGGGTCATTCACAATTGATGTCAATCAAAGACTGGGGTGTAGAAAAATTTGGTGCTACCAAATGAAGAATTTGTAAACTAAATAAATAGTCAATAGTTGACAATGGGGTTTAAAATTATGGAAATAAATGTTGACATCAATTGTGAATGACCCCTAAATGGAGTAAGGAGTTAGGGTGCGCTCACAAATACCGTAAACCAAAGTTCCTTTTATATTTTGATTTTGATTAACCTTTCCTACCATTTAAGTTGACGTTTAGTTTAAATTTTAAAGGTCAGAGTCAGGATATGTTGATTAGCTTGTAAGTTTCCTGTATCTTATATCAACAGATGGCAAACCCGAAATCTCCAAGTCTCAATGATGCCGAAATAGTGTTTGACACCCTGCGCTTATTAACGCAAACTCTGCGTTTCGGAGTAATGCTTTTCATCGCAATCAACAAACTGTCAAAATGCTAGGCTTTATGAATGCTAGGAAAACGAGAAACTAGCTACAACTTCTACAAAAAGAAGAGCTTAAACGCTGAAGTAGAGTCATTAGGCATGGCTCATGAGAGTAACTAGAAAACGCTGCTTTGATGGCCAAATGCCTTTTCCAAAATGCAATATGGCGACAAAACTTACAAGACAGTAGAAGACGCTCAAAGGAATCACGGATTTATCAGCCGTTTTGTGGTATCGAAATTTGTATGAACAAAAATTGCTTATAAAATGCGATAGGAAACATCCGGTTATTATAGCCATCTCTTCGTTTAGTATTATTGAATTATATTATGCAAAATATCTTTTTGAGATAAGCTGTCATATATAAATTAATTTTTTGATAGGTTTGATTGATTTTCATAAAAAATGAATATCACCACTGAATTCAGCATACTTGAAAATGGGTATATGTGTAAAAAACGTTATATAATTATTTCAATAAAAAGTTCTTTTTGAGATATGTCAAATATAAATCAATTTTTCAAGTTTGATTGATTTTGATAAAAAAAAATGGACTAATTATTTTGGTTCGTTTCCAATGCGAATATCAGCCTAATTCCATATGATGAAGTAAAAACCAAATCAAGGAAGAAAATAAAATAAATACGAAAGATATAAATTTAAAAAAAGGTAAAGAAGGAAAATAAAGGAATACAAAAAATTTTCTAACCTTAAATTTAAAATTCTTACGGTATCTGTTTTCAACGATGAATTTAGAAATTTCAAATTATAAATTTATTATTTTTATATTATCAAAATATGGAAAAATAATTAACGGCCATTTTTGGCTATTGGTTTAATCTAAGTGAAATAAAATTCTAGTTTTCAAGCTAGAATTATTTAAATTAATTATTAAAGAATAAAATATCTTTTAGGCTGCTAATTCATTTTTGTTTGCAATATGGTTGGCAGAATCTAAGCTGTTCCTAGGAACTTATTTTTGCCATTCTAAAAAAAAATGCTCCATTTTTTACAACAGCTTATAACTAAATCCTGTGATATTTCAACACATGTTTAATATTTTTCTTGTTGTTTCTTGATGTATGACTGTGAGATAAATTCTTCTTCTTCTTATAATGATTTATGGATTCACGTCTAAATCTTGGTGTGTTCTCTAGGCAGATAAATTTATAACAAATTTGACAAAAGAATTTTGTTGAATCACTATTGTTATATTTTTTAACTGTAACATGCTAAATTTTTGACTAAACCTCCTTAATATTTGTATTTCGGTAGATTATTTAATCTCTAATAAATTTTATTCCCATTTGAATATCTTCCAATATCGTTCACTTTTAGGTAAGGATTTTCTCTTCTTGATTATACTTTAAATTTTTGTCTCTATTTTTGAATTTAAATAAATTACCTATACTTATTATAGAGGATGTATCTATCAAATACATAATAAATTTTATTAATTGTATTTAATTTCAATAAAGTACAAAATATTTATTAATCAAATATTACTCAAAAGTCGAATATAAATATAAATTCAATGTCAAAAGCAGTGAAGTGAAAACTATTTTCCACAATACCATTTACAAAAGCCATTATCTTCTTGTTTTATCCCCCAAATGTTTAAAAAACTTATTTCAACTTCTATTTCAGAATATTGAATTGCTTGAATTATAATTACCAAATGGGAAACGTGGTATATTTATTTTCATTCTCGAATCGTATATATGCCTCTTTCTTTTCATCTGTTATCCTGATTTTTTTAAAAGTTAAACCCGTTATTAATCTATCATTTATAGCAATGCTAATACTTATTTATCATAGCAAAATCTAATGATAAATTCTGAATCTAAAATGAGAATGGACATGTTTCTAACGAAAAAAATTATTGATAAGATTGTGAATCTTGATAAAGACGTGTTAGACTCTAATTACTAAGAAGTAAACGTTAATACGTATAAAGAAATTAGAGTAGTTTTATTTATAATCAAACTTCCTGCCGATATACAATTTCTAGAGATTATCCGAAATATAATTAATATCCATTACATTTGAAAAACAATATAATTTTTACATCATTATTATGCCCAAATGATAATATATCTAATCATATACAAAGAAATATAATTATAAAAAAGGAATAATTTTTTAAACTAAACAGAGAAAGCGTAAATAATTTATTGGAAACAAATTTCCAAAAACAAAAGAAATTTTTGGGATCTCAAACATAAGGCAGAGAAACAAAGAAGGTTAATGTCGTAGGTTGTAAACGATGTAATAAGAGATTGGTGCACAATAGGAAAACCAGAGGAAGATAAAAGCTTTATGCAGTGAAAATAGAGGAAGGGATTAAGACATGTGTTTATTTTTCAAATAAATAAATATAATCGTTTACATCTTACGACACTAACCTCATTTTTTTCTCCGCGTTATGTTTCAAATATTTTTTTAAACTTTGTACACAATAAATTGTTTACTTTATGCACTAATTTAATGGGTCACCTTCAGAAGCAAACATATATCGATTAAAATTTTTTGAACGTTGCTTCCGATTTTATATATATCAAATGAAATGCAGAACTAATTTGTATTAGGCTAAGTTTTAATTATTGAATTTATTTTACAAATTTTAAGAGGAAAATCTAATATTGATTGAGTGTTATATAATCTATATTTAAAATTTAAATTAATTAAGTTGTGTGGTCTTATACAGAATGACCTAGGTCTTTTCCAACGAAAGTTTTTGATCTAAAATGCAGTGAAAAAAATTGCACTTCAAATTGCGAAATCTTCTAATTTAGTTTCAATATGTCCAACTAACGCTTTTTAAATACTATCCATATTTTCCCTTGTAACACCTTATAGTTGATTCCATTAAAGTTTTTATTGAATTCTCTCTATTTCTATAAAAATATGTTTTCCAGTCGTCGTATATTTTTTTATGTTGAATTAACACCACGAATAAAAAGAACAGAAAAAATTGCACAAAAGATCATAGAGCAAATACATTAAAAAAATAAAAGTTTGCTGTCTTTTTCTTTGGCACTGAATGAATACATTTTGCTATTATATAGCATGCTTTTCTGTGTATACTCTATTTCTATTTAAAATGTTTTGAAATAAATATATATATAAGAAATATGCAGCTATGAATTATAGTAAAATTATGAAAAAAGGATCGGGTAAAAAAAGTTTTAACATCCCAATTTGTCAATCATAAAATTGATGGATGTGTTATAATTATTTGATGTCACAAAGTTGAAATGAACACAATATATTTCAAAAATACTGATCTTGTAGGACCTTTTTAAGGCACGAAGATGCATTAATTCTAATCTGATGTCTTTTGTCAAATCGAAAACATCGAGTACATGAGAAACCGTATGCCTTAGGTTTTCCAGGTAACTTCTTCGTGGAAAAAATTACCAAAAACACTTTTAGAATTTTTAATTGACTGAAACAATTCTAAGAAAAAATCTATCTTCGCTCTCTCAAAATAGCAAAACGAGATGCTTAGATCAATTTCACTTCCAATTTATCGTCCAACCCTGGCCAATAATCAACACACTCACGAAAGTAAAAAAAAACAACGTGCGAATCTTCATCAACTTCTTCCACACAAAGACACTAGCACAATTCTCATAAACCCATTCTTTCGTCTATTTTTCCCGCCGAAAATCCTCACACCGACGACCCATATCATGCTGCCCAACGTTTACTCTCGCCAAGACTAACATCATTTCTAAGCCCCTCCCATCACACTAAGAGTTATCTCAGGCGGTAAAATCACTCAGACCCAACTACGACATGATCACCGCAACCCACATTAAAAAATCATTTCACCTCTTACATACTCACCTACACCACATATACAAGGTGTGCTTATCTAACTCCTTTTTTTTTTATCAATATGGAAAATAGGCAAACTCCTCTTTCGGCCTAAACCTCACAAAGAACGGTCAAATATAAAAAAAACTGGCGAACAATCACTATCCTCCCTGTTTTCGGTGAGCAATTAGAAATAATCCACAAAAGGCTGATTCATTATATAACACAGAATAATCTCATAGGCCCATTACAGTTTGCTTATCTCTAGCACAGGAATACTGAGTCAGCTTTTTCTAAGTTGACCGAGTATTTAGAACACTCCATAGCATCCCAAAAGACCGCATCAGTCCTTTTCCTTGACATCGATAACGCATTCAGCAGCGCCTGGAACCGTGCCATCATCCTCAACATGCACCTCAAGAATTACCCACCCTACATCATTAAGTTCATCAACTACCTAAAACACCGCTACTTGATCTTCCGCGAAAAGTCCATCCGCGCAGTTCATACACTCTACAAAGAGGTTGCCTCTCTGACATCCTCTGGCTCATTCTCAGCAATCCTCTCTTAGATCTCCTCGAGTCCAAATCTAACTTTTCCCAGTGCTACTCCAACGATCTTCTCCTTTCTTTCTAAGCAAACACACAACACAAAAACCTCCTCAATATCGCCTCACTTTTGAACATCACCGCCAATTTGCTGAAAATATCGTTTAACATATCCAAAACTACCCTAATTCATTTCACTCAAAAACACTCCCCACATTTACTTTTGCTTACCAATCACAAAACTCTCATTCAACCCGCAACCACCATCAAGTATCTAAGCCTTACTTTTCAAACAAACATGAAATGGTCCACACACTTTAATAACACCTACATCAAACTATCACAGACTCTACTAAGACAAGCAATCTCATACAAATGGGGTCTAAGTATCCATCATTCTTTATTCATTTACAAATCTCTCATACTTCCGGTAATTCAATACAGTATCCTCTCATTGGACGCATCGCTCTCTCACCCTCCATCCTTAAATATTTATTCAAAATCCATAGAGTCAGTCTCCATCTCGGAAGCTTATCCCACAACCACAACATCTATTCTAGAAATCACGCTGAATTGCACACCGCTTTTAATCCAACTGAAAGATACCTTCATTAGACGCTACATCAGCAGATACAAATCTTTACTTCCCCCATTTATCTTCCACTGAACGCATCACACCCTCATGCGAAGCTGTTTCACACATCACTTCCCACTTCTTTCCGTTCACACACAAAACCAATGGCAAAACTCTCTCACCAACTCCACAAACACACTGCTTTCGCGCATATCCAAGATCAATGCCATACACAATCCTGGGCTTCGCACAAATACACTCCATCGAGATCTCTTATTAGGTGGCTCTCGGGTCATTGCCCCTGCAAAACCTACTTTTTTCGCATTAAACTCTCAGACAACCTGACGTGTCGGTTCTGCATCGGACTCTTCGAAACACCATATCATCTCGCCTTCCCCTGTCCATTCTTCATCTCACACCGATACAAATTCATCAACACATGCGCCTCAACCCTTGACCACTATCCCACTACTAATCTAAGCGACATCATTACTCACACAGAACTCTTGAACTTACTCTCCGCCGTGATAGGCATTATTGAACCCATTCTTCACCTTAGCCCCCAATAAAACCGACAATCCTTCTCTACATATATTTATCATTTCTAGAATACACCTAGCATTCTCCTCTTCAAGCATATCAATTAAATTTGAAAAGTATCAAATGCCTTACCCGTATTTGAAAGGGTATTTTGCATTTAAGTTAAGTAAAAATAATGGAATACTTACGAAACATTATTTATTTTTGTAAGGATGAAAAATAAAAATAAAAACCAAAGTATAAAAAATAAGTTTTTTTTCCATTTCCATTTTTTAAACTTGAAATCAAGGTGGAGCACGAGGAGTTACTTTTCTTGTTCTGATACTCTCCTTCCTGCTCCCAACCTACCTTCTCTAGCGATCGCGAAACTTAATCATGCATTAATTGTGCATTCATTTTAACTAAGTGCAATTTTTTCTAATAAAGTCTTTCAACGATGGATTCGAGAAGTTGTGATCGCTCTCGGTGAATAGTTTTATTTACAAAAAAACTAAATGTGCCTAACTCTTATAATCATCTATTAAAATAGTTCTTGACAGATGAGACAAAATTTCAAAAGCAAAGTTACCATTCTTAGAAAGAAGGCACTGTGAAAATTGATGGACAAATAAATTAGACAGTAATGAAACACTGATATTAATTTTGAATAATCAATGAAAATGATCAATTCTTTAAAAAGAATAATCTGAGGTTAAGAGATGCCGACACAAATATTTATTATTCATGAAATTTGTTTATTTGGATGAGTAACTCACGATACAAAATATAATGATAAAGGACACAATAAAAGTAGGGATAAAAATATAGAACGTTGCGATAATCAATTTTATAATCTGAAGGTCTTAGAACAGTCGTTCTTGATTTCACTTCAAATCTTTCACTCTGGTGCCTAAAATTGCGTTTTCGCAAACGCAAAAAGTTTGAACTATATTTTACCATGATTTTTTTGAAGGTAATTTTTCAAGTTTTACGCTATGATTGAAGATTTCTTTCTGTACATTTTTCTGAAAACGATTCCTAGGATTTCAGACAAATTTTTTTATAATAAAATCGCGCAAATCTAAAGTCAAATATTTTGCGAGGTTACTCAGAGAAAATAGATGATTCAAACTATTTTTTAATATTTTTTATTCATGATTAAACATTTGGTCATTCACAACAGATGCTTTTTTTTTTTTAAACTTTTTTATTTGAGCTTCAAAAAGGCAAAGCTAGACAAAAATGATATAGTTTTTTATTGTAGCGTTTTTGCAAAGCTGAACATTAAAGAATAGTTACGGAATATTATGGAATGATATTTATAAAAAAAATTCTCCTCTTCTAGTTTTATTTCCGCGCGATCTATGACATAACTTTTCATTTAACTGACTTTTTTCAGAGACTGAGCGTCTTTTATAGAGACGTTTATTCAAGGTACTTATATTTTTAATATATAATTATCTACCACTAATCTTATGTGGGTAGGGAAAATTTTTTTTATGACACGATACTTATGAAAATATATTATTTACTTTGAGTAATAAAAAACAGTAACTTTATATTAAATAAACAGTATATCTAAAAAACTATAGCTGATGCATAACTGACAGATGAGTCGTTGAAGGATTTGCACTTATTTGATTGGTCGTACTTTATGAATGACAGTTGAAATTTGTGAAAGTTGTTGGAAGAAGACTTGTGCTGATGAATGAAGTTAATGATGCTTAAGAGAATCGTTATAGGCATTCTGCCGCAAATGGTGTTGCCCGTTTTTCGAAGATAATCTTTGAACGACGTTAGAGATAAATCTTCAATATGCTGCATCCCTTCTCTATCCAATTTTTCAATGAACTCGTGAATCCGCAAGTCCGCATTTTTGTCATAGAAATGGTAGTTGAAGCGTTGGCCTGAAATTTAAATACAAAATACATTATTTAATATACTGAAAGCTATATCTTCTTTATTGATCATCCGAAGGAAGTGAAGCTTTACGTTCATAATGATTTTGTAATTACACTTCTTCTTTACATTTATAATTATATACTAGAGGCGTACATCTTCAAAATTGGGGGGGGGGGCGAACTTTTTTTATAGTTTTCAAAATTTATTATGAAAGAATTTTGTACAATGAACACAACAACATAATTACCCGACATTATACGCAATGTAAGCTCTCAATCCCAATATACCTACTAATTTTATCAAGCCAAATTACGTTGTTTGTAATTCTGATCACACACTACCTTCTAGCTAAGTGATTTTCAAACTGGAGTCTGTGGTGCCCTAGGTAATGAATGAGAAGGTGCAAAACATATTCTTTGTGAAATGTCTCATAGCGATTTTTCGATCGAAATGAGACAGTCCTATGCTGATGTTGCAGAGATCGCTCTGAAAGTTTTGATTCGAATTGCCACTACATATGAGTGTGAGCAATGATGTGAGTTGCATTGGCCAAAAAAGAGCCAAACTGGTTTTGTAAAAAGCTGATGCATCCATCCCAATTGAGATTGATTGGATAATTCAGACAATTTTGAATAAGTAATTGAGACATTTTTAGTGTTGATTTATATTTTTAAATGAGACCCCGAGCTATTAAAAAATTATAGTTAGACCACTACGCCGAATTTTTTTACAAAGTTTGTGAACAACTCTTGAAGCTCAACAAGGGAACAAAATCATTCATACATGATGGATCAATACTCGTCGAATATAATTTTGAGCCGTTATCCCTCCTTATTGCCATTTACCAGTTATTTAAACCGATGGTCACAGTTGCCGTTTATATCGCTAAATATGCAATACTCCAAAGTCTAAAGAAGTTAAGGTTTTATACCATGACTCTAAAAATTATTTCTTTAGTAAATCTTTAGGGAACAGAATTTTTGATTGAGCCGATTTTATATTTCGCGTTCTAAGAGTCATTGGTAATGCAGCCAGACCTTATTTATCCGACAGTAGATGATACAATATTGATTAGGAGCTAAAAGATATTTCTCAGCTTCTCATCCCACTAATTGACAACAAGCCTGGTTCATAGCAAATGAATTGGTTAGGTGGAAGCATTACCCTGTACTGAAATACTTTGTTGTTTAAAATTAAATTTTTAGCAACGAAATCTGTACAATAAATTTTAGTGTTGAAAAAAAACATAGATCTCTTATGCTTTTTATTATTATTATTATTATCATCAAGTTTGATCCACTGAATATGAATTTAATAATAAAAAGTGTATATCACGTCACATTTTTTTTGTAAATCGCTAATTTGCTAATAATGATTACTTATTTTGAATATATCCTTAATGTATCTTACTATTTGTTGAGATAAAAACATACAATTATGTTTATTTGAAAAAAATAAATAATCTTCATATTCTACCTACACATATATTCAGTCAGTCAAGTAAATTGTTTGAAAATATATTTACGACTTGGGTCTATGAATTGACAGGTATGTAGGCGTGAATTTTAATTTGCCATTTTTAAATAGAAATTGTAGGTTTAAAAATTTTTTGAAGAAAAATTGGCACGCGCCTTTAAATTTATAAAAATTAGCTATTCGAATCCCTAGGATATACGCTATATAAATTACATGAAAATGTGTTATTTATACCAAGTAACAAAAATGTTAACACGAGTGTTGAAAACATTATTGAATAAAACGAATATTTAGGAATAGAGATGCGCTATATATTTGATTTCTGGAATAAGCGATTTGATTTTGTAAATTATATTTAGCAAATTTAGTAAGGGTATTTTTCCTAACTTGTGTGCGTATTCTATTACATTAATTTTACTCTTTCATTTACATTTTACAGTAATCAATAGGGATAAACCTTTTAAGCTTTAAATTATAGAGTCCCTATCAATGGCGGATCCAGAAATTTCTAATAGAGGGGGGGGGGGGGGGGGGCGAAATCTAGTTAAATTTTTTGCAATTTTGCTAAGTCTTCAGAGAATACGACAGCTGTACTATGTCTTTTAGAATCACTGATTACCTATGTTTTCATATTTTTAACATTATTAATAAATTGCAACAATTTATTTATTTATACATGTAAAGGTAATTTTCGAAGCCATTTTTCACACGGGGGCCTAGGCCCGTGAGCCCCCTCCCCCTTGGATCCGCCACTGATCCCTATATAGGATAAATTCAGTTTATGAATCGTAATTATTTTGTCTCTTAGATGAAAAGGTTATAGACAATAATTTGAAAATCTTTTCGAAGACAATGCAAGAAAGACACCAAACTACAAATACAATAAATTATGGCGAAGAAAAATAGATCAAAGGCTTTGCTTGCAAAACACAAAGCAGAAATGTCTAAAATTGAGGAAATCTTTTAATGACTATCTAAAATTAGCATTGACAAACGATCTTGAAATGTGGTACATGTCATCACAAGTTTTCAAAATTTTTAAATATTTGAAAGAGAAAAGTTGATGTTGCATAAGCATAAATTTATAAAGTCAAGTAGAAAAGTATATACAGGTGGAGTCATATAGTTGTCGTATCAAAAATTACAGATAGGCGGAGTCGGAAAATTAAAAATAAGTGTAGCCGAAGGTGGAGTCTACCATTTTTTTTAGCTTTGATGAATTTGAGTAGGAAAAGCAAAACATTTGTTCTCTTTTTTTTAATTGCTAATTATAATTATAACAGCTTTGACAGTTTGATAATTCACATATGCTTCAAATTAAAATAGGGGATGTAAAATCAAAATTACGACTCCATCTCTTTTATCTGGGCATGACTAAAACATGCCGACAACTATTTAAAAGGATGTAAAAACTTGTTTTAATGTCTAAAAAATTGGAAATGCTTCTAGAGATCAAAATATTAAAAAAATATTGACTTTTTGTTTTTCAAAACTTTTAAATATTCAAAAAACTAAACTTTTAAACTTTTCTCGGCGATTTTTTTTACATTTAATTCCGTCCCATTTTTTGATGGATTTTAAAGTTTAAAGGGCTGCTTGAATTTAAATGTTATCATCTTGTAAAAAATATTTCTTATCATTGAATTTTTAATTGATTGATTTGGACGAAAGCAGAAGAAAAATGTTATAGAATCGCTCCCCAAAAAAAAAAGAAAAAAACAGTTTTTAGATTTTTTTTAAACTTTTCAACTGAGAAAAGTCAATATTTTTTTAATATTTTGATCTCTAGAAGCACTTCCAATTTTTTAGACATTAAAACAAGTTTTTATATCCTTTCAAATAGTTGTCGGCATGTAAATTGGTGTGTCGTCATGTTTCAGTCATGCCCCTTTTATCTACATTTTGTGCATATTTAAACAGAGAGTTAATGCTAGTACTAAAAGAAACAAATTAAAAAAATTCTGAATCAAAAATGAATAATTTGAAAGCTATCATGTTTGCAGCTTTAGTAGTCAAAGTCAAGCATTTTTTCCAACTTCTATTGCTATCCACGGTTTCATCATATTCCGACTCGCATCTCTTCAAATATTTGGACTGCCTTTAATTCCGAGCCCGACTCTACACCCCGGTTTCAGGCACAAACAACCGAGAGAACAATTAATAGCAATAAGGTGAAGATTATCAGTCTCATACATCTTGCATAAAAAGAAGATACTCGTCAAAAGCTTGAAATAAAAAAAATAAAAAAATAAGTAAACCTGAAATCGTAAACTTTTTCAGATGCAAAATCCTTTTTGGTTCAGAAATATTTTGGAGAAGCCTGCGTTTCGATACATTTATATATATGCGTGTAATGTAATTAATTTTTATTTATTTTACATTGATTTTTTGTAAAGAATGCAAATTTTTTATGAATTGTCTTACCCCAATGGCAGAAATCGGATGAGAATATGAAAAGCGTGTTAGGAAGGAGGAAGTATTTTGAGAATACTTCCGCGTAAGAACACTCTCCACCATCTCCAAGAGAGCCAACAATCACCGGAACCAACGTCACTGTAGCTTTACTAAAATGCAAAACAATTTTTCTCTAGACGCCCTCTTATTATGGACATTGTATAGTAGGATTTGTATGTTGTTGTTGATGGCTGAGAGGAAACGCCTACACCTTATTCAACTCATTTAAAAATGGATACTTCAGAGTTATTTCATTTTTCAGTTGGAAAAAGAATTCCTTACCTTCGTATATCTTCTTTACATCTTATTGTTTCCAAGGGACGGTCGACGGGGCTCAAATACCAATCCAGTATGACGAGAGGAATGTTCTTTAAACGCACAACTATTTTTGATATCAGACATCATTTATCCAACACACTATGGACCGTAACCAAGTTTTTCAATATTTTTCCGACACCAACAATGCTTCAAAACATACTATTTTCTTTTAAGCATGCGCGTGTCAAGTTTGTTAATCCGACAGACAAAATATTAAAGATGTAATGTGTGGGAGTACTTGCAATATTTAACACATGTTTGTCGATTAATCCTAGTTTAAGCCTAAAAACAGTGCATTAACGATGCGCTAGTTTCTCTACTTTTCCCATCTCTTTGGTGTAGGAGAAGTGCTCATTTGGGAACGATCTTTTTCACATTAAACATTTCATTAAAAATAGATAACAGTTTTTGATTCTTTGTAAATTTCACACACCGGTAGCAATTTCGTTTCGGCGAGAATATGTGTGAAATTTAAAGTTCGTAAATTTTAATAGCCTAAAATTTATAACATCTAGATAGATCAAATTTATAATAGAATTTGTTTTTAATTATTAAATCGTAAATAAAAATAATTGATTCTCTGGAACTAAGCTAACATCTATTGAACACGAATCCTATAGCTCATCATTTTAGTTTTTTCTTTGCTAAAATACAAGTTAAAATAAGTCATGGCAATACTCGCAATAATCAAGCATTTGCTTTTAAAATTAGCCTGAAATTATAAACAGAGTTGGGGTCGGAATCTCAAAATATTTTCCCAACTCCACAACACAGATTATTATTATTATTCCGCTAAAGATGAATTGTTTTTGTTGTTTCAAAGGTGTAAAGTAAAAACTTCCACCCAACATAATCTGTAGCATATTCTCATAAGGTCGGCTTCTAACCATAGGATTAAAATGAGAGCAATTCGTTCAAAATTTATTTTGGGTTGAGACGGAACACTTTTAGTTTAGAAAGGGAGGGAGTAAACAAGATTTTTCTTGGCGGGTTTCAAAGTCAGAAAACTTACTTCCTGAAACAGTAGCCAATGAAGGGTAAGTGCATCTCGAGACTGTGCTCTTGTTCATCTTCGTTGCGAGAAAACTTTAAAAATGATCCACTTGACTCCAATTCCGCGTAAACTATTGCAAAAAATGATGCAAGGATTTAGAAATTTAGATTTTTCGGGAAAGAATTTGGAATTTAGTTCCTCTTTTTTTCCAAAACTTCTCGATTAATAAAGAAAACTTGAAAAGTTTGGCAGATATAAACTTTAGCATAAGCAAGTATAATATAAAAAAACTTCTATAAACTACTCCCAATTCAAATCTTCTTCGCAATTACATTATAACTCTTCTTAACACACATATTTTCCAACACACTCAACCTCGGCCTTTTTTAACATAATTGGTGGAAGGGTCTCACCCCCTGCACTAGTCTAGTTAGAGCCTCCATTGTAAGAAATGCGCCCTTAACTAAAAATATGATCCTAAATATATAAGTTGGGAAAAAAATATGTATACATTGAATTTTCAATTTGTAAACAACTCGGTTCAAAAAATTAATTGTAAGAGGTGCGTTTTTTAAGACTTTAATTTTCGGGAACAGATAACTTTCCCTACGCGGCACCATAAACAAAAAAACGATGGGAAAAAGCGCTACGTCACATAAATAACACCAAGCCATTAAATTAAGCACAACCCACACTGTGAACCAGTATATCATTCATTTATAGCGTGATTCATGCAAGTTATCTCAAATTTGATCACATCTGCATATTTCCCATCTCAATTCAGAATTTGAAGGAGTGAGAATAAATTGAACAAAACTAATTCCTCCTTGACTACTTCTAACTCAGGGGTTCCCAACCTGAGGTACATGTACCACGACCAGTACATTTGCACTCCTAAGGGGTGCATTTATTTTAAGGAAAACCGTAGGATTTAGATTGTGTTATTACAATCTGTTATTAATGTCAAACGTAACAGATACAAAAGTTTTGTATCAGAGATTAATTTCAAAAAACACCAAACATCGCGGAAACATAAATCAAGCACTTGTGACAGATTTTTGCATCTCTTTCTATCTCTGTCTTTACTCACCAATGTAGGAATAAAAATATTTTCTTAGTGTTATTTTGATCCGTGAATTTAAGACATTAAAGAGTATGGACTTCTGAGTGTGTAGAGCAGTGGTTCCCAAACTTTTTCTGATCGTTACCCACTTTTCATACATGATCCTTGTCTATAGCCCCCACAAAAATCATGGCCGGTGAATACCGTGACTGTGTACTAGTATCTAACAATTAAATCATAAGATTAATTAAAAAGGGCATTTTGCTAAAAGGTGTTTCAAGAATAAGCAATAAAAAGTAGGAAACATCAAAAATGCACTGGATGGAAAAAGTTTACTAATCCTACGCTTGTGATTTATTAATCTTTGAATCTTACAAATTTGAAAACATTGTAACAATTAAGTTCTCTAGTTGGGAGACAATTCTACTCAGTGTGAAGGGTGATGCTGCAGATTATCCACAAACTTCTTGATTCTTGGTTTTGTTTCACTTAAAGCACAACGTAGGTTTTATTTATGCATAGCCTCAGTATATTGCCCCTTAAATTTTGGTTTATGACCGCCCAAGAGGGCTATGGCCCAGAGTTTGGGAACCAATGGACTGTAGAGGATTATAAAGGAAAAAGAAGGAGTTTTAGATGCAATTTTTTGTCTCTTAGATAAAAAGGTTATAGACAAAAATTTGAAAAACTTTTTGAAGACAATGCAAGAAAGACACTAAACTACAAATACAAACCAATAGAATATTTCTATAAATTATGTTGCAGAAAATAGATCAAACGCTTTGCTTGCAACACAAAGCAGAAATGTCTAAAATTGAAAATAAAAATAACCGTTAAAATACAAACGACTGTTAACAAGTGTAGAGCATTTTTTTCAGCATTACTTATAGGCTTAACCATGAGTTCCCAACCTGTGGTACGCGAAGCTTTGTAAAGTGGTACGCGTAGTGTTTTTGCTTAAAACCAAAAAGTGCTTAGAATTGTCCCAAAACTATATAATATATCAATATAAAGAATATATTCATTTTTTGGACGATAAAAATTGATATATGCTTGCTTGTATTTATCCATTAAAAATAAAATATAATGTAGTAGTATCCCTTCCGTGCACAGCATAAAATGAGAATTTTGAAAAACATTAATTCTTCAGACTAATCATCCCAACCTTCAGAATCGGAACTCTTCTCATTTCATACGACTTGGAGAAATTGCGAAAAAACAACGGTTGGATAAAACAGGAAATCAGTATCAGCAATCTCTTGGAGTTGTAAAAGCCTCTTATGAAGTTGCACTTCTTGTTGCTATGACAAAATTAAATAACATTTCGCTATCAAACAATACCATAGGAAGGCGCATCATAGAAATGTCAACTGATATAAATGATCATCAGGTTATCTCCTTAATTCATAATTCAAAATACGACTTTTCGATTCAGCTTGACGAAGTTTTGGCATATGTTCGTTATGTTACAAATGACGAAATTCAAAGTGAAATTTTGTTTTGTGAAGAATTGACAACAACATCAAAAAACTTCAATGGGAGAAGTTAGTTGGTTGCACAACAAATGGAGCACCAACAATGCTTGGTATAAAATCAGATTTTCATGCTCGCGCGAAATTAGTTTCGCCTTCTGTGACTTCTGTTCACTGCTTTTTGCACCGATTTGCTTTAGCGCGCAAAATACTGCCGATTAAAATGAAAAAGAGTTTAGACATGATTGTGAAGATGGTAAATTATGTGAAGTCTTCAGCTTTAAATGGCCGACTGCTAAAGGTTATTTGTGAAGAACTAGGATCTAAATACACTTCTTTATTATTTCGTAGAGAAATGAGATGGTTATCACAAAGTAACACCTCTTTGCGTCTCTTCGTCCTTAGAAAAGAACGCCTGCAATTTTTTCGAAATAAACCACATGAGTTTGCTAGTGTACTTGAGATGGACAGTTTCATCATTCACTTTGTTTGTGTTTCAACGCTCAGAAAAAAACATTTTTGAATTTTCTATGAAATTGAATTCTTTAATTCTTAAAATTGAGCAATATTTAGTTTGCAATGTTCAAAAATCTTTATTCATTTGGAGAAAAATTCGGAATGAACATTTTCAACAAATTTTAGATCATCTTTCCTCATTGAAAACAGAAATAAAGTAATACTTTAACGCTGAGTTTAACTCACGAGCAAAGAATTATAAAAAAATCCTTTTATAACTGATTCCAGTGAACTTCCTGTTGAAACCGGAGAGAAAGAAGAACTGATAGACTTGCAATGTGACGAGGGATCAAAAGAAAAGTTCAAAAATCTATCCAAAAATGCAATACCATACTTCCTTGTTTTTCCAACAACCTGGGAATGCAAGCAAGGCTTTTCTTCTCTTTTATTAAAATCAAATCAAAAGCAAGAAACGGTCTATCAAATCCAGATGATTTTCGTTGTTCAGTAAGCAAAATTTTGCCACGTATTGCAAAGTTAATTGAGAAGAAGCAAGTGAAGTGTAACGCAAAAAAATTAGTTAACTTTTTATATTTTTTATGGCTACTGCGTAATTTGTCTTGTGATAAAAAGAATTCCAGTTTTATCATTATAAAGTATTTATAATCTTTTTATGGTGTAAATTCTAATTGAAATTTTCTATTTTAAAAATAGTGGTACGGGAAAACCTAAAATATAATGAAATGGTGGGCGGGATTAAAAAGATTGGGAACGAATTATAAAGTTGCAAAATAATTTTTTCTTGTATTGCATCTTTTTTCAACGATCTTCTCTTCTATGTCAGTCGTTGGCAAAATGTTTTACTTGTGTGCACAAAAACGTAAACAATTAAAACGAAAGCTTGTATCTCTATAGCTGCCAGAATATTTCGATCAGTCTTCCAATTTTATCTACATCCTTTTTTTTTTAAAAAAAAGTAAGTTTTTTTTAACTTCTTGTTAATTAATGAATTACTTCCATAGATTTAATTACCGCTAATCATAGTAAAAGTAGTTTTGATACTTTATCAGCTCCATTTTTTTAATGAAGATAGTATATTTTTAATTTTATCTCATTATAGACCCTTAGTTCGGAGCTTTGGTGTTTAAAAAAATGATTTAATCTACCAAATAGATAAAACCACTTTTAATTGTAGGGATACACAAATTGGATATGCCTTTTAATTTGGAAGCAAAATATATTTAAAAAAAATTCCGGCATCGGAATCATTAAATAAATCTTGACTCTGGAGTTGGAGTCACTAAGATATCCAGATAACTCCGCACTCCTATACCAATTTTATATAAAATTTTAATATTCAGAATTAAACATCTGAATTTCTGAATTTGAATAAAAATTCGAGCTTACCTCATTTTCCTAATTAGTCTTCATTACAAAATATTGAATAATTTAAAAAAAAACAGAAAAGAAAAAATTGACAAACTTTGGCACTAGTTTTTAGCTCTTGCAGTAGAAATTCAACAGAAATCCCAGTTTCAAAATCATTTAAACATTAAAGGATTTTGATTCGTTCCTTTTTCAGTAGGAAGTAATCATTTTGCTAGCTGATCGTATGATATATTAAAAAGGACTAGTCAGACTGCTTTCATCACAACCGGATACTCTCTGCCAAAGTAGTAACAATGAAAAGGTTTGCCTTTTCTATTTCTTTACGTTTTCCCGGCACTCGGAAAAAGTCGGAAGTCGAATACTGACTAATCAACAATACTATTTAACATTTTAACTTCATACAAACGCTCCTTCAATACAAAAATATCTTTTGAAATGGTTAAATCAATAGCTTTGCGTTCCAATTCATCAGCATTTACGACAGAACTTATAGGATAAGAATGCGCAAGATCAATTATTATCATCATTTGAATTTTTAAGACATTTTGTAACATAAAATAAAGGAGATCAAAATAACACAAATCAAAAATGAATCAATAAGCAAACAACTCAACTTTTTCACTCATATACTTTTCTTTATCAAAAGTAAAATAGCATTTCCGTGGATGATATTAACTTTTAATCAATAAAAATAATATTGTTTTTTCATGGAAGACAAGTGAAATCCAAAAATGATGAATGTTTGGAATCTAGATGTCCGGCTTTGATATCAGGAGGACTTGAGAGCAAAAAAAACAATTTAAATTTGGACAAAGAAAATGGCGACTACATTCCCACATATTGAAAATAAAATATATACAGTGTTAATTAAACGATTGTAATAATACAGTTGAAAACACAAACCTAAAACAGTTTATAGGAATATTTCAACTCTCCTGAGTCTTTAGCAATCAGTTATTTATATAAGCTAAAACTTCAAATTAATAATTTAAATCAAAAAAAATCCTTCCCACCTGATATATATATATATATATATAAATTTTATTTTAGATTTCTGCTTATTTCTTTTTTTTGTACTCATGATCAATTAACAGAAAGTAAAAAAATAGTTTTAATTTTAAACAGTTAAAAACTTCTTTCTTTTTTTAAATTTGTTTCAAAAAGATTAAGGATTCATAAAAACTTTAAGAAGGTATGGGTTTATTTTGGAAAAAGTCATACATATTCATTTTTTATAAAAAAAAACTTTTTTTTACATATTTCCAGTTAATTTATCCATTTGCTGCGATTTTATACCATAAAAGTTCCCGATTCGAATCAAGCACTGAGCATTTTTTTACTCAAAGTTTGAAACAAACGAGAAGCTGGTGCCTGTCTGTTTCCAAGGATAAACACAACAACACAATTCCATAATGAAAACCAAAACTTTAGTAAGAAAGAAAACCAACTTACTTTTTTCATCGATTTTGATATTTGCGAAGAGAGTTTCATACGCTGAAAATGTGGACAGTGCACAGCCTTTAAATCTGGAAAAATGCGACGGCCCAAATAGAAAGACGGTATCTCTGCGCAAAAAGGAAAACGAATGAATGACAAGATATAAAAAGAAGTGTATCTCAGTGTTTTAGCATGAATTTTAGATTTGAAATTTGATCTTTTTTGGACCGCTTTGTTCACCCCAGTAATCATCATCATCATCATCATCATCATCATCCATTCGCTCTAATGAGCAGGTCTTTCTCCTGGCGAGCCAAGGTTGACCTTGAATTTTCAGCGACGTCTCCATTTATTTTCGTTTAGACTCGTCCCAGATTCACCCCAGTTATCGCTAGAGCATTTTGAATTGTTCGAAAAACATATTTGATTTTATATAAGAAAATATCTTTATCTAGAATACTGCTTCTTATTTTCAGAAAAAAAATTTTTTTCAGGAACGAGAAATAAAAATAAAAAATTCTCCATAACTATATTTAAACTTTTATCTAACTTCAAAACAAGTTGAATAAATTTATTTTATAATAAAAAAGTGGACCAGGATTCATTTTTTAAATCTGAAAAAAATTTTAAAGTATTTTTTTTTGTTTTAACCAACTTTGTTATTAACAAATTCACGGCCATCTAAAAAAATTCTAGAGAAGAAGTTAAAATAGCTAAGCGCGACTTCTATTGTATAAAGAAGATATATTATAGAATATAAATTCCAATATTTAGAAAAATGTAACTAATTTTCTTGTGCTTTATTGTTATTATCAAAATACCATATGGTTGGCTGAAAATACGCGTCGTTGCTGCTACGAAAGGGCAATGAAATTCTATACTTTTCCCTGCGAGTACTTACTCGTAGTAGTAATACTTCCTCAGCTCATTATTGGAAATTAAATTTTTTTCTCTGTGTAATGAACTGATTGATTACACTGATAATAATTAATGAGATAGTGTTATCAAAGGGCTAACAACAACAACAACAACAAGATAACGTTTTTTAATTACCGAGACAGAAATTCAAATCTGCTAAATAGAGGGGATGGAGAATAAAACAGGTTTTTGTTGGCATTTTTCTGTTTTCAAATTTGTAATACTGCTAGGATTTTGTTATTGTATTAACTTTTTTATGAACTTTCTCACGCCATCATCATTTTTTGTCATCTATTCATATTGTTTTCTTACATGTTATGTTTTTATTTATTTTACCCGAAAAAGTTGTGGTAGTTTGCACATTTTTTCTTTAAAAATCTCAAATGTCCGTCATTATTATTCAATATCGGCAAGAGGCTATTTGCCCCTTTGTTCCATCCTTGCCACTACATTTCCTATACACATGGCCAAAAATATCTTACCAAACTATCATAGCTTTTTTTTTTAAAAATATTTTTAAATTTAATATCCTACTTTGTTAACCTTTTGACAGACAGTAGAAATGAAAAGCATTTGTTTTAAAGACAGTCCTAAAACCTTTACTTTTTTTCTTTCAAGCTTTTATATAAGTATGTCGAATAAATTTTACTTATCAGTTGCACGTTCTTCGCTTTACAATTGTACCCGGTTTTCATTTACCCTCAATATTCTAGAGATGAAAAAAGAACTGAATCAGCCATGTAAAATCTGGTTATAAGGAACTACCATTCGGATTCCATTTTAGTTCGCTATATCAGAATCAACATAAAACAAATAAAAATGTATGCATAAAATACGTTTTAATTTGAATCCAAACACGTTATATGATACGTAGTGAAATAAACATATGTTACACATATGTAAATCCAAATTATATTCATACGCAGTCGTCAATGAAACATATAAGTAGTAGTACGCGTAATTTTTAAGTGAATATAAAAATAAAACAATTACGAGTTTTTTCGTGATCTGTTGTTTTACAACGGTTCATAGTCAAAACGTCCGAAATCTAAAACATCAGAAACCAAAACGTCCGAAAACCAAAACGTCTAGAAATCATAACCTCGCAAAACGAAATTTTTTAGTAAAATTCTTCATGCCTGTTTGATTTCTTATGTTTTCAAGTATTTCATGTCGAACTTATCTATCTGATAACGAACACGCTCGTACTCATCAAAGTTGATAATATGTAGTTCCATCACTGGATTGTATTGGTCTGAAACTTTTATTTTAAATTTTTCAATTTTGATATAAAATAAGCTTTTTTAAATTATATTGAAAAGTTTTGTCCATAATTCTTTTATTTTAAAACTACACGATTTGAATGGATTTTAAGAGATTGGAATGAATTTTTATCTACTCCAGTAAAAAGACACGCTTGATTATAGTGCATTTTTCATTTAAATCTAAAATGTATAAAGTTTTAAACTAAAAAACTAGAAATAGAATTTTTTTTAAATAAAAAAAGTTTTGTGCTCAATTTTCCAGTTTTTTTTCCTCAACGATTTTGATTCTCGAAAAAAAATGTTTTTTAGGGTTCAGATACTGGTAATCTAATTTTCGGACCTTTTGGTTTCGGACGTTTTGACCAGGCACCTTTACAACACTGTAGGGCTTGGTCATAATACCATATGTTAACTCCGCAAAACGATTGAAATAACGTTCATAAAACCTTTGGTTAAATCATAGACTATACGAGAACTAGAGTTTGCGAAGCTACGTTTTATCAGGTTGACTTACAACGACTTTGTGGCTAAGGGTCTAATTTCGTTATAAACAGAAAAGGAAACTTCGACAAAAAACTGCATGTGCTCAAAATTTAGACTGGATTATTTGTGAGGAAGCGAAAATATTTATCCAAATCTGTGCACACAAAAGAGAAGACTGAATAAAGAGAGAGAGAGAGAGAGAGATCATACACGGAAGAAGAATCAATTTGCTTGTAAGAATATGCAGCTGTTTTTCCTGAGTAAGATAAGCCAGCGTGTCTAAATGCGAAAAAAGATTTAAAAAAAATTTTTTTTAGGAATATTTCAAATAATGAAAACATAAATTTAACTTTTGTAAGCATATTGGGAGTTTTTAAAATCACCAAATGTTATGCCAGCAAGACTCAACTATACCTCTATATTTGCTATATATTCCATTTGCTATAATATTGGTCTGTGAATTTTGTGAAATAATTAAATTTTCTTTTTTATTTCTATTGATTATTATTATTGTAATCAATGAATTTTGTGAAATAATTAAATTTTCTTTTTTATTTCTATTGAATATTATTATTGTAAAAGAGTAATAGCCAACGCGATGAATGATGAAGTTGAAAACGATATAGTACGGATTGAAAATCTGAAAGAAGAAGTGAAGATGAGGAATATATTCCGAATGGCAAAAACTGAATCTAGAAAGAAACAGGATATAATTGGTAGTGCATGCATAAGAGATAATGAAGGTACATTACATTCAACAACGGTCGCCAAACTCAAAGTATGGAAGAACTATTTTTCAAATCTGTTGAACCGAAAAAACACAATTGAAAGTAATTTAGTTATGAAGTTAAATGAAGGTCCTGCGAACATAATATCGAGAAAAGAAGTCGAAGACGCCATCATGTCAATGAAAAGTGGGAAAAGCAGTGGACATAGTGATGTTTCAATTGAAGTTTTAAAGTTAAGTGGACTGGAAGATAAACTTGCAGACATAGGGAACCGAATGATGTACGGAGAAAACATGCCCGAAGGTTGGCGAAAGAGTGTTTTAGTGCCACTTTATAAAGGTAAAGGTGATGTAAAAGATTGCTCAAACTATAGAAGTATAAAACTGCTTGAACACCCTATGAAAATTTTAGAGAGAGTTTTTGAAAAAAGAATTCGTCGACGTGTTAGAATAGATGAAATGCAGATGGGTTTTATGCCAAACAAGAGCACAATAGACGCCGTATTTATTGTTCGACAATTAATAGAGAAACATATGAAAGTTGGAAAAGATCTTTTCCTCTCATTTATCGATCTCGAAAAAGCTTTTGATTGCGTCCAAAGAGATGTCATTTTCTGGGCTCTTAGACAAAAGGGCGTTTTGGAGTATGAAGTGAGAGCTGTTATTGAAATGTATAACTATGCCAAAACTGCTGTTAGAGTAGATGGAAAAATATCAGAATGGTTTTCAACAGGGGTCGGCGTTCATCAAGGCTCGGTGTTGAGCCCCTTATTGTTTGTTATTGTAATGGATGCGATTTCTGATACGATTGTTAAAAATCACAGAGAATTTTTATACGCTGATGATCTGGTTTTAGCTGCAAATACCTTGAATGATTTGAGTGACAAGTACGTGGCATGGAAAAAGGTTCTAGAAGACAAAGGCTTGAAGATCAACCATGTTATGATTTTTAAGACGAAAAATATGTTGAGAAATGCCATCAGCAACGTTGATCCTTGCTCTTGTTGTGGGGAAAGAGTTGTTCGTAATGCAATACAATGCTTCAAATGTGAGAAGTGGGTGCATAAGAGATGCACTACAATCAAGGGCTCTTTGCAAAACGTGAAAAGTTTTGTCTGTCGAAGATGTCAATTAGAAGCAGATAAACTTGAAAAAAAATGGAAAAGAATGTGAAGTTAGGCACGGATGAGGTGGATGTTGTGCAGAGTTTCTGTTATTTGGGAGACATGCTTGATGATTCTGGAGATTCTTCCAAATCTGTGACAGCCAGGATTCGATGTGGGTGGACGAAGTTCAAGGAAATTTCGGGTCTTCTTTGTGGAAAAATCCTCTCGTTGAAGCTGAAAACCAGACTCTATCAGGTATATGTAAGAAGTGCGATGTGCTATGGAAGCGAATGCTGGGTTCTTAAAAAAGCCGATACAAAAAGAATGATGAGTACTGAGATGAAAATGATACGGATGATGAATGGAAAAACTCTAAAAGACAGGCTTACCAATGATTACCTAAGGCGAAAGATGGGAATGATTTGCATAGAAGAGTACATGGAAAACAGACTGAGATGGTTCGGGCATTTGGAAAGAATGGACGATGTCAGATTGACTAAAAGTATCAAAAATGAAGTGTTTGAAGGAAAGGCGAAGAGGGGACGCCCCAAGAAGACTTGGATGAAAGCAGTAGTAGAAAACATGGCCAAAAGAAAAGTAAAAGCGGAAGATGCTCAATGTAGAAAAACATGGAAAAGAAGCTGCAAACAAATGGCCAACCCTGGTTAGCAGGGAAAACGGCCATGCCCGGAAGGGCGAATGGATGATGATGATGAGGATGATGATTATTATTATTGTCTTGCAAATAAAGTTTCTTTCTTCTTCTACAAACCGAAATAAAATTGGTCTTGAAAAATGTCTGAAAAAAATCATTTTTTTCCTTATAAAAATAACAATTATTGTGAAAAATACTTTGAAAGTAAAAGAGAAGCTTTATACTCTAAAAAAGAGATAATAGCAATACTCATATTTGGAGTAAATTTTTTTAAAATACTATTATAAAATTGATGAACAAAAAAGATGCATCATTCTTTGTTCCCAAAGGATTCCATTATAAGATAAAACAGGCAACCAACATAATCTTTGATCGAAGTCAGATTTGATTTACAAATATTTTAAATTTTTATTATTTTGAAGCGGATTTTTAGCTACTTCTGGGATTCGCTACCCTGATAAAATCAAAGGTCTTGAAAACATATGGCAGCCGCTTTCACGCATATAAAAAGGTAGTTCAGAGTCGTACATCTCACCCTTAGATATCTGGTTTTCTTATTGGATTCAAGAAGCAAATCACCAAGTTGCTACATTTAGGTTCCATATAGGATGTCGATCAAAACCCCTCTTTAGTGCCCAACGTTGCAAAAACGAAACATAAAAAATCGTTATCATTTTGGTCTAATGTTGTATTTTTGCAACGCATAGAAAAAGCTGAAAAATTCAATAAAATTGGAGAATAAACTTTTTTGTTGCACAAATAGCTTGTAAAGGAACAAATCTCACTTTGTGAAGTAAAAGTTTTTGGAAAAAATTTAAAGCTAAAAACTAAAATTTATTTAGTTTTTGAATGCTACTGTTTTGGCTTAGATAAAAAGGTTATGGACAATAATTTGAAAATCTTTTTGAAGACAATAAACTAATAGAAACGAATAAAGCATTCTAATAAGCTATGTTGAAGAAAATAGATCAAAGATTTTGATTTGAAACATAAAGCATGAGTGTGTAAAATTCAGGACATCTTTCAATGACCATCTAAAATCGGCCTTCACAAGCGATTTTCAAATATGGTACGTCATCACACTTTTAGCATTAGTTATAAATAAGTGTTTCCCAACATTTACGCACGTCCAATCCCTGGCTCAGATGCTAAAAGCTACCTTGACAGTGTGTAAAACATATAACCTAATTTTTTTTAGGTTTCAACAGGTATTTACGTGAATTAGTAAGATATCTGCAGTTGTTCTTGAGCAGCTGCTAGCTTTAAAATTAGTGGCTTAATGTTTGTTGGATCATGTGGGATGCCTCATGCCATCTACACCACGAAATCTGTCTCTATTTCTTGTTTTTAAATTTATAAGAGTCCTCACACTTGTAAGTAGAAGCAAATGGTAGACTTGACTTGGAAAAAAAAAATTTCTTTAAAATTTTTAAGACTTGACTTGGAAAGAAGATGGATGCAGTGACAAAATTGCAAATAAGTGGAGTCGATAAGTCACTACATCACATCTATATTTTATTGAGAAGAAATAACGTTTCTAGGAGAGAACTGTGTGCAAACGAGAAAAGTTCTCATTCATGCATATGTCGTTGATTTGAAAGGAAAGTTGAAGGAGAGTCTCGTATTTACACGCAATGCTTATGTGACATAAGAATAAGGCGCAGGTAAGAACGAAATTAGGAAAATATTCACATTGTGAACATTATTTAGTTTATTTGAATATTTGAGTATAAGAAGAATTATTCGACATAATAAGAAGATAAAGTCTGTTTTATGATTAGGCCGAATTCATTATATACTAAAAAAAAAAAATTAAAAAAAAAATGTTTAGTTCAAGTCTATTCAACTTTTATTTTAAATCAACACTTTTCTCCTAAGACCTAAGGCATAACTTATTCTACAGCAAAAGCAAAAAATGCAGAGGCATCAAGGTAGCAATTTAATCAACTCTACTCCCAACAAGAGCGCGGTCGACACAAAAAGTGTTTTTTGTCCGGATGAAAAACTTGAATATCCATTATCTTGAAAGTTTGGTGGAATCAAACCTTTGTACACTTTGGAGGAGTTGAAAATTGAAAGCTAAAAAATGGCAACAAAGAAATGGAATCAGTGAGTTTGCTCCAAAGTCTAAAGAAAGTATCATCTTGGTAGATGAAAGCAGATTCAATGAGGCGGATCCAAGGTAGAGCTAAAAAAGGAAACCGGGCTTCAAAGTTCTACATTATCTAATAACAGGAAACCAAAGATGCAATTCAAGTATATTTTTAAATTTTATGAGAGAGCTCATTATTGAAAAGCGAGAAGGAAGACGTTTTAATCGAGGATTATTGACAAGGCAAGAACGCATAGGACTGAGCCAGTCAAAAATTACGTTGAAAGTGAGGGCAAATACAAGGTGGCAAAACGGTGAGTGCTTGGGACTGCAGCAATTACTACTACTATCGTTAGATGCTGACCAATCGTAAAGTTGTCTCAGCTGGACGACAGCCTTTCAATTCGTATTGAATTTGTTTTTTTATAGTTGTTTCATTATTTCAATGTATACCTATTATTTCGTGCTTATTATTTAAATATGTAATAATAATCAAAAATATTTCTTTTAAAACTTTAAAATAGAAAGATCAGAATCTAACTTTAAACGCAAAATAAAAAAAGTTAGGACAAAGTTAAAAAAAATTATTTTTTTTATTTTGCTTAATAATTAAGTACTTCATTTGTCAATTATTTTTTCTAATACATAAATGTAACTAAAAATAAATATTTTTTTTTCATAAACACATATAAAATCCGGAGACCAGGATAAAATTGAACGCGCGTGGTATATCTGAGTGTGTGAGTATGAAACATATGTGTTTGATGCATATTATAATCGTGTCTCATTTGTGTCCGCTTTTTCTATCTTAGTGTGGCAAGGTTATCCTTCACTTGAAACTATGCCATTTGTAGGTGTGTGCTTTTTTATACTTATATGGCGTATCATCTTTTGACCTAACTTATTGTATAGTTTTATGGATCTAGTCTGGGTATCACTTGTCTGGCTCATCCGAAGATGCATTGCTCGCTGTAAACAAGTGTTTTTTCAGCTCCTCTTTGTGTGGGGCCTAAAATCAGAGATCGTTAAAACTAGGGCTTCCTAATTGTAAAGAAACTTTAAAAAAATGTTTTTTTACTTTTTTTAAAGACTACAAATTTTTTAAATTTGGACAAGGTAAAATGCAGTCGCAAATATCAGAGTGTTCGTTCTAAGCGGTTTCTCAGAAGAGCAAATTTCACTGAATTTGTATGAATTTCAAGACAAAACCATTTGAGAGGGATATGGACTGGACTGGAGGAGTGGTCAGGAACGCAACAATGATATACGAGTCTGTGAGGAATATCTAATAGATCAATTGTTACGCATGATAAATAGAATTAAAAAATATCGATGACCTAATGATTTTTGTTATTGAAGATCAAATCAACACTCATTTTCATCTTTGTGTAATATAAACCCTTTGCTTATAGATCAACTGCCCGACGGACAATTGTCCGGTGTACAACTGGCCGCCAATTAAAATCTTTTTTAATTAGGCAAAAACTATAACTACAAATTGCGTTGAATGAGAGTGAACAATTCCAATTTTACTGATGAAACAGACACGCAGGCCTTAATAAGCGTGTTTACTGTGTGTGTGTTTGAGATATTTCTTTAGTTTTAAAATGTGTACCAAAAAAAGTTTAAAGGCTCAATCATTTATAGATATAAAAAAGGCAGTTGAAATAATACTTGATACATTTCAATTTATTGCTTCAGCAACCTTTCCTCATTAAAGTCATATTTGCTCACTTTTCGTGGAGATGTCTCTTTTTGCATTCAACTAATAACTGAAATGTATACATTTTCCGACCAACAGTTTTTTTTTACCATAGTTCAATAAATATAATAATAAAATTAAAAAAAGAACTAACAAAGGGTATATGAAGGGGTTGTTTCTATAAAAAGTGAACAAATTAACAACCAGCATTAGTTGGAAGCAAATAACAAATCAAATTTGATTGTAAGAGTAAAGTTCCATAAAGTAACAAATCGAACAATTTACTCTCCAAAATAAAAGGGAATTCACATTCAGAAAGTAAAGGAAACTAAAATTTTGCCATTTACTATTATGAAAATAAATGATATATGGGTGGAATGGTAGAAAAAATGAAACATGTCATTTACAACCCAATCTTTTCTAGTTTCGATATTTCATTCGTATTTATATATCTCCATTTCTCTTCCTCTCTATTTGATTTTTTTCCTTTTCAAAATCTAAAATTTATACCGGATATAAAATAGATAATGCGAATGTAGCAAAAAAAGTCTAGTAGTTTTTGTTTAAAATTTTTTTAAAAACATATTAACCCAACGATTTAGAGAAATATTAAATTTACTGTACTCAAAAAATCAATTATTATTATAGATTTCAATCTATAGAATTTTGAAGACTAATCCCTGGCTTTCTTTTCAATGAAATTAAAATTTTCAAATTTTCATTGATTGGGTTCATTGGTCTGAATAATGGGTACAATGGGTATTTTAAAAAGATGTTAAATACGGAGCAATTATTGCTTTGACAGCATGAGAAGGGCTTTCAAGGCTTTGTAGTTTTGCATTTTTCATGAAGGAGTCAAGGTGTACTTCCAAATCCTGTTCTAAAGTAAAAGAAGATGAGCACAAAATGGAAATAGATTTTTTTTAAAAATCATACTGGAAGAGGTGTACCAGCTTCCAGCATGTGTGGCTCTTCGAACATTCGCCATGTAAGAACTTGCAAAGAGTTTCTAAAGAAAAAAAGCCCACATTCAAGATAACTTAGTTGAATTTTGAATGTTCAACCTTTTGAAGCAGTATGAAATATTAATATTATTAGTTATAGAAAAAGTCATTGCTTGAAAAAATTAGGCTTACACTGAAGGAGTCATCAAAAAAGTAAAATACATAAAAAGGATAGCAATTTGTATAAAAATAAACTCAGTGGAGAAATATCAAATTTCAGTATATGTTCACAAGAATGAAGAAGAATGAAATGGCGTAGTTGTTGCAGCAAACTGGTTGACCCTGACTCTTTAGGAGCAATAACCAGGCCTAGAAATGATGAGTTATATTTGCAAGTTACAGGGTCATTTGGAGTTTATTTTTATAATTCAGAAATATTTTGAAAGAAACAAAATGGAAGCTTACTCTCCACTCTGACAATATTTAAAGATTTCAATGAGTGGGACCAAGAATTGAAATTTTTTAATTGAATTCAATGAACTCACGTTATATATCTATTAACTGAGTCACAAGATGAATATAATTACTCAACTTTCTTTTTCTATGCCAAAATAATATTTAGTAAATATTTTATAAAGTTGATGCTATATGACACAAGATTTTTAATATTTCAAAAAATTGAGAATTTTACCCCTTTGCGAATCATCTTTTTTGAAGAGGGCATTTTTCAACAGTATTTAAGAATACTTCTTTCAAATGAATTTTACACCGAATGAAACTCATTCAAATATATCCCAATTTTTGGAGTATCCAAGCGTGCTCAAACTTTTAAAGCTTTGAATAAAAAGTTGGCTACAAGTACGATTTCCAATATTCAGAAAAATGTAACTAATTTTCTGCGCTTTATTATTGTTATTATCAAAATACCATATGGGGAATAAAGGCTTTTGCCTTGTTTGAAGGGTTCCACAATGAAAAATGCAAAATTTTTTCCAATTTTTGGGTTAATTCTCAAAGAAATATGGAGGTAGTAAAAAAGTTTGCTCAAAGCGATTCCAAAGGTTGCAATAATAATAATTTATTAATTATTGGCTATGCCTAATTTTCATAATCAGTGAAAATAAATATGTCAATCGAAGTACAACACTACATGATTGGTCAAAAATTTTGCTTACCTTCTTAGAAGAATTAGATGAAAGAAAATATTTGGAATTGTGATAAAAGCAATATTTTTGTGCAATCATTTTGGAAGTAAAAAATGCAAACAAAGAATAACCGTTTCACTTCAATTGTTATACGTATCGAAGAAAGGACTGCGTTTTAAAATTTGAAAGCAACTCCTACTAAACATCAATCAAATTCCAAAAGTTGGATGACAAGTAGAATTTTTGAAAATTGGCTTAAAAAATTAAATTCCATTATGAAATAGGAAGAAAAGATAATGCTATATGTCATAAGTATGATTATTATCCGATCTCAAATGCAGAGATAAAATTTTGACCGGATAACACATCTGTTGTTCAACCACCACATGACAAAGGAATTGTAAGATCTTTCAAAATTCATGACAAAAAAATGATTCCTTCATTTGTTAGCTAATGTAGAGAGTGAACACGCTTTATCTCGATTTTTGATGTTCTATTTTGGATAAATCATGCGGGGAAAAGCGGTTAAATGCCTTGTTTTTCTAGTTGTGCATGGGCTAAAGAAAAGTTTTTCATACACAATGGTCAGAGTAAAATGTATCTTTAAATACTGGTGTTTGAATCAAAAATATGAATTAGAATATTTTGTAGAAGTAGATAACTTCATGATAGAAGAAGACACTTCAGATTTGATCGAAACTTTATACAAGAAGGCAAAGAAGCTTCTTTCTGGCAAAAAAATTTCTTAAAAAAAATTTCTTCGAAACAGCACGCGTCTTTTTCAAAAAAAGAATTGATAAAAATTTTATGAAAGCTAATTGAACAAAAAATATTGAATTATTGACGAACATTTTTGTTTATATATGATAAGGGAAATAAATTATTTCTATTTTATTCAGCGTGATTTTTCAAATTTGCCCTTTCAAAAGTAAATGTACGCCGTTTTGACAATTATATATATACAGATCTCATAACCTGTACAGTTGAACGCGGGTAGACAACTTGCGTGTTATCTCCAACCCGTATATTACGATGATTCTTCTCCAACCTGTATTCTACGATGATTCATCTCCAAACTATATACTACAATGATTCATCTCCAACCTGTATACTACGATGATTCATCTCCAACCTGTATACTACGATGATTCATCTTCAACCTGTATACTACGATGGTTTCTATCCATGTACAAATAACTAGGGAGACAATGTTCAACTTTCTGTTCACATTCTGCTAGATGTAAGATTTGATATACCTCATTCGGGGAGACGATGCTACATAAGTTATTACCTATATACATTATACCTGTATACTACGATGGTTCATCTCCAACCTGTATACCGCGATAATTCATATCAAAGAATTGAAAAATATTCTTTAAAAAATCAAAAAATATCAAACTTTCTGTTCATATTTTGCTACCTCATACGATGTTACAAAAGTTTTTACCTATATTTTGCAATTTGCACGATTTTAAATATTATATTGGTCAAATAATCAAAGAATCGAAAAATGTTCAAATCAAAAAATATTTATTCTTTTTAAATATATCGTTGGCTCCCCTTACTTTTAAAATTGAAAGATAAACCTAGTCTATAATAATTAATTTTTATCAAATTATGCACATACGAAACTAAAAGTAAGGGGAGCCAACGATATATTTAAAATGAATAAATATTTTTTGATTTGAAAATTTTTCGATTCTTTGATTATTTAGCCTACTTTTAGTAAAAATTTGTTTTACATAAAGCTTATAACTCTAAATCCGCAGGTTTGAATAAGTCGTTTTATTGAAAAATTTGAACACTTTGCGAATTATCTTCTTTGAAGAAGGCGTTTTTTTGTTAAAGCTAGTCAAAAATCTTTACTCCAAATGATTTTCACATCAATGAAACTTATTCCAATATACCCCAATTTTTGGAGTCTTTTAAAAGGATAGTCCAATCTAGGCCAAATTTTTAGTAGTGATGTGTCAGCAAAACACCGATTTACTTAACATACAACCCAGGATAAAAATCTTTCACGCAGTTATAGGGAGATGAGGAGGCTCTCTATATATGCTATCACCACTATCCAGAATGAATATGGTGGTTGTGTTTTTTTGCATCAACGCAAAATACCGGCTTCTCCAAACAAGTGCAAACATGAGGCAGAACAAACATTTGTGTTTTTTCACTCGAAATCTGGCATTTAATCAAATTCGTGGGTATGTTCAGAGAGCGCTAACGCCCAAAAAAGCAAAGTAAACTGTAAAACGCCGTGTAAACTTGTTTTCGTGAATGAGGAGTAAAAAGACGCGTATAAAAGGAGGGAGAAAGTGGATTCGAATCACACTCACACACACACACGCAATCCAACAAACTTTGACTGAAAAGATGAAGAAATCGTGCAACTCAACCCTCTCCTCTGCCTGTCTCCTTCTCGTCGGCTTTTTCTTTTGCATCACTGAGCGTAAGTTTATTCGTGGGAGTCGTTTCTCACACCCGAGCAGCAAACCTGCGATCTTAGTTAAAACAATACAATTTTGTAAAAGGCCGTTGGGTCAAAATCCTTTCAAAAACTAGAGGTGGCTAAATAATTCGCACACCTCTTCTTGAAAGCTTTAATAATGCTTTCTCCCTTTTTCAAAACAATGAAGAAGCAGAAAAAAAGGAATTCTAAGTATAAAAAAATATATCAACTTTAAAAATCAAATTTGTTAACAAGACAACTATTTTATATCACAAAACAAGCAATTAGTTCTTTCAAAAAGTGGGTAGGATAAACGTTAATGCAATTTATGATAGATGGCGATAATAATTTCTCTTTTTGCCAACACATGAAACTACTTATACTTAGCAAAATACTTAACTTTTGTTTGATCAACTGTAGAAAAAAGATCTAATGTCAAATCAAAATTGTTACTACTGATATTTAGAAAAGTGCACGGTGGTGAATGGAAAGAGCACTGATGAAGTTCTCATTTTCAAAGGAGACGACGCCAATTTCAAGTTGCAGTTTGAAGAATGCGAGAAAGAGGGGGAAGTTCCGTTCTATGACGTGAATGGCACCATTTTCAAAGAGGAAGACTTCCCTGGCAGTTCAATCACAACACCTGATACAACAGATGCGAAAAAAGGAGAAACAGTTTGTATGTACACACCACCAAATGGCAAAACGACAATAAAGATCCTATATGCATTGGGAACTGAAGATGTGACGACCATTTTTCCTGCTGCAAAAACTTTAATTATCACGAAGATAGGTAAGATGTTTATTTCTTTCATCTCCATCTTCTGCATCGGCGGAATTGATTTTATGAGCTTTTATTGATTATTATTATTACTCACTCTCCACAACAAGTCTTTTCAAGTTACATACTCAAAGATGAGATCCACCTACTCCACTTAGCAAGTGAAAGGAGATTTATGAAAAAAGTAGAGACAATTGGGCGATTTGCCGTTGTTGAGACAAAAGCATTTATTGCACTATTACAATGAAAAAAGGAATAAGTTTGAAGAATGGAAAAGTGCGAATTTGATATAAAGGTAAGGGTATCATCCCGGGGTGTTTTCATCGAGAAGGCACAATTGCGCCGCTTGTATCGAACTATGAGAAAGTAGGCTTGATGCGGAATCGAACCCAAGACCTTGAGTTATCGAATCCAGCATCTAACCAACCCTACTCACGCCCCCCTTTTATAAAAATATTGAGGATTGTTATGACATCAAATTCATTAGTATTTTAAAGAAAACTTCACTCCAGATAAGAATATCGTAAGGAAGTTTAAAAAAACTATTCAATGAAGTTCTCACTTTTCATCAGAAGGCATTCTCAAAATCGTTCCACTTTTGTAAAAATTTCAAAAAATTTCGAATTTTCGCCACATTTATGAGTTTTGACATGAAGGAAGGCTAAGAGCTGATTCAAAGGAAATACGATCTTCTTGTGTTCAAGCTTTCTTCAAGTGTTGTGCCATAGAAGACGCATAAATATCGTTGCCAGTGAAAAACGAGAAAAGGCCGAGTGCGTGCTTTTTCTGGGACCCAGCATCGCTAGAGTCGACTAAAACATTCTGGTGGTTCAAGTGATTTATCCAAGCCAAGGGGAAGAATGGGAATGTATAGGTTTGGGAGGGCGTTTTATGAAATTGTGACAGTAATCAATCAGCTTTGTCAATTTATTTAGGCGTTACAAAAAGGGGTAAGTCAACGCAAATTTGCACACATTTCTTTTAAATGCCTTTTGCGAGATCAATAATTACATAAATGATCAGTTGATTTTGTAGTTTACAAAAGTTTCAGAAATAAAAGTCTTTACAGCGAATTCTAAGTGCAACTTTTATCTTTAGATTTTGAATTATTTGCGGGTAATTAATTAATTAATTATGCAAATGCTGTTTTCATTTTGCGCATTTCCCATCTCAACTCACAAATGTTTTCTTTTATTGAAGAACGTAATGCTTACAAATATACAAAATAAACGCCATTTTCACAATAATAATTTTTATCCTAACATTTCAAGTCTGTAAATTTTTTAAAATATTCATTCATATTTTCTCAAAGCATCGACATTTTGCGCTGATATAAATATTTTGTACTTATCATTTAAGCGGAAGAGCAAAAGAGTAAGTCATGCATTTTGACTACTTTTTTTTTTGATAAAAAATAAAAAAAATATTTTGAAAAATTAATATTTGATAAACATATTTTGCAGAGAAGGGTAAATTTGATTCGTTCTACGCTTTTCATTTATTACAATAAAAGTGTCGATATGATTTAGAAAAGGAGAACAGTGGTACGCGATTCTTTTTTATGTTCAAGCTTTTTTGCGTGAATAAAAAAAAGTTTTGCATGCGGCGCGATAAAATTAATACTTCAAATTTTTTAGATCTATTCTTTGGTAAAACTTCTAAAAATTTAAAATAAACATTCAAAATGAGTGTTTTCTACGAATTTTTGATTGCCATTGTCGTTATTATTTTTTTAGGATGAGGACATACAAGATTTTAGAATTTTTTTTTTAAAGCTTCATTTATTTTATGTTTGCGTGTGATTTTCAAACATTTTTATCAAATCAATAAAGATTTTATTGTTCCGATTTTATAAATTTAGAATATTTGAATTAAAAAAGCACACGGTAATCATGATGAAGAACAACTTGAAATAAACTTAAAAAAATATATCAACAAAATTTCTTAATCTGTGGAAGAGACATGCGTTACCCTCGAAAAAAGAAGGAAAGTTATTTCACATATGTTGAAAATAAAATAAAAAATTTTGGTATTTAATTAATCACGGTGGTGCCGCAATTAATATTAAATACAAGAAGACCTGCTATAACGCTAGACAAGTTTGAAGCTGATATATGGCATTATGAGAGAAAATGATTTTGTGCCTTTAAAATGTTTTACTTCTTTTTGAACTTAAATTTGCTGGTGAAGGCAGGATGGCGCCAAATAATTTTGGAGGAGCCAAGCTAATCGCATTGAGAGGAGTCGAAGCTACTGAAAATTTTAATGGCTCCTACTCATAACCATTTTCTAATTAAGATTAGCATCTCCAAAAATCTTAAAGCACATTAATGAATAATTTTGACAAAAAAAGTTATTTACTCGCATTTTTACCCTGCCATTGGATCAATTGGAAAAAGGATATTTTAATTAAATTTTTATTAATAGATATAACAAACCAAAAGAAAGAATATTTATTTTAAAATTAAAAAAAAATACATCATTTTCCGAAGAGTGTGGAGGTGGTGTAAGAGAAGGTTTATTCACTTTTTATGATACGAATTAAAACATTTGTAGTGTAAGGCCACTTCACACTTTATGCAAGTCTTTGTGGTATTTTTATTACACAACCAACATCTTCTTTGACTTTGCTTCGTACAGAACAAAATGTCCAGTTTCATCATGTATAATGTCTTGAAAAATTCAACTAGTGAGCCCTTTTTTTTGATAGAGAAACATTTTGTATTTTTGTTTTTTGACATGTAAATAAATCTCTCTTTCTCTCTTGCGGCAATCTTTTTGAAGGACTCTAGTATTGAAGTAAAACAATTCGTTTTTTTCAGTAGGCCCAAAATAATTTCTTACTTATAAGCTAGCAAATCTACATTCTTATCAAAGAAGTTCTTCAATCTCCAAGCGTTGAAAAGTAAAGTATCAATGATATCCGTAAAAATAGGCCAGTACCACTTTTTTGGATCTAATAGTGCATTTATATCTGTTAACCAAAAAATAAGACAAGTCCACACCTGCCATTGTCTCGTTGTTTTCATGCTTGGACCATTTTGAACGGACTTCAAAGCTAAAATTCCTGAAAAATTGCTTCCAATACAAACGCATTTAGTATCCAGGCATCTTATAACAATAACTTTATCATCGGAGGCAAAATCATAAGACCCTCTATTTTTTATCTCCATTTTTAACGTCTAGCAATGGGCAATTCAAAACACTATTTTGCGTTACTGTTCCAAAGCTTCCTCTACTCAATGGACAAGTTATGGACAAAAAAACCAAAATTTGGCTGCCTTCTCTTTGAAATAATCTAAAAGAAATCTTGCTTTGAAGGATTTATCATTATTCAAGAGAGTATGGTCACAAAAATGATTAAAAGATTTCAACTGTTGGAGACTTTCTACTCATGGTGCTAGGCAGCAATGGAAATGCACATCTGGAGACTGACCAAAACATCTCTCTAGGGCGATTGCTGTAACCAGACAATAACAAAATACCAAAAAAATCTTAATATGTCTCATAAAATAAGTTGATGAGAGAAAAAGAATTCAGAATTTGTATCCAAAAATTTGTATAAAGTAGTAAATTTCGATTTCCATAGATAATATAGAATAAAAAAGACTTTTGTAAAAAATAAAATCAAAAATTTTAGCCCTTTGCAAAAGGGACTTCTTGTGTTGCAAACCCAAATGTTATACATTTTAAAATTTTGGATAAAGTTAGGCGTTAAATTGAAAAAAAAATGTTTGAAAATTGTTATTGCGGATGCTAAAACTTAAATGATCCCCAGATGAGGATGCTAAGAGGATGAACTAAGGATGAGAAGAGGATGAGAGATGCTAAGAGGTAACCAACCGGACAATTGCCATCTGGCAATTTCTCAACACCGTTTATATATTTAATAAATCCAATCATTTTAAAAATTTTAGAATTAGTGTTTTCAATATGATTGATTTTAGAATTTAGTTTCAGAGATATTTTTACATTAAGAAAAAATAGAGAAGCATTGGGTAGGAGATATTCAAAAACATCATTTTAAATGAACTAATTAGTCTGTTGTATTGAAGTATCTGAGAAAATGTCTGATAAACATGTGGTATAATAATAATTCATCAAAATAAATACGCCGTAAAGAAATTTCTATATATTAATTTGATTTGATCACATAATAATTTTAATGAAAGCAAAAGAATCAATTTTATTCAGGAATGATAGGATTGTGAAGTTATACAATAATAATCAAGCCAATCATCTACATTTGTCGGAAGAAAATATGGAAGTTGTATCCGAATTTCAATAATAATCAAAAATAGATATTATTGCTCATACATGCATCAATTAAGAAACTACGTTGACATCAATTATTTTGATGCTAGATTAAAAACAAGAAATTCAAAAAAAAATCTCTCCCTTCTCAAATAATTGTTTAGAATAAAAAATATATATTTTTTTTTTATAATTTTAATAATCTAAATTTTAGAATAAAAAATCATTAATGAAGTGATGTAGTGTTTAAAATGTCATTAAAAAATATGCTATAACTGGGGTAGGTTAGAATTAGGTTACTTACTTCCCTGTTTGTTTTTACCTCTGCCTGCACGAACATTATTCTATGTTTAAAATTTGCATTTATAGAGGCATCCTGAAAGTAGTTTGTATTAATTAATCTTAGCGTTTCATTATGCGAGTTATAGTGAGTGGAATGTATTTATATTCTTAATTAATATTTATATTATTAATTCAAAATCCTGACTGATTTGTCAACTGTCAAGTGACAGAGGTGATATCATCTCAGTGAAATGCATTAAACTAGCTATTTTACCTTTGTTGACATTCTAACGTAATTCTAACTATGTTAACATCTTGAACTCCACCATGCACACATATGTGGAACGTATGCACGTTCACGTGTATATACTACGTCAATGGAAGTGTTTTCGTGTGGTTTACTGTGTTGTGGGAGGTATGTCATGCTGGGATAAAGCCCTGAGATAAACGTTGGCCAATCTCAGAGGCCAGATAGTAACGACATTAGAGCGTACGTCACAGCGTTTGTTTGTGACTCAAAGGGGTGGAAGTTGGAGTTTTTTATTCTGTGAGATAGTTTCTGATTTCTTTGGTCAGGCCAGTTAAAAGTCAATATAAAGTCAACTTTTGATTTCCAATAGCACTTATTCTGGAACACGTAAATATTTTTGTTTTATAAAGTTTGTGTAAAAGAAGATCACATTATTAGGTCAACAAAGGTCAATTTTAATCAATAGGTGACCTTTTTAATAGTCGATTTTTGAAATTACTCTAGAATCTGTAGATTTAACAAGTTAACAAACAAGGAACAAGTAGTTAACAATTTTGGGATTGATTTTATACACTGAAAAGTTCACAAATCAACTAAAAAACGGATTATTTCATTTTTATCCGATCAATATGGATTAAAAAAATTTAACTCCTCCATTCTCGCGTATATAAATAAAATATTTGAAAAAACGCAATCTTCAAATCTTACAATGAAAGACGCATTTGATTTGTATAGAAATATCGAATTTGAAGATCTATGTGGAAAAACGAAACAAAAACATTAACATATGAAGAAAAAAATTATGTATAAGGAAGCTCTTCTCAAAAAAAAAAAAATATACAATGATTTTTCTCAAAAGCTCTTCTCTCTCTAAGGAGCGTCCCTTTTCAAGTGATTATAGAATAATTTTTTTAGTTCAATTTTTTTGCAAATAAAGTCTGCGTTTTGAAGTCGTTAGGTCAATTTTTAAAGGATTTATAGGTCAACTTTTGTTGCTTCTAAATATAACATATTGATTTTTAAAACAAGATCTTGATTTTTGACATAATCCTTGATTTTTAGGGTGTAATTTTATAATCTCGGTTTACAATATGAAAGTATTGATAAAATTTAGTCTGAGGAATAAAAAATATGTTTATCAAAAGTCTTAAATTTCTTAACATTTTTCGTTAGCAAGATCATCTAGTGTATAGCTTGTATCCCTTTTCCATAAAGGCAAAGGTACCGTGGGGTGTTTTGATCAAGAAGGCACAATTGCGCCGCTTGTATCAAACTATGAGAAAGTTGGCTTGATCCGGGAGCGAACCCAAGACCTTGAGTTAATAAACTTAGTATCTAACCAACCTTACTCTGAATTAAGTCTAAATCAAATGTTCTCTAACATTAAAGTTTAAACAAAAAAAGTTTAACAAAACTTGAATTTGGAGAGCAAACTAAGCTTTATCATTATCAGTTAAGCACACCTTTTATATACTACCATATAAATTTAATAAGTTGATATATGCACAGGTGATTAAAAAAGTGGTTGCAAAATCAAGACTTCAAGATTACAGTGCAATAATTACATATGGCTTAACATGCATACGCTAATTAAAAAAAAGAATAGTATACAAGCGCATTGAACTAGCCGCTAGATGTTTGGACGGAAAGTATTTACGTCTTTTGTCGACTTTTTTATCCTTTGTATCGTCAAAAAATGAGCATAAAATATCACTTTCAAACAAATTTTTAGGTAACTCTATAGGATAGAAAGATCTGACGATTTTTTCATAAAAGAAGATACGGAAGCATAAGGTTATTTCAGTCTATTTCAGCTCTCAAGTAGGCCAACATCAAATTTATCTATTGCAAATGTTTCGCTTTTGGGCACTTGAAGTCCCCCCCCCCCCCCCCTCTCCCAACCCTTTAAAAAAAATCAAATCAAATTCATAGTATCAAAAACAATATCACAAAATATTTACATGAGTTAGAAACGCGCATACTTGTATAAATCGAAGGTCAGAGCCGCTAGAGATTTTTACAAGTACAGTAGAATCTCGTTTACTCGTACCCTGGGTAACTCTGATATTCGCTTAGTCGTACAAATTTCTCGTCCGCTTTAGTTAAACTCCCTTAAACTCGGACATTCGTAAAGTCCTACTTTTCTCGATCGCCTTAGAAAAAAACTAATGTAACTCGGACTTTTTGAAACCGTATTTGAATGGATTTTAATAAAAAACTAAATCTAATCAAATTTTTTGTATTTGTTATGTTAATCTTAGCGTTTCATTCACTCTGCATACGCTATGCGAGTTATAGTGAGTGGAATGTATTTATATTCTTAATTAATATTTATATTATTAATTCAAAATCCTGACTCCTTTGTCAACTGTTTTTTATTCTGTCTTTTCTAGAAACTTTAGATCACATAAAGTTTTTTGATTATCTTATTCAATTTTAAAATGGCGTCATTCAACAGAGAAAAACGTAAGATACAATCTCGTACCATTATTGAAAAATATAGAATTTTGAAAGAAATCGAAAAAGGCGATAGCTGTGCTACAGTTTCTCGTAAACACAGCATACCTAAACAAACTCTTTCTGGATGGATTAAAGAAAAATCCAAGATCTATAATGAAAGGTGCAAAATCAGATGATATCGATAAAGCATGTTACCAGTGGCTCATTAGTACCCGACATAACAATGTGCCTCTGAATGGTGCTATACTTAAAGACAAAGCCTTATACTTTGGAAAAGAACTTGGTTTAGAACAATTTCAGGCATCAGATGGATGGCTTGATCGATGGAAGAAAACGATACAACGTTTCATTTAAAGCAATTTCAGGTAACTTATGCCTACACAATATGTATAATAATATAATAATATAAAGAAAGTCGAGATGTCACTATCGAGATGACTGAACCGTGGAAAAAACGACTGTGCCGACAATATTGTCAAATTACCGCCCCCCCCCCCTCCCTTGTGATATCTACAATGCAGATGAATTTGGACTGTTTTATAGAGCGCTTCCCCAAAAGACATGGAATTTGAAAGGAGAAAAATGTAGCGGAGGAAAACACAGTAAGATTCGATTAACTGGTCTTGTTGCTGCAAACCTAGCTGGAGAAAAGCTTCCTATTTTTGTGATAGGAAAATCAAAGAAGCCTCGTTGTTTTAAACACTTACGAAGCCTACCTTGTCGCTAGCGTGGCCAAAATAAAAGCTGGATGAACTCTGAGCTTTTTAAAGAATGGGTAAGAGAGCAAGACAAAAAGTTTGAAAGAGAAAGCAGAAAAGTAGCGTTAATTATTATCGACAACTGTGCAGCAAACCCTTCAATTGAGAATCTCAAATCAATTCATCTTTATTTTCTGCCACTTAATGCAACATCAGCTTTACAACCAATGGATCAAGGAGTGATTAGATCTTTAAAAGCTAAATATCGTACTTGAGTCATCAAAAAGAGCATTGTCGCAATTGATCAAGGAAAGCAAGTAACGCCCCTTTCTATCCTTGAAGCAATGAAAATACTTGGGGTGACGTTACTTCAAGTACAGTTGTTAACTGTTTCAGAAAAGGAGGGTTTTCAGAAACAGTTATTTCTGAGGATGATATTTCGTTCTCTCACTTAAACGAAGTGATAGATGAGCTTAAGCAATGGGATAAGAATGTTATGACCGGAGCTTTTGAAGTCAAAGATTATTTGTCAGTAGATGATGATGTTGCAGTAACAGCCCAATCGTTAGCTAATGCAGAAATACTTGAAGAAATCCGAGGTGATGCGATGGATGTGGAAAATGATGAAGAAGAAGAAAACACGGCTAAAGATGAAGTCCCTGTTAAAACTTCAAATGAAGAAGTGCAGCAAGCTTTTGAAACACTTTTTACATATTCACTATTTACAGAAAGTGGGGAAGTAGGAGCACTGGCTCCAAAGATTTCCTCTCTTGTTGAATCAGAGCGCACTCGTTTTTTAAAGCAAATAACAATAACGGATTTTATTCAAAATCTCAAAAATCAATAAAAAAGCTCTAAAATGAATAAAATATCTTTAAAATCAATATAATTTATTGAATACAAATATTAATACATTTTTTAAAATTAAAAAATCAATAAAAATTAAAAAGTCGTACTTGTGAAAAAAGTTCGAGTTATTGATACTTCGGATACTTTGGACATTCGCTAAGTTGGACGAATTTCATGTCCCCCATGAGGGTCCGAGTTATTGGGATTCTACTGTATATATAATAAGTTGAAAACGTTGAGTGAGATATATATGACATAAAATTTCTCGACATAGATTTTATGTCATATAATATATCTGAAGAAGGTCATAGTGACCGAAATATTATTGCTGGTATTTTGTTTTAAATAAAAGATCTACTCAACGTTTTCATTTTATTTTCTTTACAACTTTTATTTATTTATGAAGACTCAGCGCCATTTTATCTACATATATATGATAAAAATTAAATATCAAAGAGAAATAATGTAATGGAATAACATTATCATACTTGCATTAACTTGTAGGATAAAAGCAGAAAAGCAAAAGTTTAAATACAAAGAAATGAACATTGGGTGAGATAATCAAGCTGATATATAAAGTCGACTTTCATCATCATCATCATCATCATCCATTTTGCCTTCTAGGCCTGGTTATTCTTCCCAAAGAGTCGGGGTCAACCAGTTTCCTGCAACAACTACGCCATTTCATTCTTTCTTTAGCATCACTTCGCACAAGCTTTCTTTTTTCCATATCGTGGTGAATCACTTCATTCCATGCTTTCTTTGGTCTTCCCCTCTTATCTTCTTTACAACGTTCCCTTCGGGCATCCTTTCGACATGACCAAACCAACGTAATCTATTCTCTTCTAAATGCACTTCTATATCCTCAATTCCAATTTTCTTTCTCAACACATCGTTGGAAATCCTATCTTTCAGCGTCTTCATCCTAATCATTCTCATCTCAGTTGTTTGTAGCCTTCTCGTGTCAGCCTTCTTCATCACCCAGCATTCAGAACCGTAACAAATCGTACTTCTAACACAAACTTTATACAGTCTTGCTTTTAGTTCGTCAGATAAAAATTCCCCACACAGTAAGCCGGATAATTCCTGGTACTTTTTCCAACATAGGCGTGTTCGCGCTAGAAATTGAAAAGTAATATAAAGTCGACTTTCATAGATGAAAGAGAAAGAAAGGAGAGTTTATTGAAGGATCAAATTTTGGACCTTACAGTCTGTGGAGTTCATTTTCCTTATTCCGTTTTAATTTTGAAACCTACCGACTTTGCTTTATCGATCTTTCTGAAATATAAAGACACGCATATTCCAAGAAAACGCATATTTACAAACAAAACAATCTTTGATCAAACATTCACAGTTATAAAGATTGATATAATATTTAGAGAGGTAATTTTTAACAAATTTAACAGGGTCGGAAAAATTGATCAAGGAGCACAAAACTGAATTCCAATACTTACACACTCTTTATCTAAGAGAAATTTTAGAATTAGAGAGATTATACCTTGGAATAACAATATGATTAGAATTTCTGAGAGATAAAACTTTCTATTTGATGATTATATAATGGAGCCAACTAGAAAAAATGGATGGTAAAAGATTAGGAAAAATATAGGAACGATTAAAATCTAATCTTAAAGCTTTATTGACGCTATCTTAACCCTTTAGTAGCAGCATAACACAAGTTAATTATGCTGAAATAAAAATGAGGTAGAAGTAAGGATTTATAGAGCAACAATTTAGTTGCTACAGGTAACTGACTTCTACATCAGGGGCGCACATCCTCAAAATTATTGGGGGGGGGCGAAATTTTTTTGTTGCAATTTTAAAAATTAGTGGTCTGGAAATACCACGGGAGACCAAATATTCAAGCAATCCTTTAAAATAGAGTGTATTCAGCGCATACCTAAAGTCCTAAATTTATAAGACTACTTTATATTTTTTTTTCAAAATTGGTGAATTTAAATACTATACTTTCAGCGAAAATATTTTAAATAAATTTGCATATCGAATATGGTGCGCAGAAAAAATGCCCTCAATTAAAAAGTAGGAAAAAATGCCCAAATTTAAAACTAGGAAAAAATGCCCCAACACAAAAAATTTCAAAAAAATTATTAATTAAAATTAAAAAAAAAAATTTTTTTTTAAAGATATTTCAAATAAAGATTTTTTGTAAAAAAAAACAAAAAGTCAACTTTTCATCTAAAACATTTAAAATTTAATTAAAGTAAACTAAAAAACTCAGCATACAATTTTTTAAATACAATTTTTTTTTTATAAAATAGCAAATATTTTTGGACTTTGTGTGTATCAGAACACTTTCAAAATATAGTTTAGTTTATAGTTTGTAGGTTGTTTGATGCGCCTCGCATACATAAGCCACATATGCTGGTTTACAGGCAACAACACGTTACCCGGCATACTTTGTGTTTTAACTGATTTTAAGAACACATTCCCACAAATCTGCACCTTTGCTATTGTTTTCAAAAACTATAAAGAAAAAAACCCTATAGATTAAGAAATTTTGCCTTTCAAAACGGTACCAAATAAAAATATTTATATAATTAAAAAAAATCCTGAAAATCAAAAAATAGGGGGCATTTTTTCCTACTTTTTAATTGGGGGTATTTTTTCTGGGGGCATTTTTACCTACAACATTTTCGCCCCCCTGAAAACACATGGGGGAGGGGGCGGTGCGTCCCTGTTATACATTCTCTGAGTTTACCAAGAATAATATTGACTTTTCTTAAAACGGAGGCACATTCAGACTTCCGAATCAACCTATCATCCACAAAAATGGCTTTTAAATGGCGTAAATTCAATTCTCAAATCAGGTAAATCAAGTTTACGTTTTTATTAGAGAAGCGTATTTCATTTATTTGAATTCAACTTTAAGGCATTGTTTTAAAACCACTAAACTACCTTGGAAAACTTGTTGACCTACAATGGATCATCTGAAGAACAGAGAATTGTGAGATCATCAGCATATAAGTAGAGATTATCAAACAAGTTAGCACTAGCAATATCGTTAATGTATATCAAAAAGAGTAAAGGCCCCAATATTGAGCTTTAGGGGACCCCACAGTTCAAATGTAAAAATTCAGAAAAAACGCCATCAACATACACCACACACTGCATCCTATCATTGAGATAAGAAGACAAGAATGCAACAATCTTAGATGTAAATGCGTATAATTTCAGCTTTTCAGATAAAATAACATGTGAGATATTAACAAAAGCTCTAGTAAGGTCAATAAATATAGCCAATACAATACAGATGCGCCTTTATCAATATTATCCATTACTTCATTCAAAAAAGGGGAATGAAGAAGCTCAGTAGAATGACCAGCAGAACGAAATGCGAACTGTACAAAGGATTATTATGGCTAAAATATTAATAGATTTGTTTGAATAAGAGCTTTTCAAATACTTTAAAAATTGAGGGAATAAAACGGGTAATTCGATATGTCACATTTATTCCCTTTTTTAAAAACAGGCACCAACTTTAGAATATTTGAAAACTTTAGGATACATAAAAAATTTAAAGCAAGCATTCAAACCTATTAAAAGAACACTTGAAATGTGTGGAAATATGAATTTAAACAGACTGACAGATATTAAAAATGTATCAAATATATTCATCCAATATAATTAGATGGTTGGTTGGTTGGTTGGTTGGTTTGAGATATCAAAGCACTTTCAGCAGTTAAGCTATATGCTCGCATTATGCTTAAGATGGTTAATCACAGTTTTTGTGAATTTGTTTTTAGAGTTGGGAGCCTTGGGGATCGAACCCCTGACCTTCAACTGTTAAGCTGAGAGGTACACCCTAACAACCATGAGGCTCCTATAATTAGATGATTAGAACTGATTAAAATTAATTATTTTTATTTTATAAAAAATAGTAATAAAAAAACTAATAATGATTCGAAAGCTAGTTCTAAAAGATGTAGCAAGGGAAAGTAAATAAGTGACGGATTTTTTTTCTGATTGCTTATTTATCAACATAAAAACATATTTGATGTTTTCAGAAAAAAATAACTTCAAACTTTCCGGTTCATGAAGGATTTTGTTTCACACTATTTTTGAAATAAACAAACTTTCTAGATCAAAAACTCAATATTTGAAAGACTTTAGGGACCAACAAATGTTATTAGATCCATTATGTATGTTTGTTCAACTTCCCCAAAAGTAGATTTTTAGATTAACTTTAGTTTATTTGTATTGTTCTTTCATGATCTTCATCAAAAACCCTGGTTGATAACTCCATTTCAAAAAAATTTTCTTGCGAAGTTGACCTATAGAACAATAAAATGCCAGAAGTCAAACACCAAAAGTTATTCAATTATTCAGATTTGATGTATAAAAGGATGTTGTTTCTAACATACTTTTTTTAATTACATGCTTGAGACAATATTTGCCTGTTTAACTATATTTGAAGTTTTTGAATAGAGCTTAATAGGCTCGATTTCTTTGATGTATTTAAAATTTAAGTAACTATTGTTACATTTGGTTGGTTGAAGATATCAAAGCGCTTTCAGCCGTAAGGCGATATGCTCGCATTATGCTTAAGATGGTTAATCACAGTTTTTAGAGTTGGGAGCCTTGGGGATCGAACCCCTGATCTTTAACAGTTAAGCTGAGAGGTACACCCTAACAACCATTGAGGCTCATTGTTACATTTAGAAAGTAAAATAAAACTACAAGATTTAAAAAAAAAAAGCCAAATATTTAAATTTGATATTTTTAATAGGTAAATTTGTTACATTTCCTTTAATCTTGTCTTTTTTAACTGAATGTTAGATTTGTTCTGAATTAAAAAAAAATTTTTAATTGATTTTTTTGTTTTTTTAAACAAGAATTTCCATACAATATGCTTTTATTTGTAAGATATATCTATGGAATCTCTCAAATCCTTCAATTAATTCATTTTATCAGGTATTTTTAAAGACATACCATGAATGTTCGAAAACCGAGGTACCACTGTATGCATATTGTAAGAGACGATTAAATATTTTTAAATATTCTCTTTGGAAAAGGCGCGATCTTTAGACAAAGGCTTTTTAATCAATGGAATTTATCTTTCCCTTGTCTGTTACCCGTTCCTGAGAAGAGATATGCTTAAAGAGATTTATACCACATAAAGTGGCTTCAAATGCATTTTCATTGTAAGATCCGAAGTCACGTTTTTCAATTTTTTGTGCCGCAATAAATGAGTCAAAATTTTTATCTATACATTAAAAATGATCTGTTAAATGAATATAAAAATAAAATGCACTTTTTAGATGGTTTGTGAAGTCTCCAGTATGCAAAAACCATTCCAAAATTATTAAATGCTTGCTCTGTTTGTTAACTTGTTGAATTTTTGCAAAATCTAGATTACATACAAAAAATGGACTATTAAAAAGTTGACTTTTATTGGTCTAGTAAAAATCTACCTTATTTGGGGGTCGATAGCTTTGATCCGTTCTCTCTAAAGCTTTCTGTCACTAGCATCGCTTTCTTTCAAACCAAATTTTTTCATACTTTCTTCCAAATGATCTCCCCATCTCATTTTTTGCCTTCCTTTTTTTCCTTTGACCTGCTCATCGTATGCTTTCCTTATTTTCTCATCTTTTTCCCTTCTCAGCACGTGTCCATACTATCTCATTTTGTTCTTTTGGATTACATCCATCACACTCGTCATTACTTTTGTTCTTGGTCTTATTTCTTTATTCCTGCTTCTATTTCTTCTTGTTACATTTAACATCATTCTCAGCATTTTCATTTCAGTCACTTCCAACTTGTTCTTTTCTTTCTTTTTCAGACACCAACTTTCTGAACCGTAAGTCATGATTGGTCTCACTATGGCTACACTTTAGCCTTCAGTTTCATCGGCAGCTTTTTATCGTTTAAAACAGTCTTAACTTCTTTCCATTTTGCTACAACCTCCTTCCTTTTCAATAACTGACCCTAAATACTAGAACTCTTGCACTAGTTTCAATTCGATCCTATGCTTATATTTTATGCTTATCACAGCGTTTTTATTCCTACAGACTTTCATCACTTCAGTCTTACGTGAATTCAATCTCAGGCCTTTTCCTTCGAGACATTCTTGCCACATAAACAGTTTTTTTGTATTCATTTTCACTGTCTGATATTATTACCAAATCATCAGCGAACAAAAGTTCCCAAAGGTCATCTTTTCTGATATTTTTTGAGGGTTCAAATTCTATAACAATTGCAAAAAGTAATGGACTAAGTGTCGAACTTTAGTGTAAGCCTACATTTATATCAAACTCCTGTGAATATCCATTCATTGTTCTAATCGAAGTCTTAGAGTTCCTGCATGTTTCCTGAATTAACCTTACAAGCTTTTCACTAACTTTCCTCTCAAGCTCCAGTATACGATATCTCTTTGAACTCTGTCTTATGCCTTCTTTAAATCTACAAAGCTACAAAATAAAGGCAGATTTCCTTCTAGTCTTTTTTCCATTAATTGTCTTACTATAAATATCGGATCCACTGAACTTTTACCATGCATGAACCAAACTGATTCGAATCTATAATTACTTGTTTTCTAACGCGCATACTCAAAATTCTCTCTAGCAGTTTCAACCCATGTTCTAGCAATTTAATTCCCCTGTAATTTTCGCAATTCAACTCATCTCTTTTATTCTTGTAAATCGGAATAATTAAGCTTTTAGTCCATTCTTTCTTCCTTCCAAATGAATTCCAGCAATCTAGTCGTCATCTTCAAACATTTTTCTTATCATATCTATACTAACTTCACTCATTCCTGTTGCTTTGTTTTTTTTCATTTCTTTCATTGCTTCCAATACTTCTCTTTCTTCAAAAACAAACACAGGACACTCAACCTTTTCTCCTTTATCTGTATGTTCATCGTTATTTTCAACATTTAGTAGCTCCTCAAAGTACTCTTTCATTCTGTTCTCAATTTCCTCATCCTTGAATAAAAATTTTTCTTCTCTGCTTTTTATAATGTCCACATTTTCAGTTTCTTGAATATCTCTTTGCCTAGACTTTGCAAGTGTTGAAAATTTGCTTGTCCCCATCTTTATTCTCCAGTGATTTCTACATTTTTTCTGTTTCATTTGCTTCCAATTCAGAAATAGTCCTTTTTGCTCCTCTCTTCTTAATTCTATATTTCTATTTATCCTCTTCTGAATTACTTTTCTGCCATTTTTTGAAAGCTAACTTTATATCTTTCAATACTTCTCTAACTTCCTCCTTCCACCACCATGTTTCATTTTGAGTTTTCTTAGCTTTTTTTGTTTTACCCAGCACCTCCTTACTTAAAACGAACTAACTTTTTTTTCTTCTCTTTCTTCAAAAACAAACAAAGGACACTCAACCTTTTCTCCTTTATCTGTGGGTTCATGGTTATTTTCAACATTTAGTAGCTCCTCAATGTACTCTTTCATTCTGTTCTCAATTTCCTCATCCTTGAATAAAATTTTTTCTTCTCTGCTTTTTATAATGTCCACATTTTTAGTTTCTTGAATATCTCTTTGCCTAGACTTTGCAAGTGTTGGAAATTTGCTTGTCCCCATCTTTATTCTCCAGTGATTTGTACATTTTTTCTGTTTCATTTGCTTCCAATTCAGAAATAGTCCTTTTTGCTTCTCTCTTCTTAATTCTATATTTCTATTTATCCTCTTCTGACTTACTTTTCTGCCATTTTTTGAAAGCTAACTTTTTATCTTTCAATACTTCTCTAACTTCCTCCTTCCACCACCATGTTTCATTTTGAGTTTTCTTAGCTTTTTTTGTTTTACCCAGCACCTCCTTACTTAAAACCAACTAACTTTTTTTTTAGGTGACTCCACATTTCTTCAATATCTTCACCTATTTGTTTTTCCATAAAACTTTTCTCAACTATTTTCTCGTATCTTTCCTGATTTTTTTATCTTCGAGTAGCCATGTCTTAAATCTACATATCTTCATAACTTTTCGTTTTTTCTCTTTAGTGATAAACATATCCATTATAACAATTCTATGTTGTGATACAATGTCACTTCCAGGGATAACTTTGCAATTCTTGACACATTTCTTTTTCCCTGTTTCACCATGAAGAAGTCTATTTGGCTTTTTTTGCCTCCACTGCTATATGTTATCAAATGACTATACTTCTTTGTAAAATTTGTGTTACATATGGTCAAATCGTTTCTTTGTGCCAAGTCTAATATCCTTTCGCCTTCTTTGTTTCTATTACCAAAACCATGTCCACCATGAACTCCATCGTACCAATTACTATCCTTGCCGATTTGACCGTTAAAGTCACCTGCTAAAATAACTGTTTCACTGTCAGGAATTTCTGATAGTAAACTATCTAGTTTTTTTCCAAACTCATTTTTTCCTCTCACTTCAATTACCATTTTATACCATTTTTCACTCATAATCACACATACACCGTTCCTTCTGTTGGTCAATCCGTTACATACAATTTTGAAACCTTGAATGAGCTTTCTAGAGGTATTTTCGCTCCATATATCTCTAGTACTTGGCCTTCTTTTACACAAAATTTATAAAATAAGGCTATTTACGTGTTTTAGAACAAGAGCAATTAGAAATCAAGAGTTGACTTTTAATTTACTTAACCAAAGAAATCATAGAAACTATTTAAGAGAATATAAAACTATAGAGCTGTCTTTGAGGATTCTTCCTTTTGAAATTGAAACCCTTACCATATCTTAAACTAAAATTAACAAATGTCAAGAGAAAAAATGAGAATTTTAAGCAAGATGTATATGGACTTCCTAAGGTTCATAAATCTCATATTTCACTCAGATCTATTTCATCTTTAAGTTGTTTTAATCTAGGCAAAAATTTAACATATTACACTTTCTTTTATGATATAATTGAAGAAAATACTGAAAAAAGATATAAAAAATAAGATTTGTATTTAAAAGATGAATTAGAAAAGTTTATAATATAATATAATGAAGAAAAAAGTTAATAAACAGGGAAAGTATTTACTTTTACTTTCCTAAAAAATTTAAAAAAGAATTTATTCTCAACAAAGAACTCAAAAAAATGAGCTTTTTATCTTTATTCTTTGTAAAAAAATTATTTAAATATAATTTAAATAATAAAAAAAAGTAAATAAATTAAAAAAATTTTTTATTTTATTTTAAAAATTGATAAAAATATACCTACTTTAGAAATACATACTTCTAAAATATATAGATAGATTTTTTCCGGCCATCTCGTTGCCCGAGGATAAAAAAATGCAATCGCAGTGAACTTTTTCTAATTAAGACGAAACCCTAACCCTATTAGTGCTGGGGCGTAAAACGCCTCCCCTTCACTAAAAAATTAATTGTAGAAAATTGTCTGAATCATATCCCTTCAAATTTTGGGATTTTTCTTAAAATCGCTATCTGCATCTTTTAAAACCATTTTCATGATAGTTGAATGACCCTTTCATGTCCAAAACTGTCAGTCAAAATCAAAAATTAAAATTTTTCAGCAAAATTTCGACATTATCTGTACTTAACCTTATAACTTAAAATCTATATTATATAATACCCTGAAAATTTATAATTATATACAGTTTGGAACGCATAAAACATTAGATATTTAATTTTTTCAATACTCATGGCTAATTAGTAGAAAATGTCAATCAAAATTATGAATGATCAAAAATGTATCTAATAAAATATACCTTCAAATTTTACATAAAATATATGTTTTTATACTAAATCGGTCATGCCGTTTTCATTTCTGGACTCATTTTTAACATTTAGGATGTGAAAATACCTATAAGTATTAATCAAATTTGTGGTTTACTAATGAAAATTGTCTCCAAAAACATTGCTTCACATTTTACATAAAATATATGTGTTATACTAAATCGGCCATGCTGGTATCATTTTTGGACTAATTTTTTACGTTTAGGATATGGAAATTCCTATAAGTGTTATTCAAATTTGCGGTTTACTTCTAAAAATTGTCTCCAAAAACATTCATTCAAATTTTACAATTAAATATATGTTTTTATATCAAATCAACCATGCTAGTTTCATTTATGGACTCAATTTTTGCAGTTTGAAAATACCTATAAGTATCAATCAAATTTGAGTTTAGTTCTAAAATTTGTTTCCAAAATCATTCATTCAAATTATACATGAAAAATATGTATTTATAGCAATTAGATCATGATAGTTTCATTTCTAGGCGCAGATTTCGCATTTGGAGCTCTTACTGCTAGCGTCAATTAAATTTGCGGTTTATGTCGTAAAACTATATCCCAAAATATTATCTCTAATTTTACATGAAATATATGTTTTATACCATTTCGACCATGATAACTTTATTTTGGAAATCATTTTTTGCATTTAGGGGTTTTAAATGTCTGAAAGTGTCAATCAAATGTTCGATTTACGTCTAATGTATACAGAAATATTTTTGAAATTTAAATAAAATATCAGTTTTTATGACAAATGGAAGATGCTGGTTTCATTTTTGGACTCAGGTTTGGCATTTATGGTTTTAAAATATTTGAAAGCTTCAATCAGATTTGCGGTTTACTTCTAGATACTGTCATCAAAAATATTTTCAAAAAAATAAAATATGTTTTATACCAAATCGACTATGCTTATTTTATTTCTGTGCTGGATTTGGTATAATACGGTTAAAAAATATCTCAAAGTGGCAATTGAATTAGTAATATATGTCTGAAAATCAGTTCTGTAAAAAAATTTCAAAAAATGGCTTCATATTAGATATATAGTAAAAATATACTTTTTTTTTTGTATATTTTGGCTTATAATACTTTCTACAATCATCTTGAGTAACAAAACGTATTATAAAATCTTTTGAAAATTTGTATGAGAGTAGGAACCAAGTTGAAAACTAATTTAAAAGAGAACATGTGATCAAAACAAACAAATAAAAGTATGTATCTGGACTAAATGTAAAATCTACGATGTTCTAATGAACTAGGAGGTGGTTTAATTATATAATATTAGATGCTTCAAAAAAGATTTTGACTGTGAAAAAGAAGTTCCTCTTTTACAAATGAAAAATATTTAAATCTATAGCTTATCATCTAGGATTACAATTAACATTTAGCTAAGATGGGTAGAAAATCTGAAAATTTAGAATAGGTCAGATTTATCAAAAATGGCACATATGCAAATATGTGAGAATTTAGTCACTATCAAGATATTTTTAATTTAAATTGAATTTGTCCATCTTTTTCCTTTTGCGTCAAAGAAATAATTTTTTAGATGAAGAACTTGGACAACTTTTTATAATTGAACAATCAACATCACGAATGATTCATCAGAAAAAAACCTTTGAAATGAGATTGGTTGACAAATATTCAGGCCTAATAATAAAATACACTATAGTGATAATAAAAAAAGTCAAAGATCATCAAGAAGATTCTTTAATCAAAATGCTTTGAGAGGAAAAAATAATTTTATCATTATAAAAAAATTTTCGAACACACATTGAAGAATATTAATTTCTAATGAAAAAAGAGCTACCAAGAAAGGATCATCATAGAATGAATACCAAAATTACATACTGTAAATTATAATATGGACCTAGAGACTACGAGCCGATAACGAATTTGTAGCCAAAAAGATGGAGGTCCTATCGAGTTATATAAGTTACTGTAGAATGAAATATTTTGAGTGAATTAAAAACCTAAAATTGGTTTATTAAATAAATTAAGAAAATAATTACCAGAGAAATACTGTAAGTAGAAGTTATTTTTATGTTTATATATTTGACATTGATTTACCAGATTTAATCGATTTTTTGACAGGTTTTATTGATTTCATAAAAAATGAACATCACCATTAAATTCTACATACTTGAAATGTATAAAAATTTTAATTTTGACATGGGCTGTCATATTTAAATTATTTTATCAGGTTTGACTAATTTTTTATAAAAAAAAAAGGAATATAACCAGTAAACACAGCCTACTTGAAAATGGGTATATGTGTTTAAAATGCCATACACGTTAAACTTCATCATCTCCCTATACTTTTTATTAAACGTAATTCTCTAATTCAAAAAACCGTGACTGATCCTTTCTTTTGGGGATAAATCAATTTTTTGACAGTTTTAATTGATTTTTAGAAAAAAAAGATTATCACCACTGAATTACGCATGCTTGAAAATGGATATATATATATATATATATATGTAAAAAACATTATATAATTATTTAGATAAAAAGTTTCTTTTTGAGATGAGCTGTCACATTTAAATCAATTTTTTGACAGGTTTGATTGATTTTCATTAAAAATGAATATCACCACTGAATTCAACATATTTGAAAATGGGTATACATGTGTAAAAAACTTTATATACTTATTTAGATAAAAAGTTCCTTTTTGAGATGAGCTGTCACATTTAGATCAATTTTTTGACAAGTTTGATTGATTTTGATAAAAAAATGGACATCACCACTGAATTCAGCATAGTTGAAATATATATGTAACATAAAAAATGTTTATAAAAACTTATTATATCTGAGAAAAATAGGGGGGGGGGGGGGGCACTTTACGTCCCCCTCCCCAGCACTTGAGCGGACAAATTTTGCCCAGCACTAATAGGGTTAAAGGTAACGTTACGCTTTTTTTTTACATAAACCTATTTGTTAATATAACTTACAAATTTTCATCTGTTGGACATTTTTGTCTTGTCTTTTAGCAATGTATCATTTGTATACAAAGGGCTTTTAGAAAAAATATTTTGCCTCAATTTTAACATTATCTTCTTAAACCTCAAGCATTTCACACTTGTAGCATTGTTACTTACATATGTGTTGTTCTTTTATTTTCAGTTTCAGATTATTTCTACTTTTAACATTTATTCTTCTCAATTTGACTAGCCTTTCTTACGAAGAACTCAACCAGATGTTGCCTACTTCCATGCAATTCCTTCACTCCATCACCTTTCTTTGATCTCCTTGAAAGCGTTTTATCGATTCGTTGTCACGATGACCTATAAACTTGTCATCCCACTTGAAGAATTTAGAAGAAAACAAAGATGAAAATGTTTACAAGCCTTAATTTAATCCAATAAAATAAAAGAGGAAATGTCGTAGTAAAAATTCATGGAAGTACTCTTCAGCAAGAAGGCGAGTATTTTCTAGCTCTACCAAATCAGTTCAAATAATTCTCTCAAAACATGAACAGGAAAGAGAAGAAAAGCGGAAGATGATGATTTAGCAAAAGTAGCCAGAGACAGAAAAGCGAGATCTATGACAAGCGGGAACCAGAAGACGTATCTTCCTCGTCTGAAGCTTCGTTGTCGATTTGCGTTAACTTCTTTGGTATCGGCATACATGTTGTGAGGAGTTCTGTGCCATTCTCAGCAGTGCCTGTTTCCTCTCCTCCGTAACTCACATCAACAGGATCACGCGAGAAACGAATCTCCACATTTGAGATCTTGCGAGGATACAAAACACTTCGATCCCTCTCGACATGGGGTTCGCCAACTTCATCCGCATTAGGCGTATGAATATCGTCCTGATGTTGTTCCACGGTCAACTCGTGCGGCATCAACTGGTCCGGTGCATTGAAGAAGTAGAAGAGGGGATAGTATAGGAGGTTAAGGGGTGAGGATGCGTAGATGTCTGCAAAGCGAGTGACTTGGGACGCGAAGAACGTTTGGCGCGAGCCCGAACGAAAGAGGGAACCAAGCAAGCCATACGACATGTCCATTTCATGGATTATGGAGCGAATGGCAGAGCGTAGACTACTCACCTCGGGAGGCTTGCTCTGCGTCTCGCTGTCCATGTTGATGTACATTTCGGCTAACTCGATGTTCAAGTTATTGAGCTTTTCGAAGAGGTCAGCACGTTTGATCCAAACATTCAGTTCTAGAGTCAATTCGGGTACGATTAGAAATGTCCGCCAACCAATTTTCTTCGTCTTGAGTATGTCTCCAAAGATGTGGTCCCCCACATACAAAACTTCCTTCCCCTTGCAACAAAAGAGTCTTTGCAAGTCAGCGACGGAACCTCCTGCATAAATGATCCCACTCTCATGCGGACCGCAGTAAGAGCCGATACAGAGCGAGCCAGTAGCTTCATTCACTTGTCTGAGTAGGGTGCCAGAGGAAAAGAAGAGTGGTTTGCGGGCAGACGTGAAGATGTAGTCAAAGTACTGCTTCCACACCTTCTTCTCTTTGTGCACACTCTCAATGTCGAAGAGATACGTCATCACTTTTTCCGTGTACTCGTAATCGGAATTCGTTAGTAAAAATATTTTGCGATCGTTCCTTCTAATTCTAAAATATTAAAGAAGACTTTAATGAGTAAGTTTACCTATCATTTTAATTGCATTAAAATTTGCTATGACCGCTATTTTATTAAATCAACTAACAAAATAAAATGACAAAATATTGTAACTCATTTTTAAAAAACATTAAATTATTTGAAAGCAGCAAATGCATACAACTTTTCATTTTTGATATAACTACCTATATTTTATATTTGAATTCTAGCAAATCCCATCTATAGAATTCTTTATATTTTAGAAGTTTTATATCTCCTCACAGATGAAAATATACAATAAAAACATAAACTGCCACAACACAGAGAGAAGAAAGAAGTTACACGAGTGTAATCAAACCAAAAGTATTACAAACACTAAAGTGACAGTGCAAACTGCCTTAAAACCATGAATCAGTTTGAAATCTTTTTAGACACATGCGAAGTACTCTTCACTTGCTATGGCCGGCAATGCCCAAAATGGCCTTTCCCAGAAGGAAAAATTTAATGGCCATGTGAGGGTTAATCTCTGCATAACACAGCAAAGGATCATTATTCAAAGATGGCAAAGTCCACAATAACCAAAGGTTTTGTGATATTGGTCGGATTAAGAGAATGTGTACGCAAGCCATATGTATAACTTTTAGTTTAATAACTATACCACAGCTAACAGGCTTTTTAGCTCATAACATTATTTTCCCTCACGTTTCTTACGATCTACAATGTAGTCGTAAACAAGTTGAAAGCTTAAGATTCGATTTACTCAAATCTCTCTTGACATTATTTAGACTCTAGTCCTAGAGAGCAAAGTAATATTTTATTTTGTGACATTTTTCATCATTTTTATTTGGATCAATCTTTTGTAGTATCAAAATTGGAAAAAGAAAAAACATACCTGTTTAACAAGAGAGGAAGCTTTTCGTCGATCGCAATGTACTCGCCAATGTTCTCCAAGGTTGCCTTCTTCAAACTGCCCTAAAGAAAAAGCAAATTCAAAATTTCCATTCTCATGAAGGAAAGAAATGCACATGTGAGGCACTTTAAAAAAAAAAGCCTTTTACAGCTCGTAGATGGCGTTAATTGAATAATTACATCTTTTTAAATTAGATTCATTTTTGGAGGCAAATATATATTTTTTTAAACAATATGGTAAAAACCACAGGTTGATTCTTGTCTTAATTGTGACTCCAATTTCCTACAGAAATCAGAATCAGATTCCAAATTCCGTATATACTCGCGTATCTTTTAAGACATTTTTAAGTTTTCATTATATGAATAATTTGACTGGCATAAACAAAGAAATCACAGAAACTATTTCACACAATAAAAAAACTTATAATGCTATATATAAAAAATATTGTTTTTATTGCAACTTAAATTATATATAAATATATATGTTCGGGCAGTATCCGCGCTAAAAAAAATTATTAGGGGGCCGTGAAGGGGCAATAAAAATTTATTATCTTATCAGAAGAGGGCGCTAAAAGTACTATATAAATTACAAAAACAAATTGTTATAAAGGCATTTAATCATTTTCAAACAGTTTTGTTTCCATTATATGGCATAAATGTTCTCAAAGTTACTTACACAGCTATATCTTTTTATAATTTTTTCAAATTAAGACACTTGGGGCATGTTGAAAATTTTTAGAGGGGCAAAAAATAAAACAGGGGCGCGGGTATAAGACGACTGCGAGTTTTTAAAATATTTTGGATGAATTAAGCCAGGAAAAAATATTTTTTTTTAAATATCCACGGTTAATCTGTACAATTTTTCAAGCTCTTTTTTCTAATAATTTTGAATAGGGGATTTTAATTTGTTTTAAAAATTGTTAGAATTTTCGTGTTTTTAGGCAAAAGATTTAAGAAGTTTAGGAAAATTCTTTTTAATTTCAACTTTCATGAGAACCCAGGTATCCCAGTCGATTTTGACTTAAGCAACTTTTGTATATTAAAGGGCAACTTATAACACAGATATTAGCTAAATCTTAAATATTGATTTGGATTTTGGAGGTCGACTTATCTGTAGGTCGACCAAAACACCGTTTTTTTATATTATCAAAAAATGAATATCATATGTTTTAGATGTTTTAAATGATGATGTGAAGATGAGATCGTTTTCATTCCGGCCTTAACAAAGTGAGAAGAAGAGGGAAAAGAACTTACGTCATTGTGAACAGAATCCAAAGCTAAGCGAACATCTTCAAATATTGATCTGTAGGACATGAAAATGTGATTGCACAAGAAGCCGTCATCTTTTCTGCGTGAAAAAAAGAAATAATTCTTGGCAAAGTGGATTTCAAAGGAAAGCTGGAAGCAAAAGCAGCAACTCACCTCACAGCGTACTGATTTCGGAGGAAGTAGTCAATGATGCAGGAGAGGAGAAATACGTCTGCAAAGTGGTGACGAAAAGTTTTAGTGAAGAAGTGAGATTAAACAGAAGAAAATGTTGTTCTTCGCGGCCAAGGTCAATCTCAAAAGGAGTGCACAGTAGATCCCCTATAGCGCGAATAGGGGACTTCAAGCCACGAATCGGCGTTATAACGCTTTGTACTGGAACATGTGTTATGATTTCGGCCTGGATGTTTTACCAAGGTATGTTTTATCCTTCTACATGTAAAATGAAATAAGTTTATTCTCAAAATCCGTTACAAGTATTATGAAGCCAAGTGAACTACAGTAAAAAGTGAACATAACAGATCTCTAACGGCCTTTTGATTTGTTTCGTCATATCCAAACTAGGTAAAAAAGTATGTGAAAATGAAAAAATACTATGATGTATATAGTTTCTGCAAGCTCTGGCTGGAAACAGGGAATGTATGCAATTGACCAATGTTAATTTACAATCAAACATTTGCACTTGTACTTTTCTGTTTTCATAAATCGAGTAGGAAAATAACGATATTTTCGTTGAACGAAAACGACACGACGTATGCTAACACAAAATTGTGTTGATTTCTTTCATTTTTCGGTATAAACCTAATAAATATATATTATATATTATAAATCATATAATTATATTTTTTCGGAATTACCTTTACTAAAGAGAATTTTCAAAATTTTTTGATCAATATGTTGGAACACTTTACTACTTTCAAACTAAATTGAATTTTTGTTAATAAACTAACTTTTCTTTAATTTTGATATTAATTTTATATATTTTTTATAGTTATTTCGCTTCAACACATTTCAGCAAATCACGTGATCTTTCAAAATTACAAAAGTGTGAGTAAGGTTGGTTAGATGCTGGATTCGATAACTCAAGGTCTTGGGTTCGATCCCGCACCAAGCCTACTTTCTCATAGTTCGATACAAGCGGCGCAATTGTGCCCTCTCGATGACTTTTTTTTGCAATTTTTTAGAGTTATCATACATTTTTTTCGTAAAAATTAAGGAAAAGTAACGAAAATGTACGAATAGATAAGTTAGACATGATGAGGCGAAGAAAGTTCAATAAAGTCTATATTTTGCAAACACAAAAAACTACTAAAAACTAATTTTGAATCGATTTTCTCTTTTTTCTGTTTTGGTCAAGTTTTTTACGTCAAAAATGGAAAAATTCTAACATTTAAATTTTTTTGAGATATGACAGAATTTTTGATATACAAAACTGTCAGATAACTTCAAACGATGTTGAATAAACTTCTATGCCCAGATATAAATATTCCTCTTCAAATTTTATTAAAATGAAAATCCAAAATTTAAAAAAAAATAATAAAAATATAAATTTTTTTTTAATTTTTGATTTTTTATAAAATATTTAAAACGCCACTATTTGAATTTTATCATTGTCTTACTATGAGGAACTAAATTAAGTTACTAACATAGGAGTCAGCAATAAAAATTCGTTATCATTAAACGAATTATATTACCGTATTTATATAGCAAACATAGAAGGGAATTTTTGTATTAAGCCAAAAATTAGTTCCAATAAGTCAAAAATTGATTGCTCTCGTCATCACAGTTAAGTAATAATAAGGGAATCTTACTCCGACTTCTAAATTTAATTAAATACCGACTTCGACTCAAATCGCTTTAAAATCTCGACTATACCACTGTGTTTGAGATTTAAGTGTACAAGAGTCTAATGTCAATAAGTGTGTGCTATAATGTATGTATTTATTCGTATGTATGCCTAGAGATTTTTTGTGTCAGACGTCTATTAACACAAATAAATAGAAAAGTTTGTTTCAGGAATGTCAAAAAATGTATGTGTACATATATTGTATGTATGATTGCGAAAACACTAAACCTAGCCTCAAATACGAATGCTAAATCTACACTAACCCTAACTCCGGCAATAGGTTTCCAAAATTTTACAGATTAAGGCGTATTTAGAACTTGGTTGAGCACTTGTCAATCAACTATTATGCAAATTGAGGAACAATGTAAATAGTCAGGGAAAACTCAACAACCCTACTTAAAAGATGACACATTCCGGAGTGAGGCGTTGAAAGGAAAAATCAAAGGACTAAAGCTAATGAAAAGAATCAACATATGTGCGTTTGAAATATTTTGACACTTTTCGGCATTTAAGATTTAAAGAAAACGGAATACGGCATTTTAACGAGGACAAGGTTCGTGAAAATGCGGTAAAAGTACGAGTGATGAAGGTTGTAAGAAGAACCTGCTAAACTGAAAAGTGTGTTCATTATGAAGAATCTGGATTCATCTTGCATGACAAAATTGTTTGGATAGAGCTTTCTTAATTCATTACTACAAAAAAATAGAACGTAAAGTGTAGAGAAGAGGGGACAGCCATCTTTTTTTACCAGCCCCCTCATTTTATACCACATTTTTCAAAAAATGAGCAGCTTGGTTATAAACTGGGCTTCGATGCCTTAAGGTCTTGGGTTCGATTCCCGGTCAAGCTTCCTTTCTTAATAGTTCGATACAAGCGGCGCATATGTGCCTTCTTGAAGAAAACGCGCCACGGTACCTTTACACTTATATAATATTACACAAACTCATCTATGAATTTATTAAGGAAACGTGGGAAGATTTTTAAGAAAAATCAGCCTTATTAAGATTTACCCTTTGAAATATTCGTCAAATCAGTTCTTAAAAGTCTAATCCTAGTAATATAAAGATAATAAATTTTTTGAGTTAAAATATTTTTTATTATATTTTATTTTTTTTTGTGTTTCATGCAAGGGAAGTAGAAACTTCCATATCTGCACTGATGAACTTTTTATGATAAGTCGGATTCGAACCCAAAGCCTTTGGATCCGTAAGCGACGCCTCTACCTATCAGCCCACCAGCCTTTTAAGCACCAGTTGAGTTAAAATATTTTTTATTAGTTTCTTTTAAATCTTTTCAGCTATTTGTTGGATTTTCTTTCTTTATTTTGGTAGAAACTTCGCAATACCTTTAAACTCGTTCCAAATTGGCTTACCATGAGTTATTTAACAGTGATATTTCGTCAGCCACAACTACAGAAAGTATGAAAAGCTAACATTTTTGTAAGAGTCAAATGATTCCATTAGTTTTATATATTTTTTGACATAGACATTCTAGGCCTCGATTGCTTGTCTTAAAAATAATCCTATTTTCTCCCTTTTTGCTAATTTAAAATTAATCTTAGTGCATTTGATCCAACAAACTCAGAGGTCATCGTCTTTTTCATGCATCTTTCAATTTTATATGATTAACAAAAATTCAACTGGAGGTGAGCAATTTTGCAATTCCACTTTCCTACCTCTTGCTGAAATGAAGGCAGCGTTTCACAATGATTTTCTTAAACTTGTTTTTTGCAAAAATTTTGTGCACAAGTTTCCAAGTATCTTAATAATTTTATCTATAAATCAAAATATGCCTCCCATAATTTTATATCATCTCTTGAAAATACTGACCATTATAATTAATTCTCAAATGCATACTATCATATCTTTTGTCTGTGCATAAGAATTTAAATTTGATATGAATTTTATATTATGTTAAATTCACACAAAGTTTTAAATACAAAATGCCAGCCTTACCTTCCTATCAGTTCTTTCGGATTCTTAAGAGACAACACTACGTGTGTAGAAATGCATCATTCTATTTATTAGGACAGTTTGACAAATCTTTGTTAAAAAGAATATTTCCCCTTTTCAACTTGGTGAAACAGGAAAGAAACGAAACGGCTTTAGGTGGTGAGGATGAAAGGAATTTTTGCTTTAAATAACGTTTTGTCATACTACCCCTTACTATATTTCTCCCCGTTTCTCTCTTTCAATTATAATAATAGCACAGCGCTTCAGTCCAAGGCTTCTTTTCTATTCTATTTATTTATATGTGTAAAAAAACGCTACAAAACATGGTAGATCAACCAACTAGTTTGTCTCACACCGATATGTACACAAATAAGGGATACACGATTGAAAATAACACAGCAACAAGGTAACGATTTTAGACATCAAAGAAACTTTTTATTTGGTATAAAAAGATAACATATTCAGAAACTATTGAATTTGAATTGGATTCGTTCGATTCTTCAAAATATTTTAACTATACCTTTTCAAGTTCAAATTGGCACTAAGAAAATTGCATTTTTTATCCGTATCTAAAATATTTTAGTGATTGCTTTATTCAAAAAATAAAATGAATTTTGATACATTTATTTTAATCAAGTTATAAATTACGAAAGCTTTTTTTCCCTAAAAAAGTAATTATAATTTTTTTTTCAAAATTCATACTTATTTGCTTCAAAATAAATTTGTTATTTCAGATAATTTCAGTTTCCTTATATTTTTCATAATAGCACAAGGCGGTTCCCCTATTCGTTATTGAGGGAAGGATTCTAGGTATCCTATATAATTGTTACTCTCAAGATCATTGGTACTGTGTTTTTAGATCCCATCAAAGATCATTGGTACCCTTAATCTAGGTCCTCTCAAAGATCATTAGAAGCTTTAATCTAGGTCCCCTCAAATATCTTTGGTAGTGGAATTGAAGGTCCACTCAAAGATCATTTGTACTGCGATTCAAGGTCCTTTTAAAAACATTAGACCATATGGGCCTAATTATAATTAACACAGGATATATACATAAAGATGTGTTTTTTGGAAAGAATGTAATCAAATTAAATCCTATATATTTTTTAGTGAAAAATATACTTTGTATTCAAACTTGATTAAAACAAATGTAAAAAACTTATTTTTTGAATAAAAGAATAAACAAAATATTTTGGATATTAACAAACAAAAATTTTCCCTATACTTAGTGGCAATTTGAATTTGCATAGCATCAATGTGAACTTGAAAAGGTATAGAATAAAATTCATCTTTTTCAGATTATTTCAGAATTACTAATTTAAAATCTTTTAATACTTATGACAATCAACTAATTGATAGAGAAAATTAAAAAAAAAAAAAATTATTTTTTTTAAAACTAATTTGAAAATTGAAATGATAAAGTATGTTTAAAAATATTACATTTTCAAAAAGTCAAATCCAAGACAACAAAGCAAAATATTTCCATATGGATCGACTTTCAGCATTGTTCCATAATTAATGTCAAACCATAGACCGCTTAAAAATTAAGAATACATTTTTATATTATAAATGAAACATGAACAAGAAAATAGAGTTAGAAATAGTATTTTCTACTCAAAACACTGATACAGAGCATGGTTGTGTCTAAAAGTGAAGTATTTGAAAACCCATGTTTAATATTTTTTGCTTATTATTCATTGGTTGATAATTTTCTTCTCTTATTTTTTCAACTCTGTGCGCAATTTTACAACAGGAAAAAAGGATGAAAGCGTCGCATCACGAATTTAAATCGGATTTTAATTGATTAGTTTTATTGAAATTGGACTTAGTATCAATGCGAAATGTCTGAGAACCGCCTGTTCTATATGATGCTCAATATTTAGGGATGTGTTCAAATTTGTTTTGGCCAGAACAAATATGGATTTTTTTATACAATGTTTTCATTTATAGAAACCAAAAATGTAAAAAATTAATTTGCCTAAAATAAGCGCATACTTGAAAAGCACATTTCTACTACACATAATATGAAAAATGAATGCATTGATAGATAATATATGTTTATTATCAAAGACGACTCTTAGAAGACTCTGTTTGCTGTGGACATTTAGCACCCGAAGTTTTTTTAAACTTTTGGCTACGAAAAGTCTTGAACTGATTCAAAAAAGTAGTCTAAATTATTTATGAGGAGCTTTCACAATTCTGACACAAACGCTTTGAATTGGCAGGGAAAAATATTATAATACCGTAATTGTGTAATCATATTGACTTGGTCAATACATTATTTTTGTACTTGAGGAAGAAAATGTTTACTCAAACTTTTTACTTTGTCTACAAGTTTTTATAAAAGGACTTGTGAAAATATCTATGCACTAAACACTAGCGTTTTTTCCGCCATTTTTTACCAGAAATAATTGGCTAAAAACGGAGGTTGCGTGTTAGCTACGCAAACAGAATTTAACTAAAGAAAAAAAAGTTGAAATAGAAAAGTGTATGAACGAAAATAGGCATGCTTCCTAGTCAAAACCGTAAAAAAACTAAAATCCTCGCTAACAAGCTGCTGGAATAAGTAATGCCACTTCTACCTTTTCCGTAGTTCTATTTATGGCAAAGAAAAAAGAGAAATACGTTTATGAAGATATTTAAATCCCCTTTTAAAAAAAATAAAGCAAAAAATCTTTAAAAATACATTTTTACGATTCCTCTAAAACAGGAATTTTGGCATGGAATGCTAAGTCTCTTTAAATATTTTTATAAACAGTTTTTAAGGAAAATTTCATGCCAGAACAAAAAATCTAAAAGTAATATTTTTTCAAACGGAATGCGAGAAATAACATCACTTTTTTTCTTTAATAAAAATTCAGTTAGAAAAATTTTCTCAAGAGAAATACGGAGTTTTTCGATCTTTTACGTCGTTGTAACTCGTTAAAAATTTTAAGATTTTAAAGACGCATTTATCATAAAATTGTGGCTAAAGTAAACATTTAAAAATTGAGAAAAAAACTTTGCGTTATACAGAAAAATGTTTGAAAATTAGGGATGTTGAAACTTAAATGATTCGCGGATGAGGATTTTAAGAGGAAATAAGAGGGGCGTGAGTAGGGTTGGTTAGATGCTGGATTCGATAACTCAAGGTCTTGGGTTCGATCCCCAATGAAGCCTGCTTTTCTCATAGTTCGATACAAGCGGCACAATTGTGCCTTCTCGATGAAAACACCATATGGTACCTTTACTTTTACCTTTGTACTACACATTTTTGCTGATGCGGATATCCGATACATCTCTAGCATACCATATTCAACAACACATCCAACTCTGTTTTCAAGAAACATGTTCTAAAATAATGTGAAACATTCGATATGGAGATAAAAATAAATTACACATTAAAATTAATAATTTTTCAAGCAAACTAGAAGAATAAATGAAATATAAAGAATATCTGTCATTTATATTCATGATAACCAAGGTTTGTTTGTTAGTCTTTCTGTGTTCACAATCAAGATGTCAAAAAGTTTTTTAATCTTCGGAAATTTGAAAAGCTTCTTTCACATTCTTATCGGCTGGGAGGAAGAGTTAAAATTATTATTTTGAGCAAAGTGAAAACTGCTATAAAGTAAAATAGAATTTCAAAAATTTGGTTTGTTTTCTAAAATATCATACTTTTGAGCACACCAAAAAAATATAAAGAAAAAATAATTCTCAAGAGAATTAGTTTGGTGATTACGGATTAGGCAAACTTTCAATTGTCCAACTCATTATGTGCGTTGTATGAACAAATTTAATTAGTTTGTTTGGTCGACAGACATTTCGCGCCATAGACAATTCGCCCCATAGATAATTCGTCCCACGGATAAATTGTCTCATAGGCTATTTGTTTCATCCATCTTTGTTTATTATATGTGTAAAATTATTAAAAAAATTTATATTCTTGTTTATTTTATCTCTATTAAATTATTTCAAATTAATCATTTTATCTCTTAATTTTTTTTATCATTTTTAAATAATTTTAAATTATTGATGATGAAATTGAAGATGGGTGAAATGTCTGAGGACCGTCTGTTCTATATGATGATCAATACTTAGGGATGTGTTCAAAGGAGAGACATATCAAAGAGGTGACAGTGACACAATTTCCATGTCACTCCTTTGAATCTCTGTATTTTTGTCACTTTTGTCATGGTACTTCTTTGATATCAACTCCAAAATTTAACGTAATATTGACAAAATATAGAGAATAAAGAGATTCTATTGGCCTACCCTGTATGAAGCACATATTTAGAGAGCGCTGATTGGCAGGAATCTAGAGAGATGCGAAAATAAAGGATAGCATAGCATAGTGAGAAAAAGAAAAAATTGTGTACCGCATCGGAAAAGACGGGTCGTATTTGATGTCCATGAGTTCCGGTGGATAGCCCATGTTTATCAAAAACTTCACACTCAAATCAAAAGCCAGTTTATCATATTGTGGCGATTTGTACACTGAAAGACAAAAAACAAGATCGTATATATATAAATGAAAAAACATATTTAAATATCTTCCATAACGTCAAGAGGTTGGACACGGAAGACAGCCCCTAATAATTTTTACCTAAAATCTTCTAAACTCACAAAAATTTTATCTAGTAATAATCTTTCTAACCCTAAAAAGAAATTTTATGTATGATTTGATATAATAACAAAGGGGAAATTCGAGTCAAAACGCCCGATACCAAAACACCCGATACAAGAACGTCTGAAACTTGAATCTACAAAAAATATATTTCTTATATATTTTTCTAGGAATATGTTAAATTTTATCAATCTTATCGAATCGAACTACTTCTGAAATTTTGAACCAAAATCAGAAATTATTTATATTCTTGTTTTCCTGTTTAAATTATAGTCACATTTTTTCTCGTTTCAAACGGATTTTCCGTTTAAATTGTTAATTTAATTGTTTTTCAAACCAAAAAAAATAATGTATTTTTGTATGATCACTATCATCTCGTGTCAAATCAACCGTTTTGAAAATTGTCCAAATAGAATAAATTTCAAAAATAGTAGCGCCCGAAATATTATTTTCTGGCGTTTTGGTTTTAGGGCGTTTTGAACCGGCACCGATTTAAGTACAGCTAGACATTCCGGCGTGTTTAATTTGATACTGTTTATAATAAAGTTTACTCCGTGCTTGATTTGAAATAATAAAAATGGAGAGACAACGGGGTTAAAGTCATTTTACTTTTCAATATTCTTTCATTTACCAAGATTTTGTTGTGTTTTTAATTTAATAGTTTCCATAGTTGCTCTTTCTTTGATTTGAAGTAATAAAAATGGGAAGACAACTTGGTAAAAATTATTGCGCTTTCGAAAAGGGATAGGCAGGCAATGTTTAATGATCTCTATGCTGTAGTGATACTATAACCAAGTATTAGAAAAAGAATAAGATTTTTGGGCTTATGGTTATGGATGGATACTATCAAAAATATATTTTCAAAAAGTGAAATTTTTTGCTTTTGTTAAAAATTTTTTATACATTTTTAAAGTAAATTTGTAAAAATATTTTATTAAAAAAACAAGAATCACATTAAAAGATCAAATAATTTATGAGGATGCGCAAGAGAGGCTTCCATTTTTGCAAAAAGCTTAAATTTTGAAAATAATACGACTACCTTCCTTTAAATCATTATATCCCAAACTGTGGGCCATGGCCCCCCGGGGGCCATAAAGCAAAATTTAAAGGGCCATAATCTAAGGCTATGCATAAAGAAAACCAAAGGAGTTTAGCGGGTAAAAAGCCGGTGGAGGGAAGGCTTCTTATCCCACCTGTGAATACTGTGGATACGCGAACCCATAGAGCACTTAATTGTTACAATGTTATCAAATGTGTAAGATTCAAAGATTAATAAATCACATGGCGTAGGATTAATAAACTTTTTCCATCCAGTGGATTTTCTATGTTTCCTACTTTTTTTGCTTATTCTTGAAACACCTTTTAGGAAAATGCCCTTTTTAATCTTATGATTATAAATTGTTAGATACTAGTAGACAGTCACGGTATTCACCGGCCATGATTGTTGTAGGGGCCATAGACAAGGATCATGTATGAAAAGTGGGTAACGATCACAAAAAGTTTGGGAATCACTGGTATAAATGAATATTTTTATAAAATTCGAGAGTTTTTCAGGAAAAAAGTGATAGAAATGATTTAGCAAGAATGAATTAAAAATATCGTTAACAAAATAGTGGTCACCTTATTCTAAAATATTGACTTTTTTAGAGACAAAAAAAATTGAATTTATTGACCTGTAAAAATTTTATAATTAAAAAACAATAAGGCATATTAATTCTACAACCAAAATCAAAAATTTTAATTGAGAAAAACACAATGCTTCAAAGGGTTAACTCTTTTTCACTGAGTTTTTACAAAACTTGGCTCTATCAACATTTTATTTAAGCAGATGGCCAAATGGTAGGAGCGTAGGGTATTGATCCGGTTGGTTTGGCTTCGATTCCCAATCGTGATTATCAAAAAAAAATTAAGGGATACTGATGTCCTGTTTTACAGTAATGCAATTGTTTACGTATGAACGTTTCTTTGTCTTTTACTACACAAACAATAAATCCGTTTTCCCATAGGAGTATTTATAAAAAAAGTTCAATTAGTAGTTAGTTACACGGTGCTCATAAATAAATTCATTTATTTCGACGAATGATATTCTTTAAAATGAGGAATTCAGAAAGGATTGTTCTAAAATTTGCAGTGAGCAGCAATAAACCATATGTCCGCAATGCGAAGGCTAAACCTGGTTATTTGGATTCAAGGATTTCAGTGTGAGACTTTGCAACGTTTGGTAAGTCCGTAACTTATACATGATCTTTCAATATATGCAAGTTTGTGTATCTGGCTTATTTGTTTAGTCGCGTAATGTATGAGCGGTGTATTTGTGGTGTTTCTTTTGTGAATGGTGGTGGTGGCATTGAATACTTGTCAATGAAGAATTTGTAGACTGACGCGGTTCTGTGTCATTTTATAGCAGCTCCTTGCAAACAACATTTCTTTTATTTTGTTGGCTGGCACATATGTGGAACAAGTGGCTTTTATTTAGAGCTCAGATTCTTTATATTATAATGAGGTATAATGGAAACATCATTGCAAAATTTGTAACACTATGACATCATCTTGGATTGAAATTAGTTTGGGTTTTTGTGTCCAAATCTGGATAAGGAGATGGGGGTCCATAATAATAATAATAAGTATAGTAGAACTAAACAATGAAAACACATTGTTGGTGCACACAAAAATGACCCTAGGATCTCATCATCTCCTCAGTGGCGTAAATCAGCGCTGTTATAGGCCAATTGGGTTAGGAGCTATATTCCCATACGCGGCACACATGGCAATCAAAAGTTCGGCACAATAAGGTACCTTCATTTACAAAGGTAAGAACGGGAATTTTTTGATAAAAAAAAGACTTTAATTACAATGGATGAAGTATATGAAGTATTTTTTATTCAAGAACATTAAAAATCCTTTTTTATTTTATCGTTTTTTGTTCCCCCACTCTTTCTGTATACTTAATCTCCTGAATATAAATTTATCCTTTCTTTCTCTCTTGACACTGTCTTACTTCTGCCATATGTTATTCCTTTTACATGCATCTCGGTATTGTTTCCCAGATTAGGAACACGCACTTCTTTATATATTACCGCCACTTCATTTAGGATTACATCCTTTTTATATTTATACTGTCCTGATCTTTGAGATATTTTCCCACTGACAATTTTGTAAGGCCTGGTTTAAATGCTACTGTTATTCCGAATTTGATGAGAGATGACGAGTCTCCGCCTGTTAGTCTTGTTCAAATTAAATTGATAATTTTCTTATATATAAAAAAAAATAATGATTATTTTGAAGGATTCAACAACACTTTTCTGATGGTTTACCTATATATCAATCTCTTAAAGTGGACCAACTCTTTTTTAAGTTTGCATAAATGAAAATAGCTGCTGTGCACAGCCATATACCAAACGAAGTGTTCGCATAATCTTTGTAACAAATGGGTCTTATTGAGTTTAGGACTGTGTAGTAGTGTTCAACAACTGTGCTTGTGCATTCCAGGTTTGCGAAGTTGAAGGAAATGCCACAAAAATAGTACTTACAAAAATTCACCTCCGACTGTAAATACTGAAAAACTTAATAAATTGAAGGCAAACTCTTCACTTCCTACTTTGAACAAAAGAAGGAATACTTTTTGGCATTGTGTTAAGAATGATCAAGCAAAATTGAAGAGCTTTCTTTGATTACTAATCAAATTCCAAAAAAAAAGTCTATTTATTACTTAAAAAACAAAAATAAAATAGCAACTTACTTAAAGCATATCTATTAGTTCTTAAAAATAAGATGGATTCATTCAATCAATCAATATGAGTAATGGAGAAAGAAATATACTTCTTTAAAATTATCCAATTTATTCTATTTCTTACTCCCCAGCACTCTGTATATAAAGGAACCCTTAAATCGAGAAATCACCTGCGTCAGGGGTAAATATCCTCGCTCCATCAACACATAATTGATTCTTAACCCTTCTATATTCCTATAAACCTACTATCTATAGATGGATTTGTTGTGCGAAGGAAAAATCGGGTTCCGGTAGCACATTGTTTATATGCCATCGTTTGATTGACACACATATCACGCGTTCGTATAAGAAGAGACTCAGATTCAATTACTCGCTTGATATTTATTTAGCAAATATTTTATGTTGCATTGACTGACAGCTACTAACAGAACGAGCTGGAAAAATAATGCAAAAAAGTGAGAGAGATGAAGTTGATCATTTGATGAACAGGGAACGTGCAGAGAAAGAAGGCTGCTGAACAAAAAATACAAAGGATGCGCCTTCTTTGAAAGATGCAAATGCGTATACTACTATTATTGACATATGTGCATTTTTAATGTAGGAAACAGATGATGAAATCAGAAAGTAAAAGTTCTGGGAAATGAGTGCTAACTGTTTCGTATATGTTTTGATTTTTTGTAGCATGAATAGAAAGGCTTTGCCTACTTTTCAGCATACTTTGACAGAGGAAAAATCTTCACGAGAAAATATGCTTCAAATACAGTCACCCCCGTGTTCGCGGGGGTTAGGTTCCAAGAATAAGTGAAAATAATGAAAATCCGTGAATACTTGAAAACTTTCTGAAAGTAATTTATAGCTAATTGTTTGATTGTATGTAGAGATTCCATGTGTTTAAGACTATTAATTTCAAAATTTTAGCATGTTTTAAAACATTATTTAGATATATTATATACTGAAACTTGTTTATACGAAAATTTTAAGTTCTGTTTTGTATAACTTAAGTTTTAAAAAATTACTTACAGAGTTGCCAATAACTGCACAGAAATGCAATAAAAATTGTGCTCATAACAAAAAAATTAAAACCCTTGTTACTTGAGTTTCTCATGGAAGAAGAATTTTCTTAACACTAAATTTTAAAACATTTGTAGCTAAGATAATAAAATGAAGTAATTACACGCGTTTTATTTATGCAAATAAAGTTTACTAAATAAAAATAACAAAGATAACCAAAACTTTGAAATAACGTTTGATGAAAATAGAGATTGGGTACAGAATAGAGGATTAGTTATATCTTCTCTGATGCTACATCTTCCTTTTTATCATCTTAAAGAATTGAATCTGTAGTCTTTTTTACAGGGTGTAAAAACATAGTGATAGGAAATTCCGGCAATTTTTTTTAAATTGCAATCAAGATGACTTCATAGAACACACATGGCAAGACATAAATCAAATTGATAAATTTTGTTCTTCTTCTTCTTCTTCTTCTGGTTAGCATTCCTATTATTATTATTGGCATAAGGAATGGAAAAGAGGACAAATTATTGTAAACTGTAACATATGTCTTTGGGTAGTTGAAGTTTGATCAACTCAGGATGAAGGAGTACTGGCTTTCTTATAGCAAAGAAAAAAGAAGGCATTAATAATACTAGCAAAAATAATTTCTAAAATTAACTTCCAAATAATGATAATTCTACTTTAGTGTGTCAAATTTCTACTTTTCCTTTGAACACGGGGAAATTGTATGGCAGACAAATTATAGGAAATCAACCTACATACCTGTCAATCTAAAATTATTGAAACCTGAAAATTCATGATTTTTTTTGAAAAAAAAACAGGAAGATTTTGCCTAGAAAAGGGAAAACTGGATCAATCTACATAATTCTATATAATCAAAGACATTTTGTTAAACGTAATTGATAAGTTATCAGAACTTAGTTAAACAAAAACAAAGATATACACAAAGTGAATAATTTTTTTTCATTGTTATGTTTTGTTTCTTTTTTTGGCAGAGTTAGTAATTCGTGTCATCCGATCTCCAATCATAACAAATATTTTTGCTTAATAAATATCAATAATTTTTCATATTTAAAAATTACATTTTTATAATTTCAAAATATATTATTTAAATTTTTTAAAAACCGCGACTGGAGACTGAAGGAAAGCAACCAGAGAGTTGATAGGTATGAACCTATGTTACATACATTGTATGAATTTGTCAATTTTAGAAGCGTTTCTTTTAATAATTCATTTTTTCGTTGGCTCCCTTATGGCGATGATAAAGGTAAAGAGAGTTGTCGAAACCCAGCATCTAAACAACCTTACTATGACAGTAGTTTAGCGATGATAATGATTACTAGTATGGAGAGTGTTGCAAATTTCACATATCCAGATTTGAGGTCCCGGATTAGATTCTACGTCTCCCGCAAGGAGCAGTAGAGAAGCTTCCCATTTGGCCCGGTTCCGAAGGAGGTTGACCGAAAAAACGGCGGTATTGGGTCCGGTTTTCGTCGGACAAGGTAGATTTTCCCCAATTTGTTCCATGTTCTGGAAGCACTCCAACCATGAGTAGGCTGAGGAAGTTTGATGCCACTACCACACACATGACACACAACATCTATTCAACTGCAAACATATCACAACCAATTTGAAACCGATAGATCTCTGGGCGAATCCCGTAAGTGTGGCTGAGTTGCTTTCCAGATGGTCTTCGAGACTGGAGTGGGAGCTGGACTGCGACGTGAGGGTTCACTCTTCAGATGTCGAATGGTGAACGAGGTCGACAACAACAACTAGTATGGAGAATGGAGTGAATTGTGAAGAAATTTACTTGCCAGTGTGTAGTCCATGTCGAACCCATAGAACTTGATCTTGTCCAAGATGAGGTTGCGATTCACGAAAATTCTAAGGATGAGAGAAAAAAAGAAGATTTATGAAAGACTAAATCTGAAAATACATTCAAAATGAAGAGAAAAACTGTGAGTTAGCTGCATAGAAAGGAATCGACAATCAACGCTTGGAGAAGTGGTTCTCAACCTAATTATCAGCCTCAGAAAGAATTATTAATCTTATATATAGAAATAAAATTAAATTTGAAAGAATTATTATTATTAATCAGAAAGATGAACCTAGTCTCTCTAATCATTTTTATCAAATCATGGGAGGCAACGATATGTTTGAAAAGAATAAATATTTTTTGATTTTTAAAAGAATATTTTTCGATTCTTTGATTACAGGATTTTCTATTGATTAATTATTTGACAAATATATCATTTAAAATAGTGTAAATTGCAAAAATATAGGACTTTTGTGACATCGTATGAGGTAGCAGAATATATACAGAAAGTTTAATATTTTTTGATTTTTAAAGAATATTTTTCGATTCTTTGATTACAGAATTTTATTTTGATTATTTGATAAAATATATTATTTTTGGGAAAAAAATTTTATTTTTTTTCCTACCCTCTCCCCCAATGGGGTTTTTCGAATCTTACATCTAACAAAATATGAACTGATAGGTTGGAGATGAAATACTCGCGGTATACAGGTTGGAGATGAACCATCGTAGTATACAGGTATAAGTATATAGGTAATAACTTATGTAGCATCGTCTCCTCGAATGAGGTATATCAAATCTTACATCTAGCAAAATATGAACATTGTCTCCCTAGTCATTTGTACATGGAATAGAAACCATCGTAGTAGTATACAGGTTGGAGATGAACCATTGTAGTATATAGGCTGAATATGACACTCAAGTTGTCTACCCGCCTTCAACCGTACAGGTTATGAGATATATATATATACATAACATTTTAAAAAAGAATGGATGTTTGAAGGCATTAAGTGGTCATTATATAGAATTTGAAGGAAGTTGATTTTATTCCCCTTTTTATCGTATTATATTTTTTAATGATAAATATTTGAAATGGGTTATTTCTATTTATTTCGACGAATGATATAAAATTAGAAGAGGCATTTTCCATAAGATAATTAATATATATATAATTAAGGTAAGCAATTTGGTTTTGATAATTAATAATTGCTTTAAATGTTTTTACTACTATTTATTTTGATGAAATGAAGAATATTTCATCTTGGCAAAATTACGAGTACAATTACATTGTTGGATATTTGCAATTTCGAATGCTGATGATATAGCTCTTTCTCTTAACTTTAGCGATGCTTCAGACGTTGTATCAACGACAAATACTTGTTTGCAAAATATCTCTAATCGGTGCGAGAAAAATTTACTTTCTTTGAATACCAGGAAATGTTGTTACATGATTTTTTTAAGCAAAAAACTAAATTTGAATTAAACATAATGCTGAATGGATCAATTTAAAACATAGTTTAATTAAAAAATCATGACAATTAAAATGCTTGACTTAATTAAAAAAATCCTTATAGAAAACTTATCCTGGTCTTCATATATAGCTACTGTTCATACACAGGTTGCTAGGCTTTTCGGAATTTTTAGGAAAATGAAAAAATTTCTGGACTTTAATTGCAAAAAACTGTTGTATAATGCTTTTATTCTTCACCATTTTTATATTGTAACATTATATGGGGCTCTTCAAATTACACATTTTTAAATAAATTGAGATCTCTTCAGAATAAAATTTTTTTTCTTTCATAAATACCTATCTATATTTGTCGTGTTTGTTGGGGTTTTGATTTATATTCCCCATTTTACTTTAATCTTCTTCAAAAATGGCTTTTTAACTTTTTTTCTCAATTCATGATTTTAATGTTGTCTGGAATATATTTATATGCATATAATATAAAATATGATATATATTTTTTTTTCTTCATATTTATGACAAACTTGTTTTATCTCTCATTCGTCCTCTTTTTTTTGTTTTTTTCCTCTATTCTCTTCCAATTACTTGTCTCCGGCTTTAGTGATGGATGAGTCAAATTGTCGATGAAGTCTGAAGACCTCCTTTTTTGCCTCTATTGTAAAGCCTGCAAATTTATTCTATTCCTTCATTGATAACATAGTTTTATGCCTATATTCAAATTTTATATTATCAATAAAAAAAATTTCTTCTTTGAATGTTCTCGTTTTTTTTATCAAAAATCTGGCAACACTATATTGTTGTAGCATCTATAAAAAAGAACAAATATTTAAAAATCTAAAATTCAAAATTGTTTCCAGTTTTTAAAGTAAAATTTAAGAAATTGAGATGCCATACTAAACAAATCAAAAATGATATGAATCAATAATATTTATATTATTGGAAATAGACTCTGTTAAAACAACAACAAAAATACACTACCTGCTCCTATTTACGTTCACTATTCTTATTCACGGAGCGTGAATAAGGTTGGTTAGATACTGGGTTTCGATAACTCAAGGTCTTGGGTGCGATCCCGTATCAAGCCTACTTTCCTCATAGTTCGATACAAGCGGCGCAATTGTGCCACCTTCTCGATGAAAACACCCCACGATACCTTTACCTATTTATGGTTTACCTAAAATACACAAGAATACAAACCCTATCCCTCTTTGCACAATCATATCATGCATAGATACGCCCACTAAAAATTGAGCTATACCAATTTGTTAAAAAAATTAAATTTGAAAGGCTACCTGCCTGCCCCCCCCCCCCCTTCCCCTTCAACATCAACTATGAATTCACAAAGATTCTTGATGAACTTTGATATTCTCTAAAGATTGAATTTTCTATAAATAAAACTTTTTATATAATTTTTTTCACACTAATGTGCAAAGGCATAGAGCACTACATATGATTATACATATGATTGAAATCCTATCCACGTCACTACATATGATGTCATTATTTTCAAATTTTAAGTAAAATGATATTAGAGGATAAAAAGTAATGAAAAAAAAGTAAGTATGATTTTAAGATAAAATCCCATAAAAGAAATTCTAAAACTTTTAAATAAAATAAAACCAACTTTTTTATTATGAGATATCTAAATTTAAACTATGATAGAAAAATCTCAACTTTTAATAAAATTCTCAAATTAGGGCAACAAAAGTTGTGCTGACATTGTGTTCTCCAAACTAAGTAATGCAAGTCTTCTAAAGGGGTGAGTCAAAAACGTCTCAACCAACCTGCCATGCCACCCATAATGCTGTATGACAGCGTTTTTTAAACTGTGGGGCCGGACCCTTCAGTGGGTCGCGTGAAAAATAAAATGGGTCGTGACAAAAAAGAAAGGACATATAAATAGTCGATGTTGAATAAATGAACGTAGTGATCAGAGTTTGTCTCATTACACCTGAGTATTATGGGTAGCTGTTAAATTATTTGAAAAATGAAGTAATGCAATCTTAATTTATTGTTTGATCTTTGTTTGCATAATTTTATCTTTATTTTATACCCTTTTTTGAGAGTCTAAGTAACTTACACTTATTCTTATACACTAAAAAAAATGAAAAAATTGTAATACCAAGTTTTCTAACTTTAGTTCTGTTTTACATTTTTGATAGAAATTACCTCAGAAAAGTTATGTAATTTGGATGTGTTTTTTTTTAAATTTATTTTTCTCAATTAAATATTTTTTCATTTTTTAAGAACAAATGGAACAACTGAAAATTAATGAATGATTTTTTCATTCAATAAAATTTCCAATTTTTTTATTGTTAATTGATAACTTTATCTCTTTTCTACACATAATTTGGAGATGGTGCGCATCTATTTGAAGTGAGAAAGAAGAAGCTATATATAAGTCCTCATTCATTGTTGACTTTAAGCTTAATAGGGCGGGGGTTAAAGTTTACATTAAACTTAATTAAGAATGAAATAGAATAGACGAGAGAGGAGTAGGAATTCAGAAAAATGTGGTCTGTTTTGGAAGACGCTTGAAAGTCGGCCCCTCTAATAATTTCAAGGATGTGCGGCCCTGAATCAATCACATCTTTTTCATATAAACATCGCAGGGTGTCTAGTAGACTCTTTTTCTTTAGACTACATTCACTCATATAAAACTCTGTAATCTTCAGTTATTTGTTTTCAGTTATTTTCTCTATCAAATATCCTTTAATCAATTCATGTAGTGTGCCTGATAGACTACTTCATTTTCAAATGAAAATCCTATTCGCCCCCCCCCCCCTCCCCAACAATTTTGGATTTTTTTAAACTAGTGTATATGCGATATACAAATTTAATTAAAATATTTTCTTATTTAGTTAAAAAAATTTTAACTTGATCCAGTACTAGTGTATCAACTAAAGGATTATTTAGGGACACAAATCACGCATATGAGGAAGGAAGGAATACTAAAAAAATTAGTTTAGTTAATCATATTGTAATTTTAAAAGCAGTACTTATTTGATGTATTAGTGTTCGCAAATAATATAAAAAACTATACGCTATTTGTATTTCCTTAAAATTTGTATATCAGAACAACAATACTATAAATACTATCAAAATGATTTTTACCTTTTTGAATGTTCTCTTTTATGTGAAGAAGGATTCATAAACGAATAATCATGTTCAGATTTAGGAAAGGGAGAGTAGGTTCTACTTGAACTTTCCCAAGCCATAAGTTCAATCTTTATAAAAAATTAATAAACTTAATCTAGTATAAATTTTATTTTTTAAAATACTATAGACTCCCTTATAAAATTTACATTGAAAAGAAATCATAAAAATTTTAAAAAATATAAAATATTTATAAAAAAAAAGCAGATATGGAATGTATTTTTTTATATTGTTTTTTATATAGACTAGGAAAAAGAATTTGAGGGTATTTCAAAAGTTTAGAAAAACAGTTCACATATTTCAAATTGTCGTGATGATTATTTGCAATTAAATAATTTGTTTAAGAAAGAAAAAGAAGAAGCTTTTATTATGCAAATGTAAATAAAAAGGGAAAACAACTTTAGAATAAACATACCTCGAAACAATAAAAGTCAAATCGCACATATGAGAATACAAAACATATATTTGTATAAATGGTTGAGAAAAAGTTCTAATTAAAGATTTTTGGACTAATTTAATTATACAACAATAAAGTAAAGGTAATTTATTCGGCACAACGTTAAAGGATTATAAATTTTCGCTGACAATCAGCTTTTTTAAAAAAAACCACATTCTTTAGAGCGAGGAGAGTTCTTGTTGTAGTCAACAGTGGATATTTGTACCACTGAGTATGAGTGACTTGTAATAGTATAGTTGGTGTGCGTCAAGTATGTCAAGAATTACATTTACTTTATCGTTGTACTTACCTTCACCTATTTGATGGGCCACCTTCAGTACCAAATTTATAATTTAATTATAAGTGTAATGATTATTCCAGCATTAGATCTAATTTGGATATTAGTTGTAATATTAAGCTTCCTTATGATTTTCACATTATTAGCTTAATTCATATTTAAAAGTTACTAAGATAGAGATTCACAAGTTGTGTCAAAACCAACCAACAAACCAAGATAGAGATTTTTTTAAAAACTTTGTCTAATTTTTTTCTCAATTTGTAAAAATTGTATGGTTACAAGAAACTTGGTTAACAAAAGAAATTTTTGAATATTGTACTTTGAACGATTATTTGTTTTTAAAGAAAAATCTATATTTACGAAACAAAGGGGTTTTGATTTTTATATACATAATAACATCTGTTATGGAATCCTTTTATTACCGACGATTTCTGTTTTGAAGTTTTTCTTATTAAGTTGCACCTACAAAATAGCAAAAATGTTCCAATTTTAGACATTCTTCTTACTCATTTGATACTTCTTCTGACTTCAATAAACTAATAATTTATCTTGATATGAATTATCAAAATAACCTGAAAATATTTACAGGCGATTTTAACTATAAGTTATTTTCTTTTAGTAATATACCATCGGTTCTCTCTTTCCTATATGTTTTGCTTACAAATTAATATAAGACAAATATAACTAAGTAAGCGCACTTATTTTCCCAAAAATTTTTAGATAATTTCTTTTTACTTCAATTATTCATTATAAAAGCTACATCTATTTAAGATCACTATCCTATTATTTTGTACAAAAATAATATTTTCTGAGTGATTGGAGTTTTATTAAAAATAATTTCAATGAGGATACTTATTTTAACGGAGTTAAGAATTTTGTTAGGATGACTTTATTTCATTATTCTTTTGAAGATCCTGATAAAATATTTGGAAAATTTATTGAAAAATTTGGAAGAATGTTAGATTATCAACATCCTATAAAATAATTAGTATAATACAGGGGCCGGGAACCTTTTTGTCTAAGAGCCCAAAAAACACATATTTTAAAATCTAATCCTCTGAGAGCCATATATATTTTTAAATACTGATTACAAATAAATGGAAAAAGAAGACCAACAATTTTAGAGTAAAATAACACTCTGAATTTATTTTAAACAACATTGTTTTATCGAAGCTATTTAAATAAGCAAAATCTGCATCATCATCAGCTTTATCTGTGTCGTCGTGATTCGTAATGATGAAGAAATTAAGAGAGTGTAGAATTGGCAAGAAGGATATGCATTATCGCAATACCTCCCTTTATCCTGAAGGCCACCTAATTTATCTGAGAGCCAGATGCAGTCATCAAAAGAGCCATGTCTGGCTCGCGAGCCATAGGTTCCCGACACCTGGTATAATATCTAAATAAAAAATAAAAATTAATGGATGGGATACAGATTCTTTCATAACTTGAAATTTATAGGCAGATTATGATTTAAAATAGAAAAAAAAAATTAGAAATCTGAGTAAAATTAATTACCCAAATAGAGAATCATTTTGAAACCAGTCTTACATTATGATAGTTTGTTATGATAATATAATAGCGCTTTGAGTGATTTTTCTAATATATTTATATTCTGAAAAATCTAGTAACGGCCTTTTAGGCTTTTGATTTTTTAGTTTTAATAAACAAAATTACTAAATATTGACATTTCACTTTTGAGTCTTATTTTTTTGTACTTATATAGTCTGCTTCTTGTGATTCTAATTGTGTTTTCATTATAATATATAAATTCTTCTTCTTCTTCTTTTTAAAGATCCACAGAATATAGTGTTCTAAATTTTTTAACCTTTGTTGTTTTTTTTTATTTGTAAATACAAGTAGAAGAAGAAATTTATTTGCAAGAAATAAAAGACAGGATTATAATAAATAAATATGAATGAGATTATTCTTCAGAAAAATCTGCTCTCATGTTTTAAGAGTGAGGAGTATTATTGTAATTGTAAAAGAAGGATAAATTATTAACATCACGATTTTATTTTATTTCAAGATAATATTTTTACAATTTAGCTTTGGACAATTATAAACTAAAAATAATTCGATAAAATTTGGAAACATTTTAAATTGTATAAAAAAAACTTTTTAACATGATCAATAAGAACTTTGCATTCATTGCTTCTTCAGAATATTAAATTCCTTGCGTAATTAAACAAAGTTTAGATTTGTGCAGTAGCGACTCCGACTCCAAATATTTGTAATTTTTGACACTAAAACTTCATTTATTTAATAATTTTTACAACATTAATTTAGCTAATAATTAAATAATTAACTAATTAATTAATTAACTTTGACTTAAAAAATTTATAATTATTCAACATCAACCTTCTATTTCAAATCTCCAAGAAGTGTGATGACACGTAGCATATTTCAAAATCTCTTGTGAATGACAATTTTACATAGTCATTGAAAGATGTTCTGAATCTTACACGTTTCTGCTTTATGTTGCAAAGTAAAATGCTTGATCTATTTTCTTCAACATCATTTATTAAAATGTTTTATTGGTTGTATTTATAGTTTAGTGTCTTTCTTGCATTGTCTTCAAAATGATTTTAAAATTATTGTCTATAACATTTTTAACTAAGCCAAAATTATTTCATTCAAAAACAAATTTTATATCCTAAATTATTTTTTCAAAAGTATTTGGTTTAAAATATTTTTCCATAAAATTTCTACTCATAAAGCGAGCTTAATAGGGTATTTGTGTAATAAAAAGGTTCACTCTTTAATTTTATTGAATTTTTCAGCCTTTTCTATGAGTTGCAAAAATACAAAATAGACAAAATAACATAAAAATATATTTCGCTTTTACAATGTTGGAAATTAAGGCGAGTTTATGTGAATTTATCTTAAATCCAACAATTATGAATGAAACTATTTTTAAAATGGGAATAAAGCGTTCGACTCCACCGACCCCGATTCAACAACCTACAAGAAAAGATATCCTTCTTTGAGATACGGGTAGTAAAAAATATTATTGACTAATTCTGATCTATTTATATTTACATAAATTGTTACTTTTGATGAGTAAAATATATATCGATTAGACTTACTCCACTACATAAATTCCAATTGGAAACAGTTCCTAGCGACCACTAGAAACGGTTCAATTCTCAAGGTGTCCATCCGTGAAAACATCGGCAAATATTGATTTTTAAATCAATACCTCATATTAATTTTATAGCTAATGATAAACAAAAATTTTTAAATTTATTTGAAGTATAATTTTTTAAGATATAATTAATTTTAAATTAATTTTATTTTTTTGTATTTTTAACAATTTTTTGCTCAGTCGATTTTACTGTGAAACAGAAGAGGGGAAAACAAAAGAATATTGGATTCGGGCTGTGTGATTTATAAATTAGGTCTAAATATTTGAAACGAAGGAGGGCAAAGCAAAAGAATATTAATTCCTTAAATATAAGGAATTTCATTATAATCAAGGTCTGTCATTAGAGGCAGAGAAGATGTGAGCGTCACCCGCACAATTTGAGCCTGACACTGGATGTAATTCTTAATTATTTTTAATTGATAATTGTACTATTAAAGCCGTATTTGCATATTGTCTCAGCCCTAATTTGAATGGCTATTTTTCCTCAACAGGGTGAAGCCTTTTGTCTTCTCTTTTTTGCTAAAATATTATATATTTTTACAAATTTCGCGTGGGAATCATTAAATAATTGATTGCGAATATAATGATGTTATTTATTTTTTTTTATGTAAAATCGATCAAATGTGTTTAAAAAAATCAATTTGAAATATGTAAACTTAAAAATATGCACTCACACACAACTAACATATGCAATTGGATCAATATTTTATAATAAGCTTATACATACACTGTAAATTGAACGTACTCAATTTGATTCTCAAAATATTTTTGTCACTCTAGTGAATTGGGATTACTGTTTACGTCTAACTTTTTTCGTTTTATAGTTATTTTTTTTATCATTTCTGAACAATTTTCCTGCCATTATATGAGTTTCATTTTTTTGTGAATAAGTGTAGAAAGAATACGAGCCAGCAATCCAAGCTTTGCTTCCGCCTTCAGATTTTATGTAATGCGTAGTGTAAGATGAAATTATTGAAAGAATAGAAACACACAGCCGATCTAATGTTTGCTTACGACTCCTAATATAGTTTCTATTATTATTTCTTTATTTTTTCCCAATCCCACCATAACTGCGGATAGTCGAGTTATCTTGTTTCTAATTATAATCGCATCACTACCTTCAAGTTAACAAAATCATTCATACATAATAAAAATAATTCTTCATATCATCTTATTTTTTACCATTATCTATTACGATTGATATTTATTTCCGATTCTTTAATTTTGTGTCTAATCTTCTGAATTTCTCTTTGGGCGAGTACAAATTTTTCACATGATCGCGAAGAAAAATGAATTGGAGATTTTGTCTTTTCTCGTGTTAATTGACTGTGAAGAACAATTATGACAGCAACAGAACACAAAAATCAATACAGCTATCGAGAGAGAAAAAAAGTATCATGGTTACTTATTGGAAAATGTCAATCAAAATTTTGATAGATGAGAAATATATCTAATAAAATATACCTTCAAATTTTACATGAAATATAATTCATACCTCCTCCCCCCCTCATCTCAACTTTTAGATATATCATTACTTAACAAAATCGACTTATGTCAACTTTGGATACCTACCTAAGTTCCCCCCCCCCCCTCCCCCTCAGTTTTGGTTGACGTCAATTGTGAACGACCCCTAAGTGTGTAACAAACTTGCGGTTTACTTCTAAAAATTGTCTCCAAAAACATTTCTTCAAATTTTACATAAAATATATGTTTTATACCAAATCGATCATGCTGTTTTCATTTCTAAACTCATTTTTTACATTTAGGATTTGAAAATACCTATAAGTATTAATTAAATTTGCTGTTTACTTTTAAAAATTGCCTCCAAAACATTCCTTTAAATTTTACATAAAATATATGTTTTATACCAAATCGATCATGCTGTTTTCATTTCTGAACTCATTTTTTACATTTAGGATGTGAAAATACCTATAAGTGTTAATCAAATTTGCGGTTTACTCCTAAAAATTGTTTCCATAAACATTCATTCAAATTTTACAATGAAATATATGTTTTTATACCAAATCAACCATGCTAGTTTCATTTATGGACTCAATTTTTGCAGTTGGATTTGAAAATACCTATATTAGTATCAATCAAATTTGGGTTTAATTCTAAAATTTGTTTGCAAAAATATTGATTTAAATTTTACATGAAATATATGTTTTTGTAACAAATAGATCATGATGGTTTCATTTCTGGACGCAGTTTTCGCATTTAGAGGTTTTATTTCTGAAATCATTTTTTGCATTTAGAGGTTTTAAGTGTCTGAAAGTGTCAATCAAATGTTCGATTTACGTCTAATGTCTACAGAAATATTTTTGAAATTTAAATAAAATATCTGTTTTTATGCCAAATGGAAGATGCTGGTTTCATTTTTGGACTCAGGTTTGGCATTTATGGTTTTAAAATATCTGAAAGCTTCAATCAGATTTGCGGTTTACTTCTAGATACTGTCTTCAAAAATATTTTCAAAAAAATAAAATATCTGTTTTATACCAAATCGACTATGCTTATTTTATTTTTGTACTGGATTTGGGATAATATGGTTAAAAAATATCTCGAAGTGGCAATTGAATTAGTAATGTATGCCTGAAAATTAGTTCTGTAAAAAAATTTCAAAAAATTGTTGCATATTAGTTATATAGTAAATATATTTTTTTTATATATATTTTGGCTTATAATACTTTATTCAATCATCTTGAGTATGAAATATTTATTTTAAAAAAAACAACACGTATTATAAAAAATTTTGAAAATTTGTATGAGAGTAGGAACCAAGTTGAAAACTAATTTAAAAGAGAGCATGTGATCAAAACAAACAAATAAAAATATGTATCTGGACTAAACGGAAAATCTACGATATTCTAATGAACTAGGAAGTGGTTTAATTATACATTAGATACTTCAAAAATATTTTTCATTTGAAAAAGAAGTTCCTCTTTTACAAATGAAAAATATTTAAATCGATAGCTTATCATCTAGGATTACAATTAACATTTAGCTAAGATGGGTAGAAAATCTGAAAATTTAGAATAGGTAAGATTTATCAAAAATGGCAGAGATGCTGTGAGAATTTAGTCACTATCAAGATATTTTTAATTTAAATTGAATTTGTTCATCTTTTTCCTTTTGCGTCAAAGAAATAATTTTTTAGATGAAGAACGGGGACAACTTTTTGTAATTGAACAATCAACATCACGAATGATTCATCAGAAAAAAAACCTTTGAACTGAGATTGGTTTACAAATGTTCAGGCCTGATAATAAAATACACGATACTGATAATAAAAAAGTCTAAGATCACAAAGAAGATTCTTTAATCAGAATTTTTTAATTTCTAATGAAAAAAGAGCTACCAAGAAAGGATCATCATAGAATGAATAGCAAAATTACATACTGTAAATTTTAATATGACGTAGAGACTACGAGCCGATAAAGAATTTGTAGCCAAAAAGATGGAGGTCCTATCGAGATACATAAGTTACTGACAAATGAAACATTTGAGTCAATTAAACACCTAAAGTTGGTTTATTAAATAAATTAAGAAAATAATTACCAGAGAAATACTGCAAGTAGAAGTTATTTTTATGTTTATATATTTGACATTGATTTATCAGATTCATAGATTTTTTGACAGGTTTTATTGATTTCATAAAAAATGAACATCACCATTAAATTCTACATACTTGAAAATGTATAAAAAACTTTATAAGAATAAAATTTTTATCTTGACATGGGCTGACATATTTAAATTATTTTTTGTCAGTTTTCTCTAATTTTTATAAAAAAGGAATATAACCAGTAAACATAGCCTACTTGAAAATGGGTATATGTGTGTAAAAACTTTATATAATTATTCGGATAAAATGTTTTTTTAGATAAATCAATTTTTTGACAGTTTTGATTGATTTTCATAAATAATGAATATCACCACTGAATTACGTATTCTTAAAAATAGGTATATATGTGTAAAAAACTTTATATTATTAATTAGATAAAAAGTTTCTTTTTAAGATGAGCTGTCATATATAAATCAATTTTTTGATAAGTTTAATTGATTTTTATAAAAAAAAAATGAATATCACCACTGAATTCAACATGCTTGAAAATGGGTGTATATGTGTAAAAAACATTATATAATTATTTGGATAAAAAGTTTCTTTTTTTAGATGAGCTGTCATATGTAAATCACTTTTTTGATAGGTTTGAATGATTTTTTATAAAAAAAATGAATATCACCACTGAATTCAGCATGCTTGAAAATTGATGTGTAGAAAACATTATATAATTATTTAGATTTAAAGCTTCTTTTTGAGATCAGCTGTCACATTTAGATCAATTTTTTGACCGTTTTATTGATTTTCATAAAAAATGAATATCACTACTGAATTCAGCATATTTGAAAATGGGTATAAATGTGTAAAAAACTTTAGATAAAAAGTTTTTTTTGAGATGAGCTGTCACATTTACATCAATTTTTAGACAGGCTTGAATGATTTACATAAAAAATGAATATCACCACTGAATTCAGCATGCTTGAAAATGGGTATATATGTGTAAAAAAAGTTATATACCCATTTAAACTAATAGTTTCTTTTTTAGTTGAGCTGTCATATATCAATCAATTTTTGACAAGTTTGATTTATTTTTGTAAAAAAATATATGTCACGATCAAATTCGCAATCAATCATTTAGTAGGTTTACGCAAGATTTTGTAAAAATTTGCAATTATTCAAGAAAAACCGAGGGGGGGGTGGGGTTAAAATAGCAATTTTTAGTTAGCTATTCAGTATGTAGTATGTGCCTTCTCAAAATTGCTTAACTCCGGAGCATAGATTTTTTGACTCCGGTTCCAAGTATATTTTCAATATTTATTGTGATTTCTTTCAGTTATACATAAAGTTCGGTTTATTTATACAAAATTATACTATTCTTAATTATTATACATAAAGTTTAAGATTTATATCGTTTCCAATTAGACAAATATTTCAAAACTTTATTTATATGTGTTTGTTCTTAAAAATAACATTGCTTCCAAAATGTCCTCTTTGAGACTACTACGTAAATCTGATTTCAAAATTTTTAAAGCCAAAAAAGGCGTTCCACACTTACTTGTGTTGTAGGCAAAGCAGTTATAATTTTAGCTTCGTCTTTAATAATTTCAGGATAACTTTTAATTGCTTCATCACAAAACAAATTCGAAAAACGGTCAAATTTTTCAATTTCAGAAAAAGATTTTTTGATCTGAAGTTCAAAATCAGATATTTTGACGACACTGATTTTTTAAGCGTTTTTTTCTTGATTGTCTTTTTTGTTGCTTGCCAAGAACTTTCTCAAAATCAAAAGTTATCTCTTCGAATTCATATAGAGGTGAAGAACTACTTGACGAAGATTCCCCCACAGATTTCGAATATTCTTGCAATGCTAAAAAATCGCTTTGATTGTCAGCTGTTCTCATTTTACACACAATATTTTTGACAGACTCTCTGGCTTTTGATATTTGTTCAAGCGAAAGTAGACATCTGTACCTTGGATCAAGATAAATTCCAGCAAGCAGAAATTCATTTTGAAGTAAGAGCCGGTAAGAGGAAGCCGCACATTAAAATGTGTGACTCCGGCTCCAAAGCCCTGGTTATAATATTGATATGATGTCTCTCTTTTACTGCGAAAGTATGATGTAGAAGGGGCCTTTTTATTCCTAATACTCTATTATACATTTTACGCTTTCAACAAATTCTTTCTACATCTTTTGTCTTGCAGTATCGTGAAGTTTCTCTTTCGAAATAATGCTTTAACGTTTTCAAAACTTTGATTCTGCTGTTGAATCGTTGAACAATGATGACTGCGTAGTTCTTCTACCTCCTGAAAAAATTGATATTCTTAGTGATGATGAGATGGATGAAAATATAGATAACTTTGATGTTCCTGGTACTTTAGAACTTCATGATTCTAATGAAATATTTTGTAAAAAATCTTCGTATTGGACAAGAGCTGATAAGGCCTTTGAGTTAGTCTCCCCAGATCTTCTTTTTGATGAAAAGTATCTTTCACAAACAAAGGTGATTAAATATCACCTTTTCATGCTTTTATGGAAATGATTGAAGGTGTTTTCGAGTTGATCATTGAGGAATCAAGGAGATATTCGCTTGTGACAACTTTAGTTGCACTATGAACCATTATAAATGTTTTTTAGGAGTTCTTCTTTTGTCTAGATTGTTTTGCTCAGATGATTGTGATGCTGGAGTTGAGCTAGTGAAAAAAGCACTCACAAGAAATAATTTCAGAGAATTGAAACGATTCCTACACTTCAACAACAATGAAAACGTCGCTGGAAGTCAAGATAAGTACTCCAAAATTCGTCCATTGATAAAAGTTTTAAATGAAAACTTCACAAAGTTCAACTACCTTGACAATTATTTTTCTATAGATGAAAAAATGTGCCAATATTTTGGGCGTAACTCCATGAAACAGTTCATAAGGGGTAAAAGCTTTACAAAAAAAGTTATAAAAAAAAAAGTTGCTGTTTGGTTACAAAATTTGGGCTCTGTGTGACGCGAAAAGTGGATACTGTAACGAGTTTGAGCCGTATCAAAAAAAGAGTAACCTGAAGTGTCAAAAGAACCGTTAGGCACTAAGGTTGTAAATACTTTGACTGCGAATTTACCTTCTGGTAGTAATATTTTTTTGACAATTTTTTTAAATCACACTTCCTTTACTCTTTGATTTGAGGAAAAAAGACTTTTTTGAAACAGGATGCTTGAGAGCAAACAGGCTCTCAAACTGCCCATTGGATTTGATAGGTCTTTCCAAAAAAGAAAGAAAGAGCTTCATGCCCATGTATGATACAAAACACAATGTCTCCGTTACTAGTTGGAAGGATAATAATGTAATAAGCCTTGCCTCAAACCAATTTACAGAGAGGCAGAAAGCAAAACTTTTTACCATTCAAATCCCACATGTTTTGAAGTTATACAATTCTTATATGGGAGGAGTTGACATGAACGATGGGAATATTGAGAAATACATTTGTAATTTTGCTGGCGAAAAATGGTATTGGAGGCTGATAACTTACATGTTTGATATCGCCTTAGTGAATGCATGGAATTTTTACAATTTTGACAGAAAAAACAGATCATATTTTTCAGCTTGAATTTAGAAGAATCATAGTGAAGAGTTTGCTAAGCTTTCACACATCCAATTCAAGAAATATTGGACGCCATTCAAGACTGTCATACTCGAAGCGTGTAGTTGAAGTTGCTAGAATAGAAGGTTTCCATTCTGTTTCTCCAACAAGCAAAATTCCAAACACCAATACTTCCTGTCAAAGAAGATGCGCCGTTGGTAAGAAACAGGTGAGAAAAGAATGCAAAAGATGTGACGTTGGATTGCACGTGGGAAAGTGTTTCAATACTTTTCATCAAAAATGATGCTTTTCTTGAGTTTCACCATCATATAAATGAAAATTTTAATGATTTTTATATCAATAAATACTTTTTTTTTACATTTTCAGCCATAGTCGACATATGTCGACTATAATATTCAGCTCTATGGAAATATTTTTTTAATTTATTTTCGGTTTGAAACGTGAAGTATGTATCAGTAATTAGTAAAAATCATCAAAAATAAAAAAACTCTTCATATTTTTGGCCGTATCGGTTTATGGTCGTATTGGCTTTGAGCCATGATGGTTTTTGGTTGTTTGGGTTTTGTGCCGTTTTGGCTTTGGGCCGTTTTGACCAGGAACCACCAATTGTTGTACACAGTGCTTCTTTGAAGCTTTTTCTTCAGTTGACCGCCGAAAAATCTTAAATTTTTTAGATTCGTTTAAACGAAGGTTTCCCAACCGGTCCGTTCCGACACCCAATGGTCAACAGAAAAATTTAAGGGATTCAAGGGGAATTTTAAAGAAAACTTTGTTAACCCGTTTAAGACCAAGCAAAGCAGACGATATCTAAAAAAACGCAGAAGATTTATATTCAAAGTCATTGAAAAAAGCAGACGAAGATGAAATTACTTATGTTCCAAAATAGGAACATTGGTCGTAAATGGGTTAAAGACACACTTATATGTTGATGCATTATTGCCGGTGTGTTAACTAACTGCACAGCTTGTTAATTTAATTTCTAAGTGAGTAATGAATTCGTTGTGAAGCATTGATTACCAAACTTTTCCATTCTTCTTGAATACAAAACCTTACATGGTCCCACATTTTTAAATCCCATAAAAGTGTCAATTTTCAATATCTGAAACATTTTGAAGGTTAATGCAAGCAATAACATGAAACAAAAAATGTTTATTAACAAAGATTGATGTAATCATGTATTTAAATGAAGAAGTATATAATTGCTTTTTTGATGCAAATAAATTAATACGCGGATATGTGTGGCTCAAAGCACATCACATGTATTCTTCCGCATTTAACCTTGGACTTGATTGTCGGGAGAGTCGAAAAAGCACTTTCGCAAGTCCATGAGAAAGGAATAAGAATGTTTAAAGCGAATTAGCTAGTTTTAGCGAAAGCAGAGAGAATTTAGGGCTAATAATAATTAGACATGCTGAATTGTTGTTATTCTTGAAATCTTAACAAATGTCTTAAAATTGAGAAAATTTGCAAAATAGCAAGAAATTGAAACAAGATGCAACACTAAATATTTGATGCTGAATCCAATTCTTATCCTTATGAATCATTTGGCGTTTTGTTAGAAGAAAGAAGCTTTGAATATTCGCATTTAGAGTATGTTTCAAAAGTGTCTTGCTTCTTTTATGCAAGAAATAACTTGGAAAAGAAAATTCTCCTACATTTCATTTCCTAACGCGTTATCATCACAAACTTTTCATGCATTTCGAAAATATCAGCATCAGAGACCGGTGGAATTATTTATTTTATAATATATTTTAACTTTCATCAGACTTCCTAACAATCTGAAAGTGCCAATGAAATTTATGGTTTCCGTCTAAAAATGTTATCTATGAACATGCCCATTTTGTTTGACATGAAAACCATATTTTCTCCACAGCTTCTATAATTGAATTTAGCATCTGTAGACATATCCATCAAAATTTAGAGTAACACTATTGAATGAACTTTTGTATTCAACCAATGTTTATGCATAGATTTAACTACCGCTCTTCAAGTTATATTTCTCTTGCTAGGACATAATAATTGAGACTGAAGAAGTAAATACAGTTTGCTTGCTTTAGTGGGTGTCTATCATATTTCCATTTTTGATTGACTTATCGATAGCCACTCTCCACCTCTTCTATTGAAACACATGTTTTAAATGTATATAAGCGTTTGTGAGATTTTATAATAATAATAATAATAACCCCTTGATATCATCTGCATTACCTTCGTTTTCATTTTTTCACTGATTGACAAGGTGAGTCTTTCATTTGAAATTCTAATATCAGGGTTGTCAAGCCACCCGCATTGAGTGGGAGTCACCCGCAAATTGATTTGAAATCCCGCATGACCAAAATCACCCGCATAAACAGAAAAAAATCTATCTAGTATGCTGATAATTAAAGTGGCAATCTTCGAAGAAGTGTCAAAATGTTTTAATTTCCAACCCCCAACAAATACAATACAATTTTAATCAAAAATAATTATTATTAATTTTTTCTAATTAAAAATCATATTTCATCAGGTACAATTAGCTTTGTAATTATACTTATGATGCGAAAAAAAGTATACTTCAACATGATTTTTTAATGCGACATAGTTGAAAATGTGAAGATATAGAAATCAATAAGAAGCATACACGAACTCAAAAATAACCTTTTATAACAGATCTTTTGCTGTAGGGCCTAGTGACTCTTTTTTTTTTTTAGTTTTTTGCTATACTAGTGATTCTGTTTAAAAATAATGTATTTTTAAGGAATTTATTGAGTTTCAAGGAGAAGGGTCAGGAATTATGAATGAAGTTTGACATTTCGGAAAAAACGCTATTTTTTCAAAAAATTCGTTTTTAATTGAAAAATATTATTAAAATTTTAATTTAGGACAAAATTCTCACTAGGAATATCCCTCAAATTTAAACTATTTTTTAAACATAATATCGTCCATGTTTTCCATTTCTGTATTCCTCTTTGGCCATTATCAATGTAAAAATGGGAAAAAAACATTTGACAAGTTTTTCTCACAAGCGTAATTTATTACAGTACAAATACGATATTTGAGTATGCGAGAAGTAAAGAAATGGAAAGCACATTGGAATCACAACTCAAAGGATTATCCTGTCTAAGTTTCGTTACACTTTCGCATACCAGGCATGAGTAAGCTTCTACATAAATTTTATTCATTTTTTAGTTTTCACATATGGTTCTTCAGGCTAACATATGGAAGAACTCAATTATCTTGAACAGCAGAGAATGAGTGCTTTGGATCGAATAAAGCTCGCTGGGAAAAGTAAGGACAAGGTGAAATTGAAAATTCCGCGAAAACCACTAAAGTCAATAATCAACTTCTCAAAGACTTTAAAGAAAAATGATGTTGGATCGTGGATAACTTTCATCCAAGATAGCATTAACGTGCCAATCAAAGTTCACTTTTTTCATTTTTCTTTTTTGTCAAGTCCTCAAAACGAGCATGTTTTCTCCTTCTCTAAGGTTGGGAGTGAAATCTCTCAAATTTTGGCTCATATTTGAAGACAAAGTTCATCATACGAATAAATGTGGGGAGCAAACATTTGATATCCGCTTAATAAATAATCTCTTTTTAAAGGCATGCTAGCAATGCTGAATTTAAGTAAATAGTATAAAAGCATTACTCCAGAACCTGTGAGGCATCGAAATTTTTTTGAAGCCATATTTGTTGGACAGCGTTTCCAAAATTATTAATATTTCTTGAAAAGTCAAAGAAAATTTTTTGGTTTATATATTGCATCGTTTCAAATGTAAGACACGAATATTGTTTGACTTCTATGATGCTTTCAACTGCAGTATCTGGAATATTACATGAAAATCAGAATATCTTAGTTTAACTAGCGAGCCAAACCAAGGAGATAGATGTACGCGATAGAAAAAATGTGTATATCAAATTTTAGGTAATTTAGACTGCCATTTTTCAAACTTTTTGCAAAAAATATTTTCACCTTGGTCAGGGTTTTACAGCATTGAAGGAATTATATATAATACATGAATTTTTCATTAATTATGTTTCCCAACTTTTTCTATAATTATCTATTTCGTGTATAATTCTTTATTACTGGAAGAGAGCATGAAATATAAAATGTTCTCTTTTGAAAATGTAGAATCTTTTGACAGAACTAATTTGATCCCCGAAACTTTCCATATTTTATCATATGTTTATCCTATCACTTTTATTGATTCTATCTTCAATGTAACTTGGAATCATCATTTTTCAATTCGACAATTCCGTATGATTCGAACGCATCTTTCGTAGTTAAATTTGAAGATTTTCTTTTTCAAATATTTTTCTACAATTTTTTTTAGGATTTTTGGGGGAGGTGAACATTTTGCATATATTAAAAATGGCCTATTCAAAGAATTATAAAAATATGAATTTTCCGTGAACCTTCTTGTCCACCAAATAGGTTATTATTTTCGTTTGTGATGTAATTTTTTGAATTCATTATTATACACACTAGTAAGTAAGCTTACTTTTCAATACAAAATAGAAAAATAAAAAAAATTCCAAATTTTAATTATAGGAATTTATTTGAAAGTTTGAACGAGAGTGACCTATTTTATTTTAAAGATGGACATTTGGCATAATGGGCGCTTAGCCAAAGGACATTTGGCCCAACAAAAATACTAACAAACAGACATTTGGCTGAATGGATATTTGAAGGACGGGTATTCATCGAAAATGTAAATACAATTTCCAGACTTCTGCAACCAAAAAAAAAGCTAAAAGGATGCTCACACAAACTCATTCATATTTCTCAGTGGGTGGGACAAACTTTTCGCCTAAAAAATTTATTGCAAAAAAAAATTGATAAAAGAAATAAAAAAAGGTAAAATTTCCGCTGCAGGTTTGTAATCAGTCATGTCATATATCATATAACACAACACATGTGGGAATGTAACTTGGAGTAGATAAAGTTATTCATCACATAATTTGTGTATATAAGTTAAGAATGGGAAAAGAAAAAAATTAAGCTACCCAGTTGTGTAGAGTTGAGCACAAGCTTGCTAAGTTACTGGAAGTAAAGCAACGTCTGGCCAAATCTTCGTTCACCGTTTATTTTATCGTTGGTGCTAATTGTCCCTACCCACTATATGCGTCCCTACAAACGCGGCTCTCATATAACGAATTTGAGTTTATATTATCCTTCGAATTGAATGTATTTTTCATAATTTTTTGCTGGAATAAGGAAACCGCGAGTAATACCAGAATCAAAAATGAATTTTGCGCTTCCCTAAAGAACGATGCTAAAAGAAGAAAAATCGATGAGAGGAGAGCTAAACCTTTGGTGAAAGATTTGCCTTCAAAGGTAACCTTTTTCTTGCTTCCTACCAGTTAGCGTTTTTATTAGTTTACTCTATTGATTGGCACTTATTGTACAAATTTGATTGCTTTTTAACATTGATTGAAAGTTGTAAATTTTTCAATATTTTCATCTTTGACGGTGTGACATTGCTGGGAATGTTATGTAAAACTCAAATCCGGTTCTATTGTGTTAAATTATATAAAAGTTCTTTGAAGATGTAAAGAAGTAGGGCAATTTCATAAACCCAGAATAAAATCTTTTTTATTCAATTCCTTTTTGAAACTCACAACTCTTCTCTTCGCTTCAATCATGCCGCATCAATTCTAGAATTGCAGACTTTTAATTTCTGTAATTTTTGATAGCTCGAATTTATTTCTCGTTTTCGATTTACGCTATAATGACAAAGACTGACCACTTTTTAGCTTTGAGTATCAATAATGGTTCATAGTCAAAACGTCCGAAAACCAAAACGTCCGAAACCAAATTTTTTTTTGGATTATAAGGATTTGTCTAAAAAATTTTCATTTTAAAATCAAACACTTCTGAACATTATGATTTAAAAATATATAACCCAATTTTGGAAAAAAGTCTCGGAAAAAGTTATACTAATTTGTAGGGATGCATCGGATAGTCTACCCGGCCGGATATTCAAGAGTGCTTTACTTTGGGAATTGCAAATTTACAAATTAAAAAAATATTCTTTCAAGAGTGCTTACATTGGGAATTACAGTTGAAAGAAGACATGACCCAGCACTCATTTCAGCAGTAAGTTTTAAGAAAGGTTGAAGTATGCTTACAATTTGTTTGATAAAATTTGCCACTCACATGAGGAAAAACTTGGCAACCCATCATGATCAGAAATGTGAAGCTGCACATGTCTTTTCAGCCTTTGCAAACGCTCAAGCATAAGATATGCACTGTTCCAACGTGTTGGTACATCCTGCACTAGTAAAAGTAGCACTTATCGTATATTAATAAAATTGAATACATAACGATGAAGTAATTTACTTAGTTCTTTAGAGATGAAAGTTAACACTTGAAGCGTTATCAATATCCGCCATATTTTCCTGCCGGATATTTAGATCTACTATATTTATTCGGTATCCGGCCAGATTGTAAATTGAGCTATCCGGTGCACCTCTACTAATTAGTCGAAATTGCAAGACTGTGAAAATTAGACTTGCTATCAAAAATCAAAGGAAAAACTACACGATTTGAATGGATTTTAAGAGATTGGAATGAATTTTTATCTACTCCAGTAAAAAGACGTGCTTGATGATAGTGCATTTTTCATTTAAATCTAAAATGTGTAAAGTTTTAAACTAAAAAACTAGAAATGGAATTTTTTTTAATAAAAAAAGTTTTGTGCTCAATTTTTCAGTTTTTTTACTTTTGATTCTCGAAAAAAAATGTTTCTTAGGGTTCAGATAATGTTAATCTAATTTTCGGACCTTTTGGTTTCGGACGTTTACAAATTCACATACACTTTTCTTAATGTCTAACGTTGTAAGGACGTAACATAATTTTTGCAACTCATAGAAAAAGGCTGAAAAATTCAATAAAATTAAAGAGTGAAATTTTTTATTACACAAATACATTATAAAGCTCGCTTTATGAGTAGAAATTTTATTGAAAAATATTTAAACCAAATACTTTTGAAAAAATAATTTAGGATATAAAATTAGTTTTTGAATGCTATTGTTTTGGCTTAGTTTTAAAAGGTTATAGACAATAATTTGAAAATCTTTTTGAATACAGTGAAAGAATAATACTAAATTACAAATACAAACCAATAAAACATTTAAATAAATGATGTTTGAAGAAAATAGATCAAGCATTTTGCTTTGCAAGATATAAGCTGAAACGTATAAGATTCAGAACACCTTTCAATGAATATCTAAAATTGACATTCATAAGAGATTTTGAAATATGGTACATGCAGTGCCCGCGCTAAAGCTAAATTTCAAGGGGTGGGGGGGGGGGGGGGGGGGGGGCTGAAATGGGGCAAAGAAACACATTTGCAAAAAATTTATTTCCTATATTACTTTATACCCTATATTACTTTGCTGAAAAGCATGAAGTACTTCTGTATAAAAACCTATAGAAATCTCATATTATACATACACATACACCAGCATTTATATAAGATTATTGTGTACAATTTTTGCTTATTTATTTTTCCTTTAAAAAGTGTATGGGGCAAAACCAAAAATTTTAGGGGGGGGGGGCAAGGATTAATACAAGGGGGGGGGGGGGCACGTGCCCCAAAATTATATAGGTAGCGCGGGCACTGGGTACATGTAATCAGACTTTCAAGATTAGTTATAGATTGGAAACTAACTAATGTGTCAGTAATTTATAATTGATGTTTCTAAAGAAATTTTGCACAAATTGAAGTTGGAGATTTACAATATTTGAAATGATTTTGTAGAATAGGAGATTTATAATATTTGAAACAGGAGAGTTGATGTTGCATAATCATAAATTTTTGAAGTCAAAGTCACATAAATATAAATAGGTGGAGCCATCAGTGTTAAAAAAAAAAGGTACATGAATGGAGTTGCAGTCTTAAAATGCGAAATAAGTGGAATCGGAGTCGCAAAATATTTGTCCCCCTCCGCAACCCACGTGTTGATATCAAGAAAGAATTATAGATCCTTGCTTGAAAGTTTATCCCTATTTTTATTTTAAGAGAGGAAGTAGACGATCTGTTTTTCTGACGGTGGATGACGGCACCGAATCCCCACCCTCCAATTCGATCATCCATTATGCGTTGGATTGGCGCTTCTTCATCTATCACAACAAAATGAAAACAACGTTGCTCCCACGCACAAATACTCCTTTAGAATGGCCAATCAAAAGTTCTCAAAAGGCAAACAGTAACTTCGATTCGCTAGGCTTTTTACCCGTACGAAAACCTTCTTATTAATTCTTTTATGTATGAAAATCATGCAGCGTGAGTAGGGTTGGTTAGATGCTGGATTTGATAACTCAAGGTCTTGGGTTCGATCCTGCTCCAAGCCTACTTTCTTATAGTTCGATACAAGCGGCACAATTGTGCTTTCTCGATGAAAACACCTTTATTCTATTAAATCCACACTTCTCTATTTTTAATTGCTTCTCGTCGTACACGACTTTTTCCTTGATTCTTCATCGACATCTTCTGAACTTGTTCTATTTTTATCTCACTCTTCACTACACACAAAATATCTGAAATATTTATCAGGGGCGCACGACGGGGGGGGGGGGGGGTCAGAATTTTATTTGTAGACAGAAATATTAAAAAAACGCAATGATTTTCTCTTCTCGTATACTTTGATTTATGTTAGTTTGGTCCTCGGACATTTCGCCCGATTATTTTCATAAGACAGTTCGTCCCATGGACAATTCGCCCTATTATTTTCATAAGACAGTTCGTCCCATGGACAATTCGCCCCATTATTTTTATAAGACATTTTGTTTCAAGGACGATTCGCCCAGTTATTTTCATAAGACATTTTGTCTCATGGACAATTCTAAAAAATTAAGAGATAAAATGATTAATTTGAAATATATTAATAGAGAAAATAAACAAGAATATAAATTTTTTTTAATAATTTTACACATATAATAAGCAAAGATGGATGAAACAAATAGCCTATGAGACAATTTCTCAGAGGGCAAATTGTTTATGGGGCGAAATGTCTGATTTTGAGTAAAAGGTAAGGTGCAGCGGGTGTATTTTCATTGATAAGGCACTGATGTACCGCTTATGTCAAACTATGAACAAATTCTTATCGATGAGGAATCGAATCCAGAGGCTTCCGTGCTATGTCCATCATCTCAACCAACCTGCCATGCCACCCATCGAGTATGCTGTAGGGGATACTTCAAATTAGTTTTCAAAAAACTTAAGTTATGCTCTAAAATTTTTTAGTTTTTGTTGAAGCTCTATAACTTTTTCTGATAGATTTTTTTCCTTAAAAGTTATTATAAAAGGCAAATCATTGCAAAATGTTAACAGTTATTTTACTTTTTGTAGATTTTTGTAGCTTGTATCAATTTAGCTTTTAAACTATTTTTGAATGATGCTGAGTAAAATGAAATAATGCGATCTTAATTTTTTGTTTGCACAATTATAACTTCGTTTTATACCCTTGCCACTGAATCAATCACATTTTTTCATATAAACATCGCAGGGTGTTTAGTAGACTCTTTGCCTTTAGACTACATTCACTCATATAAAACTATCCAACCTTCAGTTATTTGTTTTCTCTATGAATCAAATATCCTTTCATCAATTTCTGTAATATGCCTGGTAGACTACTTCATTTTTCAAATGAAAAGCCTATTCCACCCCCTAACAATTTTGGTTTTTTTTAAACTAGTGTATATTCGATGGTTGTAGGTGAAAATACCCCCAATTAAAAAGTAGGAAAAAATGCCCCTAATTTTTTATTATCAGGATTTTTTAATTATATAAATATTTTTTGCAATATGTTCTTGAAATCAGTTAAAATACAAATTATATTTAGAAAGTGTTCTGATACACACAAAGTTCAAATTGGGGCATTTTTTTCGGGGGCATTTTTTTTCTACTTTTTAATTGGGGCATTTTTTCCTACTTTTTAATTGGGGCATTTTTTCCTACTTTTTAATTGTGGGCATTTTTTGCTGGAAGTATAGTATTTAAATACACCAATTTTGTAAAAAAAAATATAAAGTAGTTTTATAAATTTAGGACTTTAGGTATGCGCTGAATAATACACTCTATTTTAAAGGATTGCTTGAATATTTTTCTTCCGTGGTATTTCCAGACCACTAATTTTGAATATTGCAACAAAAAAATTTCGCCCTCCCAATAATTTCGCCCCTGATATTTATCAAAGTTTGACTTTAATGTTTTTTTTATTTTTTGAAAATGGTAACTTTTTTTTTTAAGATGTGAAGAAATTTATACAATTTTTGAATTATTCTAAAAATTAACTTTTTATTCCATCTATGCTAGATGGCGCCGTTGCCTCAGAGATTTCATTCCAAGATCACGGGTTCGATTCCTGATGTACCTGAAATGGTCAGGAAACATCAGAAAGGGCATCCGGTCAAGAAATTCACCACGCTTCAAAAAAAGTCCCACAAATTTGTGTGCTTAATGCCCGTCTTACCAACCGGATTCGGGAACAAAGGAAGTTAAATGATGTTTTTTGTGTGCCATGCTAGGTACATCTTGACTACCACTAATTTGGTAATCAGTAATCCACTACTAGTAATATTGAACTGATACCTTACTTTAACCTCTTTACGTACAACGTAATCAAATAATGTTTCATTTTATAAAATAACAGTTGTGCGACACTTTGATATATCAAAGTGTAGTACATATTTGTTTCTTTTGTCAGGAACAATATTCTAAAAGCAGATTCAATGTATTTACTACCTTCTCATAAGATATCTTACTTGCCGTTCACTCATTAGTGGAAACTTTCTGATTGATAAATCTAATGCTGCTCCCGGCTTTTACAGTGTATTCAAAAATGTTTATCTTTTAAAAAGTCCCATATGTAGCGCTTATAGACACATTTCACTGCAAAGATGTCTACGCCATTTTACTATTTTCCTTTGATCTATCTTAGCTCCGAAATCATATTGGGCAGTTGCAGAAGCAAACCGTTGAGAATCCGGCTGCCATTGACTTAAAGAGTGTTGAAACGCAACAAATACAGATGGAGACGAAGTTTTTTCAATTAGAAATTGCTATAAAAATGGAATTGTGGCAGGTATCTTTTCCTGATTATTTAATTAGTGTGTATTTTTAACCGATACCCATATCAAGTCTAGTGAATGGAATGAACATCCGATTTTGGTATTTTAAGGTTGCTATAAACAAAGAATATATTAAAAAAACAAATTGTAATTTCGAATAGATGCTGAATCTCAAAAAATTCAAGAAAATTAACTAACATATGTTAAAGACAATACCGTATTTTCTCCTCCTATAAGTCGAATCGCAAATTCTAAGATAATATTCGAAATCCGTCTCATATGTTGAAGGTGAGGTATTTATCATACTTTTGTAAGTTTGCAAATTTTTTTGGGCTGACTGTTAGTGCAGCCTATTTATTGATAATAATCATATCCCTAACTCTTGTTGGCATCAAAGTCATGTTTGCTGTCATGTTTCCATCATACTCTTCAGCATAGGTAATTGCAACTCCAAAGCCTAAAAGCTACGATCTACTTGACATTCGAGACGGGTTCGCATTTTCTTTTTAAAAGTGGTTGTTAATTCAGAAAAATGAAAATATACGAACTAAAAATCAAATTTGGTAAATCTAAATAAAGTTATTCACAAGTGTATTTGTGTGTTCGATGCCATCGTATTTTCATTAAAGAGATGCAGAATAGAGAACAGTGTATAAAGCGCTTCTAAATGTAACTTCATAACTTTATCAATCAGCTCTCTACTTTGGCACTCATCAACACAATAGTGTCTTATCTAAAGGTTCCAATGTCCGCATATTGATACTCGTATAGCCAACGTTGCTTCAGACAAGCTTGACTCTGCTTATATTTTAATTTCTATATTTGTATTTTTATAATATACTTATCGTTTTATATATATAGGAAGCGTTTAAAACAATTGAAGAAATTCACAAGCTCATCGTATCTTCGAACAAAAGTGTTAAAACGCAGCAAAAGGCGCTCTTTTATCAAAAGCTGGCTCTAGTCTTTTTGAAGGCAGACATTCCGTTGTATCACGCGGCCTCCCTCCACAAGTTGAACCATTTGTGCTCTAAGATGGAGAAAAATTTTTCTGCCAAGGAAGCTCAAAGGTTCTTAAACAAATCTTCGTTATTTTTTTCATCATTATCCTTCTTCAAATTCCATAAAATTGAATAAATGTACATTTCATTCAATGGATAATTTTGTTGTGTTCTTATGTTGTTAGTTATTTTAATCCCTGCTTATAGAATCACTTTTGTAAAAACATCTTTTAAAGTCTTCAAAAAAAAATAATTATAAGTGTTGTACCGATTAGATCGTACTTTTTTTATCTGCTGTTTTCTTGAACCGAACAAACAAAGTAAAATAACACTTTCATTTTGTTCAAATATTTCTTTAAATTTTGGATATGGTATTATTTTGAAAAAGCGTATTTTTTTCTTCTTTTTCCTGTAAAAAGAACAGCACATATGTGTGTTAGTCTAAGACAGGTTTTCAAACCCTTGGGACGCTGGCCCTAATTAGAGTTGCGAGTGTATTCCTAAAAGTCGCGTTCAACGGGGGAGAGGAGGGGGCATATGATACAATTCGATACGATTCAAAATTACGTACGAAAAAAAAATTATAATAAATACTCGAATTTGCTACAATTCTAAACTTCTTTATCTAGCTTTTTTCAATATATACCTGCCAGTTTAAATTCATACAATTAATCAATCATCACTTAGATGCAACTGGACACGAACATACGCAAGTTCAAACAATCTGACACTATACTCTATGTTGTTTGATGCGCCATCCATACACTAGCCCCCTAAGTGGATTTACACACAACTTCACGCTACCCGGCCTAAAAATATCTCCTCAAAACCGATACCAAAACACACACCAATGCACTGAACCAGCATATACAGGACACTTATTACCTCTTAATTGTACACATATACACACAACATTAGAACCCATTGTGTTTATCGACCAATCCATGCAAAAATTCTATACTTTTTCTGTGATTCACTACCTATACTCCTCAGTCTCAAATAAATATTACTTTTATTTAACTGTCAGATTACGCTAATAATGAGATCTAGGGGCCAACAAAAATGGCATCATACACCAAATTCTTCTGAAGCATTTAGTATCCTTTTTCAATGTATGTATGTCAGTTTAAAAGCACGCATACTCATTACTCCAAATTTATTCAAGTATTGGTATTCATGGTTTAAAATATTATTTAATATATTTGGCTTTAAATATTTTACTGTGGCTTCCTTAAACATCAAATTGATATTCTAAACCAATGTAGCTTCTAATAATATAAAAAAAAATAATGTTTATATAAAGACAATTTAGGACTTAAAAAACAAATTAGTATTGAAAAATGACAATTTAGAACTTAAGACAAATATGAGTTGTTGGATATTTCTGTTTTTAAAGCAATTTTTATCAAAAATAATTTTATCACACTATATCTTTTACATTATATTTGGGTATTGTAGGCAAGCTACTACTTCAGTTCTCGCAACCCTTTCTATCATTCCCAGCACTTCCTCGAGTTCTAGTCTGCTATCGTCTTCCATCAGACCCTTGTCTGAAAGTTTTTCGGATAACCTTGACCCTAACAAATCTCGTAAACTGGCTCATCTTTTGTCCCTCACAACTCCTCCAACTCGAGAGACCTTGATTGATGATATTAAGAAGCATGCTGTCTTCCTCAACGTTGATTCGCGCATAAAAGAACTCTACAAAATCATGGAACTCAACTTTGATCCCTTGAGTTTTAGCGCCTCCCTTTCTGCACTTCTGGAAAGGATAGAGAAGGAATGTGACGATGTCATCGCCCAAAATGGTACATCTTTCAATCACTCAAACGCTGAAATGTAATGCGTCTTTAATAGGCTGACCAGACGTACCATTTCGAACAGTGCAGTCCTGTACAGTTTTCAAACCATTTTATCTTCCCGTCTTTTTAACAAATCTTGCGTTTTTTTATTGTAACCGAGTTGCTAAAGGTTCAGGCTTGAAATCAGGTCAAAAATTGTCATCTTGCTTTGCAACACTCAAACGGCCTCATATGGATCTCTTGCTAATTTTTTTTTGGAATTGTTAACATCGTCTTTATTTCTTCCTTTCCCAAGTAAGACTCATTTTGAGTTTTGAAAAATAAAATTTGTAATTTAATGAAATCTGACCCCAAATATTTAAAAAAAAATATGATCTCCAAATGTTCATTATCCTGAATCCGACTGGAAATTTTAAAGAAAGTACCATATTTAAAAAATCTCATATCCGGTTTGGACTAAAGACTTACAATCATTCAACTTATGTGCAAGCAGAAGTGTAACAATATTTACTTCACAATGATAAAAAACACTAGAACATAGAAAGACCACACCAGTCTTTCATCTAGTTTATTCAGCCTAGTTTCAATTTGATGAAATCAAAATGTGGTATTTATTTTCATTGAAGTTCGTTTTCCTTTGAGGACCATGGTACACCATTATGCGAGGAATAAAATAAAAATGTTCCTATTAAACATGAAGGCAAACGATTAGTCTTTAAAATTCCGTTCCTCAAAGAGCTAGCCGGTTAACGACCAGAATATTCAGAAAATATCTAGTTCTACGTTTATTTTTCTATATCGATCATCGCTCTGATAGCGGTTTTTACTCTTTGATGCGTACATGACAAATTGTTTTCATGTTAAGAAAGCGCAGATTCAACTTCAGATGCCGTTTGGATGAAAGAAACGTTGAAGATGTACACCCAATCTTTGCAAAATGTGAGTGTGGTCAAAGTTTTAAAGCAAATTTCCGAAGTGTATCGCACGATTTCCTTCGACTTTTTCCACTCTCTGCTCCCTTTCATTGAGACGACATCCTTGGAGCTTTTCATTTTGTCTGCTGCTAAAAACAATGCCATCAAAGTAAATGTCGCCTTTTATTTTTGAATCCTTTTTTCTCCGAATACTGAATGCAATGTTTGTAGTTATAGCTACTTTGTAAATAAGTTAATGTTTTATTTTATCACTTGTTTCTACGAAAATTTTATTCATTCCATTTTTATTGACACGACGAATACCCAAAAATAATACGCGCTCCTTCATAAGACTTATGTGTTCCTTTGAAACCCATTTTTCAGAGACTTCAGTTTTTAACACTCCAAACACAAGTATAGATATTCATCAAAAGTTGCTTTAATGACTTCAAAGTTAACTTTATATTTGTACACTATTGACCCTCAAAATAGTTTCTAAAATTACTTTTCCCAATTAATTTTTATCTTTCAGAAAAAGAGAGCATGGAATATTATAGAGTATTCTCTTTTGAAAATGTACAATTATTTTGAAGAACCAATTTGATCACCGAAACTTTTCCTATTTTTCATATGTTTATCTTATCGCTTTTATTGATTCTATCTTTAATGTAACTTCGTAATTTTTAAATTCGACATTCCTGTATGAATCAAACGCATCTTTCATTGTAAATTTGAAGATTTCCTATTTCAATTATTTTACTACGATTTTTTTAGGATCTTTGGGGGAGGTGAACATTTTGCCTATATTAAAAATGCTCCATTCAAAGAATTATAAAAATAAAATAATCTATTTTTAATTTTTCAGTATAAAAGCAATTCCAAACTTGTTAAAAACGTGCTATTTTAACTTCTGAAATTTTTTAATTTGTAGATTGCGAAGATTTGATTTTTTGACCAAATAATTTGGACTTTTTCTACACAAACTTATAAATTAAGAGTGTTTGCGTGTTTTGAAGTGCTGTTAAAAAACTAAAGTTGACTTCATTGAATTTTTACTGCACCAGTGGTCATAACCCTGAAAATTACGATGATATGAGGAAACCTGTTTCGTTTAAAACATATAATAACTATATTTCTTGATTTTATTTTCCCTTATTAAACATAGGATGATTTGAGGATTAGTTTTTTGGAAAAAATGCATATTTGCATGTTAACCATAAAAATTTTTAATGCGCTGAATCCAGGATTTGTGAATCAGAGAAAAAAAGAATTTGAGTGAGTATTTTTTACAAGTATTCAAATGAAAGAAGTCATTTGCTTTGCGATTTTACTTTGATAACACCAATATTTCAAGAATAATTTTTAAATCAATCATTCGGAACCTGTTTTCATTCTTACTCTAAGACTGTTATAGTAATGTGATATTTAATAATCCGGTTATATGAGAGGTTGCTTAATTGATAGCTCGCTAATTTGTCTATGGTTGTATTTATTCTTAACTTTGGTGAACTCGGCTTTTTAAAATGTCGACCAGTAATCTAAAGAGGACCAATATATTTTTGTTTTATTAAAACAACGCGACAAATGACTTTATGAAGCCTTTCTGTTAAGTTAAATTAAAGATGGTTGTCTCTTTTCACTTTTTTGCGAATTGGATTTACCAGCTCCAATATTTAGTTCTGTGCCACTAAACTTTTTATTTTGCCATGATGCCAAGTTTTTAATTTTGTTAATAGCAGAACTATGAATTTTTGATTTTATAATCAATTTTTTTGACAAAAAGAAAAATTTGAAAATACATATATACAACTACATACGAATACATACATACATATTGACATTAGACACACATACATTGAAATACTTGAATCTCAGAAACAGCTGTATAGTCGCCACACTTTTTTGCTACTGATAACTGGTTTTCGTTTCCCACAAGATACTAATTTCTGCAACTTTGTATGTTCTATTCTCTCCAAAATGAGTGCAACAGGATTGAAAGAGTCCATTATGCTGTAAATTCTGTACTCTTTTTCTTCCCTTTTAAGGTCTCAATAGATCACGTGACGTCCAGTTTGATCTTTTGTGATGCTTCTTCGTCCAATGACAGCAATGAATTGAACATCCAACTGTCCAGCCTGCATCAAAGCCTCGACAACGCCTTAACATCTATTCGAGGAATGAACATGTGCCACCGGACTGAGGACCCTCTTCAAGACAGCAGCACCAACTACCTAGAAGAAGAAGAAGAGCTTGAAAATTCGGTTGTTCTCGCTGAAAAAGAATACCATTCTTCCCTGGTGGACGTTTTTTTCAAGGTGTCCAAAACAAACTTCAATGAACATCAAGCCAGACACACAAACATTGAGAAGCAGAAAGAAGAATTGGAGAAGTTGCAACATGAAAAGGTATTTTTATTATTTTATCGGTTGCTATCACGGTTTCTATGCCCTTTCCATGTAACTTCTCTATTTTGAACATCCTAAAGGTGTTGTTGCCAAAGGCGGTGCTAATAAGAGTTAAGAAAACTGATTATTAAAATTATTATTGGTTTCAGTAATTGCTAACGAGACATTTCACACGTACACGATAAATGAGTATTTTGAGTTGGCAGCCATTTATTCATCATACCGCTCGCCATTATTTATTTGAGTTGATTGGTGTTTTCTTTTTACTCATTGAATTATATTGCTACTTAATCAATTTTTTCAGGGCTTAAATTTATATTTTGGGAATATTTGTATATACACAAACTAATAAACTGCAAATGCAGTGACAGGTAAAAACATATTGCGGTGAGAAAATAGGATTAGGGAAGAAGGACCAAATATGATTTATGTAATAGTTTTTAACTTAATATGAAGTATAAAATAGATATTTACTTGATTTCAATATCGTGGCAATGAGACGAGAGTAACAGTGACTAGTCAAAAAATAAATATTGGCAATGTGCTGGTAAAGTTTGGGAAACGCTATTCTAAAGCTTTTTTGCTTTTCTGGTACTGGCTTCTTTTTCTTTTTCCAAAAAGACATATAAATGCGTAAATAGTTACTTTTTATTATACTTTTTGTTTCATCTCCTTTCATCAATTACTAACAAATAATAAACATTCATTATTTATTCTGTGATATCAAATAAAAACTTCACATACAAATACATTGCCTTAGGTTTGAGCAGAAAAATGTATAAAAGGAAATTTTGTGAAGTTTTTTCGGGACACTTAACTTCATTCCTAGAAGTACTCACTATAAAGAGGTAAAAATGAAACACTGTTTATGGATGTACAAACCATGTAGTATATTCTCCATTATATACCTTTTTAAAATTTTAAATTTATTCTTGGAAAGTAATGTGTAACTTCTTTATAGTGGAGATTCCTATATACTGAACAATTTTAATGAGTCCCCAGTGTTTGATATCGAGAGCTTTTATACTTGGTGTGATTATTTTTTTTATCAACCTTTGAATAGTTTATAGGGTTCCTTAGCCGTGGCTGAATCGCCCACTTCTTGTACAAATTGATATTTAGATGGGAAAGTTTTTTAGGAGAAAGTTCCATATTGTTTAATCAAATGTTCAAATATTTTTTTATAAACCTACTTTTTACATAAGAATTTAATGCAATTCGAATTTCAATCACAGTTAAAATTTATAAATTTCACCAGAAACTTCACCTATTTTCCATAATTTGGGATTTGCATAAACTCGAAAAAGAAGAATGGGTGATGCATCCAATTCCTTGAAGTATGAAATCTCTAGAAGAAAATTTTTAAGATTTTACTGAATTTAAATTTAATGAAAATTTCAAACTAACCTTTTAAAAAACGTAAAAGATTTTCGATATTTTTTTACTTAATAACTGGCGATTTTTGGCTATTTCACGATCTCACCGTGCGATTTATACAAAAAGCTTGAGAAACTCTTAGCAAGAGTAAGGTCCATTTTATTACAAAAAACTAATTAGAAAAATTAAATAAAAATATTTTTTATGTTTATAGTTGAATTTTTGCATTAATCAACACATCCTAATAAGTGAGCAATATAATCTAATTAAAAATAACAAAAATATTGTTTAGATAGAAAGTACAAAATGTATGTTGTTCATTTTATAGTGGACATGGCCTCCTACCCGCTCACAAGCTACTCTCTTGGGGCTCCATTTGTCCAATCTCTTTGCTCTCATTCTCCGAATTATGCTATCTTTGACGCTTCATCAGTTTTATTCGTTGTTAGTTGAATAAGGAGAGTGCTAGTAAGGCGGAAATCAAAAATCAAAGGCAGATGTCGGAAAAAGCTCGCCTGATGAACGAAGCTAAACGAAGAGAAGAAGAGAAGATCATGGAGAAGAGGGATCAAATCAAGAAAAAGAACATTGCTTCACGCGTCAAGAAGCTTCTTAGAAAACTGGGTAGAGACGTCGTGAAGGATTTGCCTGCAATCGTACCCTTTTTCTTGCTATCTACCTCTCCAATACTTTTTATACCTATGTTTGTTAATTCTATTGATTGACACTTACTGAACAAATTATGTTGCTTGATATGATTGATTGAAACACTCTACCACCGGTTTTGACTATTCAAATTTACATGATTGACATGTGCTCAACCAATGTCTAAATGGGCCTTAAAGTTAAAAAAAAGTAAAATTTTTGAAACGTATTGTCGGGGTTAGGGATTAGTATTAGTATCAGAGTTTGTGTTAATGATAAATTTATTATTATAAAAAAGAATTTGTGTCCAATGAACCAACACCATTATTACCCTACAATACCCTAAATTTATTTCTATATTTTTATAAAATAATTATAATTTTCTAATCTAACACATGTGCTCATACACACACATTGAAGAAATATTATTTCTCTATGAAGTTTTAGGAAACTCTTCTGTACAAAAATGGGAAAAATTTACTTTTTAATTTTTTTTATAATGAACACACCACAATTATTACTCGAGATTATACTTGCATTGTAAGCTCTCAATCGTACCATAACTGCGGGATTTTATAAAGTCAAATGACCTTATTTGTAATTCTGATTGCATCAATCTTCTAACTCAGTGGTTTTCAAACGAGAGTCCGCGTGCCACGAAGATCATGAATGGGGATCTTGGATGATGGGGATCGAGAATGGGACAATAAGTGAATCGTTTATTTTTGCAAAATATTGCAATCATATTGGGTCATTTGCTATTTTTGCCAAAAGATCAAATTTAAAAAGAATGTATAACTTAGTCTTTGAATTGAGTACTATTTTTTTCTTTTATTGCTTTTCATGCTTAATTTGTAAATGTGCATTTTTCTTAATTGCTAAAAAAATTAAAAATTAAAATTGAAAATTTCATTTTATCGCATTTTCCTTTGTGTTCTGAAGTGTTAGCATCCACTTTTTTAAAGCCCCTCAAGTTAAGCTTGGGCTGGTAGTGAAGCACTCGAGTTGGGTAAACAAAACTATACGCTGAATGATTGCACAAATTAATGTTTGATAAATAACATAGGAATGCTTTTGCAAAATATTAAGTATGGTTTGAAAAGTTTCAAAAAATATATGTTGTCAAAAAATCCCACAACATAGCGGAGAGTTTATATTACCTTGCTGGAAAATATATTGAATGTGCTAAAAAGATTTGAAGTTGTAAAGTTGAAACTTATCTTGCTGTTAAACGAAAAACTAATAAGAGAGATGTCTGATGACATGTCAAACGTGGTTTTATTGATTCGTAATTCAATTTTCAACTTTTTTGCTCAGATCGATGAAACGATGGATGCTGCAAACTTGTCTCAGCCTTTCGTTTACGTACAATATGTATATGACAGAAACTTGGTAGACAATTTTTTATTTTGCGAAACTCAGCAATAGAACAACTGTAAGAGAAACATTTGACAAAGTGATAAAAAAATTTTACAGCACATGGTATTAAGTTGGAATCTGGCTAAGCAAAAATCTCCAGAGCTAATTGGTGCCCAGTGCGCTTGAAAATGTTTTCAATGAAGTTATTAAAACAGTGCATTTGATTAAAGCAAATGCTTCAAATCTTGTTTGTTATCCTATTTGAAACACTCTTGCTGCACTCAAACGTGATTTGAAAGTTCGATTTGCCACTACATATGAGTGTGAGCAAGCATTTTTCATGCTACTTGCATTGAAACCAAATCCAGAAACAGATTGGAAGTGAGTAATGATATAAGAGTTGCATTGGCCAAAACAGAACGAAATTTAAACAACTGGTTTAGACAAAGCGGTTGCATGCATCTCATTGAGATTTGGATTGTTCAGGCAATCTTTGAATAAACAATTGTGTCGAATTTAGTACAGTAGTTTATATGTTGATTTATTTTTTTAAATTAGACCACAAGCTATGAAAAATTATAGTCAGACCACTACGTCAAAATTTTTAAAAAAGTTTATGACCAACTTTTCAAGCTCAACAAGGGAACAAAATCACTCATATATGATGATAGATCACTGCTACTCATTAGATGTAATTAAGTCTTTATCCCTCCTTATTGCCATTTACCAGTTATTGAAACGGATCGTCACAGTTTATTAGATATGCTATACTCAAACCAAGTGAAGGTTTTATACCATGACTCTAAAAATGATCTCTTTTGTAAATCTTTAGGTAACAGAATTTTTGTTTGAGTCAATTCTGTATTTGGTGTTCGAAGGTTAAAAATGCCTGTATTCTAAAGATCATATGGAAAGTAAAAAATTCACCATTTGAAAAAATCCCACCACTATCCAATGCAATATTAATTAGGAGCTAAAGGATATTTCTAAGCTTAAAATTCACCATTTGAAAAAATCCCACCACTATCCAATGCAATATTAATTAGGAGCTAAAGGATATTTCTAAGCTTAAAATTAAATTATAAAATTGTTAGCAACGTAATGTTACCAAGCTTGATTAGTAACACAAGGAATCATCTTATATAATCTTCATATTCTACCTACACATATATTCAGTCAGTAAAGTAAATTGTTTGAAAATTTATTTAGGATATGGGGCAAATTGACAGGTGTGTAGCCGTGAATTTAAATTTGGCCATAAATTTAGATTTATATAAATTCGCTATTCCAATCCTTAAGTTATACACTAAAAGTTTCATGAAAATAAAATTATTTGTCAAAGTGTGAAATCATTGCCATTTATTCTAAGAAATCTTGATAAAAAACTAAAACATTGGATAAAACGAATATGTAAGGAAGAAAATGGTATATATTTGATTTCTAGAATAAGACTTGATTGTAAATGAGCCCGTCTCCCACTTCAAGTACGGGGGGGAGGGGGGGGGATAACTGACCAATGAGAGGAGGGGGCTGTTTTTAATGGGGCGGTGAATATAAGAAAGTGTATACTTTTATATTTTTGGAGCTTCAGATGGGCAAAATAAATCTCAGGGGGCCTAGCTCCCTTAAAGAGAGCTGGTTGAATACTCAATTTTCTAGCTGTAACTATTCTTTTACCTCTCTACCATCAGACGATAGTTTACATAGAGGACTTGGTTTCTTCGTTTGTAGATCAGTGGAATACGAAATCAGCACATTTGCAATGTCCAAGAAATATTGGTATACGTTTTCTATTAAGATTAGATATAATAAATTCTATTTATATGTTCACAATATTTATAGGCATGCTTTATTCACAGGAGAAGAATTATCATGCTTTAATCAAGAATTTGATCATTTCCGTGAAAAGATATTAAAATATAAGTATAATGTGTATTACTTGGTGTTTTTAATATAAATTTTAACAGTAAATATTCTTTTCAAATAAAACAGTTTATACAAAGCTATAAATGAAACTATAAATATAGAAATTATAAATAATATCTCACAACTGAATCATTCAGAAAAAAATTCCGAAACTCTTTTGGATCATTTACCTTTAAATCATTAAATTTAGGCCAGGAAAACAAAGAGCAGATACAATAAAGAAAATTGACTACAAAAGGTCATCTAAATTATTGTTAAAGTTGATTTTGATGATTTACAAGGAACTGCAAATAATATGACCACTCATTTTATAGATAGAACTAGTTCAATCATAAATCATTGTTCTTTTGATCAGGTGAGGAAAAATAAATATAAAGATTGTTGGATAAACTATAAAAACTTTAAAATGAAATAATTCTATAATTTTAACACAAGCTTCAAAGAATGTGTTAAAAATTGAAAAAAGTTAATTTGGTGCTCACAAAGGTTGAATATTTCGAAAAAATATTCCAATACACTAAAAATGATTCTAGAAGACCCTGGAAAAAACTAAACTCAGTAATAAAAGTAGAGAAACCAAAGAGTAAAGTATCAATAACGATTGATGAATCAAATATAAAGAATAATGAGTTGGCAGATAAATTTTCAATTCATTCTAAAGATAAAATAAGTCACGTGATAAACAAACATAAAATGGATTCATGCAGCTACACAATACTTTCTTTCAATTTAAAAATGTTTCATATAATGATATATTAAAAACAATTAACCAATTCAAAAATGGAACTCAAGATGTGATTTATTGCTAGCGCAATCAAACATACATTTATTTATACATTTTTTGACATTCTTGACACAAACTTTCCTATTTATTTGTATTAATACACGTTTGACAAAAAATACAAATATTTTCACGAATATGACGCGCATAATCGAGGAGTGCTAGTTCCACAATTTGTGGCCTGTGTTATTACTTGCATCAAATGGGAAGTCTGAATAAAATGTTATATTTTTTTTTCTATTCAAATTTTAAGTATGTTTATATTTAAAAAAAAAATTTTATTTATATAAAGAATAATCTTTTTTTTTAACCTGTGAATATATTTAAATTTAACTCTCTTTCTTTTATAGGGTGTTTTCATCGAGAAGGCATAATTACGCCGCTTGTATCGAACTATGAGAAAAGCAGGCTTGATGCAGGATCGAACCCAAGACCTTGAGTTATCGAATCCAGCATCTAACGAACCCTACTCACGCCTTTTTTTGCTTGAACATTGAAAATTATAAAAAGAAATGTATAATTGATTAAGATGCCTGTTTTAAAATAATGTACTTTTTCCTATGTAGTTTTTTGTCACCCTATCTTACGTACATACATACGAATACATGCATATTGACATTAGACACCGTTACACTGAAATACCTACATCTCAAAGATAGCGGTATATGCGATTTATAGCTGTATATTTTTGTAATATTTTCATCTTTGATGATGTGCCACTGTTGGATATATTATGCATAAACTCAAATCCGGTTCTATTGTGCTAACTTGTATAAAAGTTGCTTCGACTCTTTGAGAACAATAACCAGACCTAGAAGGCAAAATGGATGATCATGATATAAAAGTTCTTTGAGGATGCAAAGACGAGACTTTTCTTAGTAGGAATTTCATAAACTCAGGATAAAATCTCCTTTATTCATTACCTTTTTGAAACTCATAAGTCTTTTTCGCTTCAATCATACCGAATCTATCAAAGAATTGTACACTTTTAATTTTTGATTTTGTCTACATTAAAGTAAGGAAGACTGTATTTCTACTAGTAAATGAAAATGAGATCTTTTAAATCAAATCTTCAAAAACACAAAATGATATTTCTGTATTTTAGGACTTTACAAATTTCAGCAAGGCTGAAAAAACAGTTAATGATCATTTGAACAAGCAACTGAGGGAACAGCGTCATTTCATCAAATGGGTAAGAACACATCCTACATTTGCATTTCTTTTCCACAGAAGGCAGAGAAAGGAACAATATTAAAATTTATAATTGCAAATAGACATTCAGTATACACACGTTTAGCCGTATATTGTAGTAATAAGTAGATGATCTTTAATTAAAAATCCAGAATTATTTATTAATTTTTTAATTGAATGTTATTAAAGCAAACCATTTTCATTTCTTCCACTGATGTCACACCGGCCTTCAAAGTGTTAAGAGATGGGACGTTAAACTAATTTTTGTAAGTTTTCTTTTTATTGAATGTCCATAACTCCGCATATTTAGAGAGTATATCAGAAAACTAGTGCACCTAATTCTACTAGAATCACGAAAACGCCTGCAGAAATCAGTAAGATCACTAACATACATTATTTCTTAAACAAAAAATGTTCTAACAAATTTCACACGCGTTATACCCAAACTTCAAATGTGAACGAGAATTTTCTGTTATTACCGCAATTCGTCATACCGAGAAAGATAAAAAATGTAAAAAATTTTGATTTATAGTTCATATTTTTTTACTAATAACTTTTTTTCAGTATGAATACTTTATTTCTTTAAATAGCTTTTTTTTTTATAATTTTTAAAGTTGGAAGATAAATCCTAAGATTTTAGATAAAAAATGTTAAGAGCTATACCAGGAATTTTGTTATAACCAGGGCCGCACATCCATGGGGCAAAAATTGCCCTCGTCGCCATTAATAAATTGAGTCTGGCTCAGAGTTTCAGTTCTTAATTATTATATTTTCATTTCTACTTCACGATCGTTTCTTTACCGCGTTTATCGTAAAACTAATAATAATGATTTCATTTTAGATATTTTTTACAAAAATACATTGATTGACAGTTAAAATGAACATAAAATTCTCTCTCTAAAAACTTCGAGTGTGTCTTTGGTTATAACCGACTATGGTATAAATAAATTTCACTCCATTTTCTTTCCAAGTTTATAAAGAATGAAAATTGTAATCATATTCATATTGAAATGTCAGTCACCATGTGGTACTGCTGGCTCGATGAGTAAGCTTCTAAATAATTTTTTTTTCTAGTTTTCTCATATGGTTCGTGCAAAAGATATTGAAGAACTAAAGTATATTGAAGCGGCAGAGAATGAACGATTTAAATCGAATAAAGCTCACTGGGAAAAGTGTGAAAAAGATAGGATTGAAAAGTTAGCAGAGACCACAAAAGTCAATAAGGAACTTCAGAAAGACTTTGCTTTAATGAAAAATGATGTTGAATCGTGGATAACCTCCATCCAAGATGGCTTCGACTTGCCATTCCAGGTTCACTTTTTTCATTTTTCTTTTTGTCAAGTCTTCAAAACCTCCATGTTTTCTCCTTCTCTAAGTTTGACAGTAAAATCTCTCAAATTTTGGCTCATATTTGAAGACAGTTCATCATACAAATAAAGGGGGGGGGGCATTTTATACCAGTTTAATAAATAAACTCTTTAAAAGCATGCTAGCAATGCTGAATTTATAAATACGGTGTGAACGCTATAACTCAGGATACTTGAGATTCTGTACGGCATCGAAAGTGCTACATTTGATGAACAACATTTTGTAGCATATCATTTCATGAGATAATAAACATAATGATCAATGCTTTTACTTTTGCAAGGTCAGGAAAAATATGTTTTAATGCGTGAATTACAAGATTTTATCGGTAATTTTTTTTTGAATAAAGCTTGAAGTATGAATACATATTCCACATTTAGGACACGGATATTTTCAAACTGATGATGTCTTTTCTCTTTTTTAGAACTCGCATATTTAAATAAGCACTGGCGTTTGATTACACTGGTCAACAACAAATTTGTTGTCTGCATTTTTTAAGCTGATTTAGGACGAATCTGATGCGCTGAATCCAAAACTCACATTAGTTTTGTTCAATCAGGTCAAGTTTTTGAGATATGGCCACATGTCGTTTTTTACATTTTTGTTCACATGTACGCATGTGTGGAGCAATTTAGAAGAAGTTGGTGGGGGTAAAATGTCATGTCAAATAATTGTTTTGATTGGAAATAATTATTTTAATGACAAGAAGTATTCAGGTAAAAAGTTGTATTTCTTGAAATAACGAACTCTGAAGAATGTACAATACCTACATGCGCCAATTTATGACTAATTTGTACCTATTTTTGTTTTGCAGGTGAATGATATGGCTTCGACCAGAAGATCGTGCAGAAATAAGCCCGATGTGTTTTGCTACATATGTGGAGAATACACCATTGTTCCTAATAAGAAGCCAGTCACAAGTTACATAAGGCGTGCTTACCATGCTTATTTTGGTATTAAACTTGGTGACCAGGATAAAGCTTGGGCCCCACACATGGTGTGCAAAGCATGCACATAGACTCTGCGTGGGTGGACCAACGGCAAGAGGAGTCTGAAGTTTGGAATTCCCATGGTTTGGAGGGAGCCGACAAACCATGTCACTGACTGCCACTTCTGCGCTGTTGATGTGTCTGGAATCAACAGAAAGAACTGGGCAGCCTCAAGTATCCTAATCTTCAATCAGCACGTCGTCCTGTAGCTCATTGTGATGCAATTCCAGTGCCAATCTTCGGCGAACTTCCTGACATTAGTGACGAAGAAGCCTCCAGTGTTGAAGGACATGAAGAAGAAGAAGAAGTGGTTCTTGAAGATGATGCTCCACATCCATTTTCCCAAAAGGAATTGAATGATCTAGTTCGCGACTTCAGCTTGTCAAAGGACTCTGCCGAACTGTTGGCATCCAGATTGAAGAAAAAAAACCTCCTCTCTGACAGTGCTCGCATCAGCTTCTTCCGCAACAGGCATCAAGAGTACCTCCGTTTATCCTCTGAAGAGAAGGACTTGGTGTACTGTGCTGTTATTGCGCAGCTTCTGCTCAAGCTTGGAGTGCCACAGTACTAACCCAAAGATTGGAGACTGTTCATTGACAGCAGCAAGCGATCACTGTAATGTGTTCTGCTACACAACGGCAACCAGTTTGCCTCTGTACCCATCGCTCACTCGACTACACTGAAGGAGAAGTATGAAGCGGTGAAGTATGTGCTGGAGAAAATTGGTTATGATCAGCATAAGTGGTTTATTTGTGTTGACCTGAAGATGGTGAACTTTTTGTTGGGACAATAGTCTGGCTTCACCAAATACCCATCTTTTCTGTGCATGTGGGATAGTAGGGACCGTGCTCAGCATTACACGAAGAAGGACTGGCCTGTGCGGGAGGAATTGGTGCCATGCAAAGAAAGGAACGTCATCAACGACCCTCTGGTGGACAGAGACAGAATACTCTTCCCACCGCTGCACATCAAGCTCGGCTTAATCAAGCAGTTCACCAAGGCTCTGGACAAAGATGGTGACTGCTTCACTTACTTGTGCCAGGCTTTTCCAGGATTGACCTTGGAGAAGTTGAAAGCTGGCATCTTTGATGGTCCTCAGATCAGTCAGCTCATCAGAGATCCAGAGTTCAAAAACTCAATGAACGAAGTGGAACTGGAAGCGTGGAAGACATTTGTTTTGGTAGTGAAGAACTTTCTTGGCAACAATAAGGCCAGAAACTACGCAGAATTTGTCAACAACATGCTGACTGCTTTCAGAAACCTGGGCTGCAACATGAGCATCAAGATACACTACCTATTTTGACATATGAACCGGTTTCCTGAGAACCTGGGTTCAATGAGTGACGAGCAAGGGGAAAGATTCCATCAGGACATGAAGGAGATGTAGACCAGGTATCAGGGTCGCTGGGACGCAGTCATGATGGCTGACTACTTTTGGAATCTGATGAGAGACCTCCCTGCCGCTGAACATTCCAGGAGTTCGAAGAAATGGAAGTTCAAGCCCTGAAGTTTGAACAGTGGTGACCCAACATGCAATTTACTTGTACTTACCTTTATCAATGCCCACCATTCAGATGACAGTAATCGATGTTTCTATCATGTAATCAATAAATGTGGTTGGCAAAACATTTTTTTTCTTAAAAACATGTTTAGGATGATATGTGTTGACAAAAATCAGCTGATAATGCCACAAAAATATAATTGATTTTGTCACAAGATCTGATTTTTTCAAATCAACTTAGCACAAAAACCTGACCTGATGGAGAGAAACGGATGCCATTTCCTGATTCAGCAGTGCCAGAATACACTAATTCACTTGTAGAAATCTAGACAACATTCAGAAAGTAAAAAATTGTTGACCAGTGTTATTCATCTCCTTCCGGTTTACACTTTGCTAGTTGAAGTTTCCTATTTCGCATATTTGAGTACGCAAAAATATGTATATGGAAATCTACATATCCTGTATTATACTATCAATTGATGCAGACCTGCAGGACAGCTAGGTAGACAAATCCAAGACGTAAGAAATAGACAAAACTCTGCATCTTTGTTAGGCACTTTTTCAAAGAAAATACGCTGCTTGGTTAAATTTAGTTCAGTGAACATATTTAATCATACATGAATTGTTCAATGACATCAGAGTTGGAGCAGCTTTCCTATATGATTGTCCCTAGTTTGACCATTGTCGGATTTTAGATTATAAGTTAATTTTTTCATCAATTGAACCAGTAAAATATTCAGATGCGAAAAAGAAATAAATCAAAAATAGTTCAATGAGATAATTAATCTTGTAGACAATTTATACATAGACAAAAGAAACTTGAAAAAACTCCTTGGTCTTTTGGATTTAGTCTATTTTCACTTGGTGATAATTTTCAAACTTTTTAAAAAATTTTATTAATCCAATAAAACTAACTTAAAAATATTATCAAAATTGAACAAAACAATTTTCTGAAAAAAATTAATTTTACCCGATACTTTTTTATATATACTTTGGCGAGTAAATCTCTTAAGGCTAGAAAACATTGATCTATACAAACTTGGAATTTAACAAACTCCTAAAATCTGGAATTTAATTTTGGTATTTACTCGGTGTGCACTTTTTCAATGGGTCAATAGATGACCCTTTAATCTTTATTTACTCCCCATTGATCTAAATTCTAAATCTTGAATGGCTGTTAGATAGTCGCGTGTATGTTTCTTTGATCGTTGACAAATCATCACGATATAAACATACACAATGGGGAAAATCTTTTCCCGAGAGTATTTGCTTTTATGGAAATACTCTCTCAGTTTAAACAAAGCTTTGTTTTGAACTGATAGATTATACTCATATAAAGATGGTATAATCTAGATTCTAGGGGCTAACAACAACAATAATGGGGAAAATATAACAAACGCAATATTTATAAACTGTTTATGGAATACTAAGTTTAAAGTTTTTTGAAACACACCTTTGATGATGTTTTTTTCTAGGACCGGATGCAAGAATTTAGTAAGTCGTTGGATGCAGAAAGGACAAAAAGATTGGCCGAACGTGCCAAGAAGCGTAACCGAGAAAGGAAAGAACAGTATGAAAGGAAAATGAAAGAAAATTCTGAAAAAGGTTTTTTTTGTTTTTATAAACTTTCAAATAACACTTTTTTGGAAGGCCAAACTAGAAACATTTTTTATTTGGAATAAATTAAATAGTAAAGACCTTTTTTGAATATGTTTAATATTACAACGACAGAAACTTTTTTATTTTATCAAAATAGACAAAATGGCCAATTGCCTCTAAATGAAACAAAGAGAATAGTAATTTTTTATTTGATCTATAAATAAGGCATAAAAGAAAAGATAAAACAATTTTTTTGAACTTTTGAAAAATTTTTAATGGAACATTCTCTAAAAAATCAAATCACGAATGCAAGTGGTGTATAAAATTATTTGAACTATAGAAATATTAGAATCAAAAGTTTGTATTGAATTATTAAAATATATTAGACATAAATTTGTCTGCTTAAAGCTTTATTCTATGTATCCAAAACTTATATCACTCTCTTGTATATATACTGGGGCGTATTTAGCGCAAAGCCCTATTGGTAGTCCTCCTTTTTGCTAAGATTTTGGCTACCCACTCTTAGCGTTGTAAAACACTCACAAATGACCCGTATAAATTTTATCTTCTTCAGTTAGAAAATTTTAAATTAGGGTTAATTAGTAAAAACCCTTTAAATTGCCATGTTTGTTATTAGTGTCGTTTGTGTTCTTTATCTTGCTTACACACTTCTTGCTATTTCTTTTTTTAGAAGTCGTTACAAAGAAAGGTCCAATGTTTCTGATTCGCAGCATTACTTCCAATCGACATATGGGCAAGTTTTACAATGAGTAAGCATCATTCTTCTTTTTGATTGATTCTCTCACGTTGACATCTGTTGTCTCAAAAGTGTCTTAATCGTAGGCACGCTTTTATCAAAACACTTTGAATTTACAGAGTTAATATTTTATCCTGTAAAAACATTATAACATGATATTTTAAATTTTTACGAAAAATTTCCAGTTTCTGAAGATATCATTTTTGGGAAAGTGTCAGGATAATTATTTTTATATATAAGGTACTTAACAAGGAGTTTTTGTTTTTTTGATGTAAAATTCAATGTGTTTCTTTATTTCTTTTGGTATCAGTTAATATTCATACGCATTATGAATTTTTCTAAAAAATTATTTTAAATTAAAAAAAAAAGAATGCACATTTTATAACTTTAAAATTAAAATTTATAATTAATTGCCTATAATCTTTTGTATCAATTAAAATAGTAAAACCAAAACATTATTTAAATTGAGTGATTTTTTAGTTAAAAACAAAGTTTTTTTTCCAAATTTTGTATTATAATAAAATCTTGATATAGCGGGAATTTTAAGCAACCCAGTTTTGACTGATAAAATCTCTTTGTTATAACGCAGATTCGTTATAAGTGGAGAGTGTTGTCAAATATCGCATATGCCGATTTTCGTGTATCGGATCAATTGAGATGTTTTTTCTACAAAATCCTACGTAACCTCAAACATTATTCTTCTATTGTCTTTATTTGTAACTTCTGTGTGTGTATCTTATAACCAATTTTAGCATTATAAAGAACTAAATCTCAATCTTTTTTTAGGGAACCGAACAGAATGTCTAATTTTGCTAGAGGAACCAACGTCACTTTTTCTCAGAACAGGTATTTATTTTCTCTTCCATTTGAATTCCTATGTATGTATCGCAGACGACTCGGGTTGCAATTCTGAAACCAAAATCCACCAAAAATCAACTCCTACCCAAACTGAGCCAGCATCCTTTGATTTTAGTATAACCAACCCAAACTCAACTGTTGGTAGGTTTAACCCATAATTCAAATGAACTAGCGTAATGGGTTGTAATTCAAGAAAAATTTCCATCAACTCTTTCTCTCACTTGTTACTTGTGTTTCACAGATATACCCGCAATTTATCCGTATTATTCATTTTTGCCAATATATTGGCTTGCGTATCATTAATTGGAAGCTTACATGTCGTTAATATCAGTTGGTACAGTACAATTTCTCTAACGTTGTCGCAGTACATTACTTTCGTTTTTCTCAACTTCTATGAATATTGTAAATATTGCAAGAGAATTTAATTTATCATATGTGTTATTAAATTTTTTCTTAGCCCAAGGCTGCGAGACACATTAACAGCGCGGACTTTGTTTATTTTGAAAAAAATGACAGAAAAGTTTCAAATTTAAAAAGCTAAACTGAAAAAGAAAATATTTGATTAGTATTAATTCCATAATCACATATGTTATAGCATAGGACATATATCACTTAAAATATGCTGTCCTGCCTTTAATAATAATAATAATAGCCTAACTTCTTTGCAATTAAAGTATTGTGGTCGAAACCTTTCTTCGATAAAGTTGTCTCGCTTTTTCTATTGTAGACAAACTACTTAATGGAAAATTAAGTAGCGCGCATTCTACTCGATGCATACCCTTTGAAATTTAGTTAACTTAAAATATTCGCTTTAAATATCTTATGTAATGTATAAATGCATGCCTTACTACATATCGCTTTGGACCAATTTTCGTGTCGCTGGACCCTACTTCATCCACCGCTTGAATTAACACACTGGAATCAACAACTGACCCTCTAACTAAAGGGAATCATGAAAAGGTATCTTATTGATGGCGAAAAAACACAGACTGGCCATTTTGCGGCATGTGGTCGTTAATAGAGCCAGTTATTAAAACAAGTTTCCTCTTATTTTTAATAAGATAAAGTCTAGGATGTACACAATAGATGCATTGTGCCGCGGGATCCAATATAACAAGCTCAGTTTCTTGGCTTCCATTTTTTATGGTTGTATAACACGTGTTCCAGTAGATCCTTTAGAACACGCTTTCATGGCTTGGACCGCTCTATGTTTGTTATAAAGAATCTACTGTGTAAAGCAGAGGTCAAATGTTTAGCAAAATCTTTTAGCGTAAACATCCAAATATTAATTGAAAATAAGTTGCTTCAAGTGTTTTTGATAGAATAAAAATTTTAGTTTGCTAGTGCCATGCCTGTTATTGAACAACGTGAATTATTTTTAAAACATCGATCGGGCATTTTAGACTTTACTTTGATTGTATATAAAATTTAAATGTGTAAGTAAGTGTATCAAAGTTTTAAATGATGATACCAAAAGCATAATGGTAATGTCCAAAAATAAGCGCTTTAGAGAGAACCGTGTAGAGCTAAACATTTCGAAAAATGTTTACTAATGATTTTGCATCATAAGTATAGTGCATAAATGCAATTATCCATTGCCTGTCTTCAATAGCATGGCGGACAAAAATGTGATTTTTAAGAGTAATTCAACCTGAAATATGGATGCGTTTGTCTTACACTGCTACTTTTAACAGTAGATCTCTACAAAATCTATTTTTGTTATAACATCCTTTGTTCAGTCTTTTCATCACAACGCAGAATTGCACCATTGGTGTCGAACTTTGGGCAAAGAAGTCTTGACTCTGAATCGAAACCAAGAACTTGTGGTATCGAAGTCAAATGGCTAGCCAACGTAACTCACGCCGCCATTGATGTCGATAAAATAATCCAAAGTTAAAAATTAGAAAACCCTAAATCTTTTTTCTATGTTATATTTTTATATACGCCAAAAAATCTTTGCCGTAAAAGCAAAATAAAGAAGTATAGTTAAAATGAAAGGAACCTCGCAACATTTGGCAAATTTATCTCCAAATTGGCAACCCTGCGATCCAGTTGTTTTCTTCATGTATGGGAAAATTGCATAATTGTCTACGAGACCATGGGTCTTTTTAAAATATTTTCAATTGTTTCACCCTTTTACGCATCTATCTTTGTCTATTTTATGTGTTTGATTGAATTTATTTTTAAAAACACTTTATTTTGAAGAATATTTGTTTGCGTTCTCTCCGCCTCTAAATTCGTATGTTTCAGGCGAAATGATGGCAGAGGATTCGCTCCCAGGACAAACACTTTTCCTCCAAGGCCATATGGTGTTTCCTTTTCAAGCGTTGGAAAGTCCACTTCATATTTTGCCAACGCTGATGATGATGGCCACACTGAAAGAAGAAATGAACGAAATCCAAATCCAGGGTAATTCTTTTTACATCTATTTTTCTGCCATTTTCGTCGTTTTTTGATTTTGAGATGTCACTAAGATCGTCTTATTTTTGTTATAGTGTGCGTAAGAAAAAAAACTTCTTCATATGACATTTTAATTGAAAGCCGTGTTTCACCTCGGAATGTTATTTGATCAAAGTTAGCTTGATTTTGTCTAGTTAAATGGGTAGAGAGATATTAAATCCTAAAAAGTCTTTTTCCACAGCAACTACTCATGTGATCAGTGATATAGAGTCTATAAAAAATTTTGTCTTCTATTTTTGCAGTTGGATTCGTATTTTTTTGAGTATTTGGAGATGGAGTAGGTTATTTTCCCCTCTGATTTCAGGAACCTTGGTTATACTTTCTCAAATGGCATTCAGCTGTCCTTTTTATTTGCTGAGTAGTAGTTCACCTGAAACTTTTGAAAGAGGTTTCTTGCTTTGACATATCATCTTTGTATTCAAGTTAAGTGAATTAAGTTAATAAAAGAAGTATTAAACCTAAGAACGTGAACATATTCTTTTTGTTTATGATAAACGAGAGATCATTTTTATCTCACTTTCCACATTTGTAAGTTTCTTCTACTAACAAACTAATTATATCATCCAAAAAATCTGTGTATAATCCAAATTCATCATACGACAAAAGAAAAGAATGCAAATTTAATAAGTCTTTTCCGATGAAGTAGGAATTTTTTTTTCATTTTTCAATTTTACTCTTCATCTACAATTCTTTCAAATCCAGACTCTTCATTTACAAAAACATCCAATTCACCTCATTTTCAGGTGGCCCAGTTATAACAATATTAGTAGCTTGAGTTGATTTACTTTCAAACACTTTTATTGCTTCTCTCAAATATCGATAATGTTTACTTTTGCTATAAAATAACTCCGGGTCCATTTTAAAAACGTGGAGAATATCAATTGCAAAAATTAAATAAAAAATGATCAAACTAAAAATAAAAAAAATATTAGAATATGATATATTCAAATTTTTAAAACATTTTATTATTATTTGATATGTCTTGTTGTTGTTGTTGTTGTTAGCCTCCAGATTATACTATCTCTATATGAGTATTGAGTATAGAGATTTAAGTGTGAGTAGGGTGGTTAGATGCTTAAAATTTAAGGGTGAGTAGGGTTGGTTAGATGCTGGATTCGATAACTCAAGGTCTTTGGTTCGATCCCGCATCAAGCCTACTTTGCTCATAGTTCGATACCAACGGCGCAATTGTGCCTTCTCGATGAAAACACCCTATGGTACCTTTACCTATATGAGTATACTATATCAGTTCAAAACAAAGCTTTGTTTAAACTGAGAGACTATTTCCATTAAAACAAGTACTCTCAGGGAAAAGTTTTGATATGTCTTATTTAATAGTTAAAAAGTCAATATTTTTATCATTTGTAGACACTTGGCTAAAACGGGTTTGTAACCTATTTTAGGATTTTAAAGAACTAAACCTCAAGCGTTGTGATCACAAACGAAATTTTCATCTATATTTTCTAATCTTGGAACTAAAGATTTTGCGACACATTTTTAAAATTAAAAATTATTGATTTTAAAAATATAAAAACCGAAATTATTTTAAATGCAATGTATAAATTTTGATAAAACTATTAGTATTATGTCAAAAATTACGAATGTTTAATTATTATAAGAATGAATTATTCCTGATGATAGTCCCTTTAAATGAGCTTTTAACTTTTTATTTAATATCTACAAAGAGTTCTCTTAACGTATTGTGATTGGTTGTTTCGTTTGTCCATTACAATTTTAAATATATATATAAAGTGTAGTGTATACAATTTCAATGTCCTATATCTCTTTTAGTGACAAAATGGGTGGCTTTCAAAGAGGAAACAAATTTCCACGCTATCAAAACAGGTAAGCATCACATTACACTTAGAATGTTTTAGCAATTTATTTATGAAATCTTTTTCTCTGTATCGTGCCAATTCTTCATTGTATAATATTTTTCTTTAAAATCACAAATCGGCTGAATGAAATTTTGTAGGAAAGAGAATCTTTATGTAAATATTTTGGCCGTGGTAAATTGACCTATACGGATTTACATAACATGAATTAAAAACAAATTTTTTCACCATGTGCAATTTTACGGATGTAAAAAAATCTCTTCTAGACTTTAATATTAAAGATTTTTGAGAACTAACATAAAATTTATTTTGTTTTCTACCCGCCTTTAAATTCGTATGTTTCAGGCGAAATGATGGCAGAGGATTCGCTCCGAGGAAAAAGACTTTTCCACCAAAGCCATATGGTGTTTCCTTTTCAAGCTTTGGAAAGTCCACTTCATATTCTGCCAATGCTGATGGTGATGGATACACTGATCCAAATCCGGTGTATTTCTTTTTAGATCTATTTTCTTCAGTCGTTTTTTTGATTTTGAGATGTCACTAAGATCGTCTTATTTTTGTTATAGTGTGCGTAATAAAAACTTCTTAATATGACATTTTAATTGAGAGCCGTGTTCCCCTCGGAATGTTATTTGATCAAGATTAGCTCGATTTTGCCTAGTTAAATGGTTATACAGATATTAGGATGGATAAGGTCTTTTTCCGCGGCAACTACTCACGTGTCTAATATCAGTAAAGTCCATAAAAAATTTTCTTCCATTTCTGTCTTCTATCATTTTGAGTTAAAAACATCCAATTTTCTTTATCAGAGCCTGGGTTTTGGAATGGAATTAGTATTTTTTGAGTATTTGGAGATTGACTAGGATATTTTTCACTAAATATTTTCAAATGTGTAATGATAACTACAAAAATCTATATTATGCTACCTTTTTAGAGAAAGTAATTCATATCCGTCCAGCAATCATGCCAGAGTGGGAGGTAATTTCTTATTTCATCTTCTTTGATCGTAACAATATGCACATATGGTATTTGTTGCGAATTGTGAAGGTCGGGGTAGAACTCGAAAAACTAAATAACTTAAAATCCCTGAATTTAAGAGAGTGAAGACTTTATGGCGGCTTCCAATGCAACACGGAATCAAAACAGCGCAGCCCAAGAAGAAAAAGATAATGAAGGTACCTGGCTGCCAATCAAACCAAAGCGCAGATGAGCGCAAAACTTTGTTAATAACCAATCTCTTCTCTTCACTATTTTGCATTTAAACTTCTCTTTTAACTTTTATCTCTAATGTTTTTCTTCTTAATCTCTCTCTTTGCTACAGAAATTCCTTCTACTTTATATCCATTTTAAGAAATAAATCGCATCTTAATTCTTTTGTCTTTTAGTAGCGTAGAGTGGAATCAAATTCTAATAGTTATTTTTTCTTAGGTTTTATATCTTGAACAGGTAAAAAAAGTTCAGAATAAAGTAAGCCTAGGATATTGTCATGCCCTTCAAGTGTGGAAACGAGTGAGTCTTTTGGTCTACATTCCATGATCACGTATATCAATTTGCTTATCATCATATGGACTCTTATCTCATATGATACCTCTTCAACATACAACAACGCCCTCTTAAAACAAAATTATTCTAATCTTAACCTTAATAATTTTTTCAGTTTAACGCCATCTTTGAAATTTTTGTTCAGTTATTTCCAAAATTAGTATTTTAGTGGTTGAGTTTATATGTGACTGAATATCAGCATTTTACTACTAAAATAATGTGTATATTTCATATCATTTTGAACATTTACATGGAAGTTTTCAATTTGTTTTTTATGATAAATTTTTGTTAATTGACGTTTGAAGTTTGAATGCGGAAAAGAATAACGTCCGTCAGGATGAATTTCCTCTAAATTTCACCATCTGTTCATTTATAGCCATAAATTTTTTCGAGAACGAAACTTTAAAAACTTTGAAGAAATTTTGTCTTTGTGATCTTACAATTTGTCAAAACATAGAAAAATATAGATAAGTTGGAACGTATCACGTCCTATACAACATCTCAAAAAATATTTCCATGTACTTTTCAGAAAATAAAAACTAGTATCCCTTTTCTGTCCTTCTGATATAAATTGTGGAATCAAAATATGAAAGGTCTTTTATTTCAAATTTATGATTGTGGTATTTTATACCAAAGCTGAAACAAAAAAACATTTGAATATTTTCACAAAAATAAAAACTTAATTCATATTGCTTCTTTGTGGCAATATAATTTATACACATAAAAATATGCGGCTATGAATATATAGAAGTAGAGCACTGAATGAATGTGGTTAAGACCTGTTTAGCTAATGCCCGGCTTGCCCAATGTGCCGGTATACATTTAAAAATGGCAGATATGGACTGGTTTAAAAATTTACATTCATGAATAGAGTTCTTCCACAGACATCACACTATATCCTGCTTAACATAATTTCAGTGAATAATGAATTCATTATTATTTTTTTAGTTGTCTATATCGCATCCAAAGAAAAAATAATATTCCATAGCTGGACAGATGGAAAGGATAGATACAATCAGGAATCGAACGCACACCATCTGGATCGATGCCCCACGTTCCTACCACTAGGTCATCTGCCGACAAAAGTCATTTTAAATGTAGACAACTTAAAAAATATTTTTAAATAGACAATGCAAGTAAAGTAGCCAAACTCAATTTCTTTCATAAGTTGACATATCAGCAATTTGAAATAAAACATTCAATCATAACGACAATAACATAATCCAATGTTAGAAGTCAAAGGCAAAACGCTTACCTTAAAGTACCAATTAGAAATCGGGATAAAAGTTGTGCTCCTCACAAAGTGTTCAAAATCTGCTTGGAAACTTTAGGATCCTGGTCTCAAAGAAGGAATCGTATACCTGCATTTACAAATACATTTGGTAACATTCTTTTTTGTTCCAAAATGGCCAAACAAGAGACAAAATAATTTTTGGATCGTTTACCATCTAAAATGTTTTACTTAGTAGTGGCTTCATTTAAGAGTAAACATCACTTTTCTCATTTTACCGCCAACTCCTTGATAATTCAATCAATCTTTGTTCCACAATGGGAGATGTGAAATTTTTTACATATGCCAAATATGTTCCATCGTGTAATTATAAAAATAAAACCGTTTTTCAAATCATCCGTTTCAAAGATTTAAAATAATTTCAGTTTTTATATTTTTAAAATCAATAATTTTTAGTTTCAAACATTTAAAATAATTTCGGTTTTTTTATTTTTAAAATCAATAATTTTTAATTTTAAAAATGTGTTGCAAAATCTTTAGTTCCAAGATTAGAAAATATAAATGAAAATTTCGTTTGTGATCACAACGCTTGAGGTTTAGTTGTTTAAAATCCTAAAATAGGTTACAAACCCGTTTTAGCCAAGTGTCTACAAATGTAGACCTTTATTTTAAATATGACTTAATCAAAAAAAGTGATATTTTTAAGAATTTTTTTTGTTTTATTATAATAATAGATTTTTACTACCACGAATATTTTAATTATTGAAAAAGTAAGAGCAATATAAATTCCACATTTTTTTAAATTTCTTTAAAATTTAGACTAATGATAAAAATGTTGACTTTTTAAACTATTAAATAAGACATATCAAAATGTTTCCCTGAGACTACTTGCTTTTATGGAAATACTCTCTCAGTTTAAACAAAGCTCATCGAGAAGGCACAATTGTGCCGCTTGTATCTGACTATGAGAAAGTTGGCTTGATGCGGGATCGAATCCAAGACCTTAAATTATCGAAACCCAGTATCTAACCAACCTTACTCACGCCTCCAAGAGTAAGATATTATTCTTTAAAATTTAAGTTTATTGTCTTTAACTTTTTTATAATTTGTGCTTTTTCCAAAAAAATTGTCAAATATGTACATATGATTAAGCAAAGAGATATGTGTTCAAAAGCAATACCTCTAATATTATAGGAAAAGTGATGTGGCTCATTTATAAACATTTCGATATTTCAATGTATACTTCCAAGAATTACAGCAAATCATTCAAAATATTTGCCTAAATATTCCAGTATTTTCGTTTTTAATAAGATTATGGGTTAGAGAGAGCGAGTACATATACTCTTTTGTCAAGTTTTTGAAAATCAATCAAAAAGAATTTTTAGAGCGGTATCCATGACAAAAGTTGAATTAGAACGCTCCTTCTAAGAACTTCAAACATGAAAGATTTTCATGCATAAAAATTAATAAGTTTTCAGAATTGAAAAAAAATATTCGATTTATTATTCGTTCGATTTTGGTATAGCTTTAATTTTGTATTTTTATTTCTCTACCCTGTTATTGTGTTCTAAATGATTTTTTCTTTTCAGTTATATCAGCCACACAAGCCTTTGAATGAATATGTAAAACTGTTTTGTATGCAATATAAGTTCCATTTTTAGAACTTGTCTTATTTTAAGTTCTATTGACATGCAAATTATGTAGGAAAGTATTAGCTACGTTTATAAAAATATTTTGATGCGGCACTAATATCCCATCACGTCATAAACGAAAACATTTTAATTCTACAGGCAAGATCTGTGATCGCCAAACTTTTTCCTATAGAAAAATTTGTGTTTTTTTACCAAGTTAATTTATTTTATGCTGAAGAATATAGAATTGTAATTTTTTCAACTTTCTTTTTATTTTTTATCTAAAACAAAATGTAAGGATATCACATTTAAATTGACTTGTACAAAATGTTTTGAATAGTAACACCCGAGTAATTAAATTTTAGCACTAAAAAGTATTTGTTTTTGAGATAAGAACTTTTTCTGTATTTCAATTTAAGGGTGCGAAAAATCTAACTTAAACTAACTAGTTAAATATATATAGGTAGTGCCGGTTAAACACTCGCCTTTAACCGGCACTTTCTTACCAGAAAAAATGGCGAGAGTTATCTACGTAAACATAATTTAAGCAAGAAAAAAAAACTTTGAAAAGTGTGTGAAAGAAAATAGGCAAACGTCTTATGCAGCATATACCTTAATCCCTTGAAAATGATTTCTTTATTTTTATCTCATATAATAAATATTCTCTTTTTGAAGCTCAATGTTTTTAAAGTTACGAAACGGATTATCTACACATGTTAGGTATGCTACTTAAAATAACTTATAATTGGAAAGCAATTAGACTTTTTAGATATCTCTTTTTGAACATTAGTGTTTAGGGTAGATATAATATACCTAAAAAACGAACAAATCAACCCTAACCACCAAAAGAACCTTCTTTTAAGTTTTTTTAATAAATTATACTTTTGCTTCTCTAATTTTTTATGACTTCACTTGAAATATGTGTTCAATTAAAATATATATCATTGAATGAGTTAAAATGCAAAATATTCTATCCAATTTGGATATAAATTGAAGCGCAATATATGTTCATTAAGATCTTGTCCCGCTTTGAAATAAATTTTATCAGTGATTAGCGCCAAAACTTTCTGTTATAAGCTTGCGACTTTCATCGTTTAAAATAAAAAGTTCTAGAAATAATTCTGATATGTACGAAATAATAAAAGAAAACACTTCAAAAATGGATCAAACAACGTTATTATCGTATGCCGAATATATATATCTTCTAATATATGTGTAGTAGGAACAAATAAATTTTTTCTTTCTCCATTTAAATTCATTTATTACTCAAATCGTCCTAGTATTGATCTTGTTTTTTTTGCAATTATTTAATTAACTTTTGTTTTTGCCAATGACTTTGATTTTTTGTTCTGCTTTTTTTCGGCATAAAGATCGCGTCCTAACCTCTGGTATTCGATGCTTCATGAAGCTCACTGTCAGAAAAAGCATAAAACTTCAAAATTGATTTGTTTTCACGTTCGTTTAAGGAGTATGTGGCCTTAATTTCATCGCTCAAGAGTAAAAAATTTTCGTCCTCCACTTTTCATGTAAGGAAAGTCATTCCGGGCATAAAGCTTAGCGATTATCAAATGAATTCAAACAACTCAAATCAAAATAATTACAGAAGACTGCTCTTGTCCATCTTCTGCAAGACTTGTAACTTCTGTATTGTTAATCATTCTGTTAGCCACATCAACCCTACTTTTATATCTTTATATAAAACTTTTATAGATCAAATATTTTATATAAATTTTTTATATAAAATATTTGATAAAACTTTTATAGATCAAATAATGTGCAAACAAATAGAAAAAATTTTATGAATCTATCTGTTCATTTTTCTTTGATATCTTCACACCAAAGTTCAACTAACACGATAATATATTATCTTATTTTGTGTATATTTCAGTATTTTACTTAATACTTAAATATAATTAAGTTTAACTTACAAAATTTAACCTTCCACTAAAGGTTCTGGATTACAAGCATCAGAAGGAGTCCCCACTCTTCTTTTATGCTGAGAGGAAAGGATCTAAATGAATTTAAGTTCTTTCTTCCTGTTTTCTTGGAAATAAATTTGATCGATTTAAATTTTTTATTTCATTTTTCCATTTTAAATATTTTAACTTTTAATTTATGTTTAAACAACACAAAATTTTGGGGCATTTTTAATAACATTTTGGAAAAATCATCTTGTCTCAATACAAACCGAAAAAACAACATAAAATAATAAACTTTGTAGTCAACGACTCAAAAAAGATAAATTAAATAGATTTATGTGTGTCAAATTAAAATTAAATTTAATGTAATTATTATTTGTTCCTTCAGGACAGGACAACCCTAAAATAAATTTCAAATTTTAGTTAAGTGTTTAAATGATTCAAGTGAGATCAAATAATGTGCGAAGAAACAGAAAAAAATTGTATGAATCTATCTGTTCATTTTTCTTTGATATCTTCACACCAAAGTTCAACTAACACGATAGTCTACTTGATAGCAACACGATAGCTAACACAATAGTCTTACTTGATGTATATTTATATATATCTACTTGGGTAGGGAAGTTTTTTTTAAATAGAACCTCACATTTATAAATATTTGACTACAGTATTAATTTATAGTTTAAAACATAATGTAAATAATAGGTTATAACATTTAAATTATAAGGTAGGGGTGTTTTCATCGAAAGGAAAGCAAGCTTGATGCCGCATTGAACCCAGTATCTTGAGTTATCGAATCCAGCATCTAACCAACCCTGTACTCAGCCCCTTTTGATAGCATTGGCATTATTTAAATGAAAACCAATACAAAGTAAGTGAATTTAAAAATGAAAACAAGACAAAAACTATAAGTTACTTCATTTGAAGGAAATTTTGGCTCGGTGTAAAACGACATACTTTTTTTAAAGGTTCCCTTTATCGATATGGAGCATCATAAAAACTTGTAATAATTTATTTATGTTTGTTGTAAGCTCACGTATAACTTATTTATTTTGAATTTAATTTAAAGCAGCAATCACTCACTTTCATTTTAACTTTGAAGTTTCGAGACATCTTTTTTTGAAAATAGCAACTCCGCAAACTCCAAAAAGCCAACTTGATATTCTTTATCCTGGCAAAACTTTTCTTGAAAGAACTTCTGTATCCTTTCGTTCTTCTTGCTAGGACTCAGTGTATTGATGAAGGATTGAAACTCGTTCTTGCTGAGCAAATCGTCATTGTTTGTGTCAATTTTTGTGAATTGAGAAAGGATGGTCACTTTGGCGAACTCAGGATCTCCATTTTCGTACATCAATTTCAAGAATTCGCAAAACTCCAAGCCTTTATCCTCATTTTCGTCGTATTTCGTGAGAGTGGCTTTGCAATTGAACTTGCTCTCCCTGATGTTCAAGAACTTCAAAATGCGAGCCAATTCGCGTCCTCGTATCGAGCCGTCACCATTCAAATCAAAAGCTTGAAAAATTTTTCGATAATTCAAAATTTGTTCTGCATTCATCTCTCAAAAATAGAAATTCAATTTTTCAAGCAATTCTATGCGTGCATGCGTACAAAATTCGCATTTGCCTATGATGGCGTGCATGCATAATTAATTTATGCGCATGAATATTTTATTACATTTTTTGCGTGCTTTGATGAAAGTAAAGAAACATAAACGCAAAGTTCATCATCTCACTTGATTCCAAAAAGCATGTAAAAAAGGGGGTCATGATCAAATTTGAGTCGCTTTTTGAATAAAGATCCTCTAGTGCTAAGCACCCCTATTTGTATTAGCAAAAGTATATAGAAGTAGTCAAACCTGTTTAAGACAGTCGCCCTTGGGACCAGTCAAAAGCGGCTGTTTTACGCAGGTGGCGGTTTTATCAAGATTTACCTTCACTATCTGAAAAATTTATCATAGAAAATTAACACAATTTCAAAAAAATTTATCAATAAAAACATTTATTAGAATATAACAGGAAAAACGCATAAAAACATTTAATTCATTATGTATAAAAAAAATTCACTTTCTTTTAAAAAAATTCGTGATGGTTGTTTGCTTTGTATATTTTTTCATTCTTATGTTTAATGGTAATATCTTGAATGTCGAAACAATGTTTTAGCATGTCATTGTTTCCTGTTTGCAAAGCAAATTGCTTACATATTTCTAAGCAGTCTTGGACGTGAGTTAAAGAGCTTGAACGATTCTTCAACTGGCTCTTTACCATCGTCATCATCATCACCACCTGAATCCTTTTCGTTATCATGAAGAATATCTGAAGCGGAGCGATCCCAGTCAATAGCATAATTTGAGGTAGGAAGGTCATTATCAATGTGGTGAAGATTGTTGAATTGTAATCCAAATAATTCTTTGGAAGGACATTAAACTGATGAAGAAACATCATTGGTTTCTTCGAAAACATTAACGTCAATCTCCGTGCTTTGCATATCTGATGTGTTTACATTCATGAAAACCTCTGCAGTAAATCCAGCTTGAGCAAAACACTTATGAATAATGGAAGATGTCACTTCATTCCAAGCTTTATGGACCCAGTTGATAGCATCCAAAAGAGAAATTTTTCGGAGAATTTTCGGACCAGTGATGGACTCATCTTTCGCAATGTTGTCACAAACAAACTGTAGCTCTCTGTCTCTGTATTTTAGCTTCATGGCCTGTATGATGCCTTGATCCATGGGCTGAATAACTGATATTGTATTTGATGGCATAAAAACCAATTTAGCGCTAGTAAGTGTCACATGAGGGTGCGCAGGAGAACAAGACTTCTCGCTTTTGATTTTTCATTTGACAATCAAACCTTTTTATCCAATTATCAAAGATTTCACCTGTCATCCACGACTTTTTGTTTGACTTATATTTAACAGGAAGTGAATGTTTATCAATGTTTTTAAAACAACGAGGATTTTCCGATTTTCCTATCACAAGTAAAGGAAATTTCTCTCCCATCATTGAAGCAGATAAAGCAACTGTAATGCGGTCTTTAGACTGTTTACCGCCATGTGTGTTATGCCCTTTAACATGTAATGATTTGTTTCGCTGATTGATTCTGTAGAACAAGCCGGTTTCATCCATGTTAAAAATGTTTTTTGGCTCATACCCAGCACAAATGGTAGAAAGCTTTTGTTTCCAATTACAAACAACACTTTTGTCTACATCACCACTTTCCCCCGACACAGATCGAAACACAATATTATGACGCTTTACAAACTGACTTTTACTCGTCTAGTTGAAGAGTCTTGAAACCACTTTCAACTTAGTTTAGGAACTTTTTCATTTCCTGTTTTTCGCATTTTACGTTTACGATCGTTTGGAGCATTGTTTTGAAAATCATGCAAAATTTCGGCTTTTCGCTTCATAATATTTTGAACTTGATCTTTGCTGACGCTGAATGCGCCAGCCACTTTACGTGAACTTTCAATTTTTTCGTACATTTCAATCACTTTAACTTTATCTACAAGGGACAGAGTTTTTTTTATTTCCTTTATACGTTTTGATAGAAAACAATTATTATGTGATAGCTCTAAATAAAGCAAAAATATGTGATGAAGAAACTTTCATTCTAAGTAAAACAGTTGCCACGTAAATACGTATACATCATTAATTACAATTATCAATGCTGCATGAATGACATAAGGCATATGCGTGTTAGTCGTATACATGAAATCTTATTTTATCTACCACTCTACATAACTTGATACACATCGAAGATTACCGTTCATTGTTCCCTTTGAGGACCAACATTTTGAAGAGGAGATTCGTCTGCTTTCTTTTTCAATGGATTTTTATATATTCAAAGCAGGCGATTTTCATTTCTTGGGTCACTGGTGCCCCACTGGTCCTCAAAGGGTTAAAAGTGATCAAGATGTACTACTCTAGTATGGTGCGTGGCGTTCTTGTGCAAGTTTTTATTAAGATTCGGACTGCAATGTTATAAATTTTTAATGTAAATTTGATCGGGACTGTAAGAAAATGGCGCTCTTAAAGAAGTGGCGGTCTTATAGAGGTGGCGTTTAGAGCAGGTTTGACTGTAGTATCATATGTTTACAAATATTAATAGTATTAGTTGTCACACAGTATCAGTGTGTGTTCGTGTGTCGTAAGTTGACGAGAACACAATTGAAACCATCAAGGTTAAAATTTACTATAACTTCCTGGGAATATCGGCAGATGGTCTAGTGGTAAGAGCCTAGGGTCTTGATTCTGATAGTCTGGGTTCGATTCCCGATCCTGACTATCCTTACCATCTGCCGAGCTATGTAAGATTAATCTTCCCTATGGATTCGATACCGAAAAAAAATAAAATGCCTCAGCTAACTTAGCTTGAATCTCAAACTAATCAATGTCGCCTTCAGCGTTTTCACAATTTTCGTTAACTAACACATCGACCTACAAACAAATTTGTTTGACCAAACCTTTTTTTCGGTTCCAAAAATGGACCTTTTATAATTCTTTATTGTTCCTTTCTTCATCTTCTATTGCGTTAGTAAGTACATATATTAATGTATAGGCTAAAATAAAAAACCTTCTCGGTTCACGAACATTTCAGGCAACGAATGGCTTTACCGAAAGAATTAAGTTCGTAAACCAAGGTTCCAATCTGCCAACAACAGAATTCGTTTGACCCCCAATATTCACAAAAAAATGGCCTGCATTTTTTTTAATATTTTTTGCATTCACCTTACAACTTTTAATTTGAGCGAAGAAAGGCTATTCTCAGCACATTCTTTTTATGAGCAAATATTTTTTTAAATAGTTTAAACAAAAAGCATATGTCGTATTACTCATGGTGTCAAAAAAGTTATTTGCTTCATGTATGTAAATTTTATAGCAAGAGTATTTTATGAAACTTATAAGAAAAAAAGGGTTTCAAAATGAAACGTTAAGAATAGCCTAAAGAAAAGTTATAATTTACAATTGTATTAACATTAATTATACCAGATGTGTTTATTGTATATACATATAGATTCATTCATATACTAATTAACTCCGCATAACAATTAATGATACTTAAAGATTTCAAATGAGATATTAACTTAACAGAAAAACCAACAAAAATATCTTAACCAATCAAATCTCAATATTTTTATTTTAGAGAAGAAGAAGTTTATTTATCATAGAGTGAAGATAAATAAAAAATAATATAGATATGGGATATAACAAAAGATAGAATACGATATGTATTAGGATGTTTCGCAAGGCCATAAAGCCGCTTGGAGATATCCTAACTAAGGTAGGTAGGCATGGAGATTTCTAAGCACTTTCAAGCTGGAGTAGATATGCTTGCAGGTCTGCTGGAATTTAGTCTTCAAAGTGTGAGTTTAGTCTTTATGGGTCTTTCTGAAATAGAAAAGAATAATTTGGAAGATTTTCATGGCTGTAAACACTAGACTGTTTTGTAGAATGTATGGGTTAGTGATGATAATGGCTTATTTTTATTGGATATTTGGGGGAGGATTGAGTGCTTGGTTTGCAGAGAGTATTGTGGTTATGAGAAGAGAGAGATGTTTGATGAGTAATGGTTGTTGTAGAAGATCATGTAGAGAGAATGGAATATCTTTAAAAACGTAGCGGCTTTTTTCAAGGAGTTGGTGTCGGTGAGAATGGAAAATTGGACAATAAAGGAGAATATGTGTAGGTGTTTCAATGTACGGACAGCTAAAACGACAGAAAGGGTTTGAGTCTTTTTCCTAAAACAATACTTGTTGGTAGTTGATTACATGTTAAAAATATGAAAACATACGTAATTAGTGATTCTAAAAGACATAATACAGCTGTTGTATTCTCTGAAGACTCTTAGCAAAATTGCAAAAAAATTTAAATAGATTTCACCCCCCCCCCCCCCCCCCTTTTATAAGAAATTAGCCAAGCAAAGGATTGGCAATAAATAATGGAACCATCTCAATCAAAAAGATTCAATCAACTAGGGCATTTTATTTCTTCGATTGAAAACAAAAAGCGATTGAAGTGCAGAAAATGTCACAGATTAACTCAAACTATGTGTGTTAAATGAAAAGTTGGAGTCCATGTTGATTGTTTTGTGAATTATCATACAAAATAAAACCCATTTTTGGCTATAGAAAATGCAAAAACGCCAAAGTGTAAAATGTATTATGGATCAAGTATGTGTTAAAGGTCGTGTTGGTATAAATGTAAATGTTTTATAAGTTATTATAAATACCAAGGTTCGACTTTTTTAATGTTTTTTATAATAACTTTCCTTGTTTTGCCAAGTTTCTTCGTTCTTTCATCCAATTGTTTTTTCTCATCAAATGTCGTTGTGCCTAACGTATCATATATGATACGTCTATTTTTATGGAAAATAAAAATTATTTTTTATTTTTTCAAAAACAGTGGTCAATAGTTAACCAAATGCGATAAATATGTAAAGTTACGTAAAATTTTGAGGAAAAAAAATCTTTTGTCATAAGGCCTATTTTTTCTTCAAAAATACGTTGTCATTAAAGAGTTAAAATGAGTTGTGATAATGGCTTAGATGTCGGAAGTGATGTAATGGTTGAGTCAATAGATTGTTGCCACTGTTGTAGTGTAGAGTTAGTTATTTTGCCACTGTTGTAGTGTAGAGTTAGTTATTGTGTTTGTAAATGTGGAGATGGGTAAAGAAAATAGAGGTAGGATCTGTGAATCGGATATTTTTGATTTTGCAACGTAATCTACGAGGTAGTTTTACGTAACAGCTGAAATGAGCTGGGGACCAGACGATTTTTAATTCAAAGTGATTAGATAGATGAATAAGTTTGCTTGCTAATCTATAAGTTGAGTGTGAGATTTTGTTTTCAAGTTTTAGGTCATTTATTAAAGTTTGCGAGTCTGTGAAATAAGTGATATATTTGAAGGAGGTAGAAAAAGAAGTTAGATTATTAAGGAGTATGTTGCAGGATAGTAATACTGCGTGGATTTTTATTTCGTGTGCAGTGATTTCTGGATCTAGATTTGTGTGTTGGATAAGGGATGGGTTTTTTGTGTTTTGTAGGAAGAATGCCCATGCAGGTGAAGAGCGATGCTGTGATTTGGAATCGTCAGTGAAAATTGAAAGCGAACTGATAGTATTTGTTGTACGTTGGTGAGCTATAGAGTTTAGGGCAAGATATCTATGGTGACAGATGTTAGTGGTGTAAGGGGGAGACGAAGAAGGGTGGATGAGCTCGATTGGGTGATTTAATGGTAGCACTTGATAAGATGTTTTGTTAGGAGCAAACTGAATTAATAAGGAATTGTAGTACTGCAGGATGTTTGGGTTGTGTATAGGTTGGTGAAAAGATGTGGTGAGGGTGTAGAGCAGAAAGTTAATAGGTAATTTTTTAACGAGCGTTTTTTTAGATTGAGATGGAGTGGTAGCTAAATAAACGATATAAAAAAAAGTAAAAAAAAACGAAATATAAGTTATGAAAATATCATATACAACATAATTTAAATGTACAATGTGATTAGGAAGGAAAATTAGAAAAGTAAAACAAATGAAAGAATTTATATAGAGACATTACTTTTATGAACCTGACAACAAGTTTTCAAAAGTTTTCTTTTAATCCGACTTTATCAAATATTTATTCTCCTCCAATTTAAACTCTGTAACTTTGGATTTAACTTTCTCGAAATAACCATCTCTCATTATGCAAACTCTTTTATATCAAATATTTTTTGCAGTGATTTATAGGTATAAATTTGTTTAATTAATATTAATGACATAAAATATTCAATAAATTGTATTCCAAATATTTTGTTACTTTTTTACCAATATATTTAATTTCAATAAATTAAATTTTATTTCAATGATTTAAATAATTAAATGCCTTTTTAAGAATTAATTTCAATCTAATATTTTTGGTGGTGTAAAAAGTGGATAGCTCATTTTTATTTTTAAAATTTAGAGGGACTTAATTAAAAAAAAACTTTTTTAGGAAGTTTATTGACGTTATTGAAAAGAGCTTCTGTCATTTAACGAATATATATAGTTTATTTTTTTTTTTAAAATAATGTTAAAGTTTCAAAAATACTCATCTGAGATAAATCATTTTTCCTCTATCATTTATACCAGAGATGTCCTAGACGTCGATCGCGATCTACCAGTCGATCGTGAAAGGACTTCAGGTAGATCGCGAGATGTTTTATGAAAATTTTTATATGAGCAAAAATTTTATTTAAAAAAAAACTTATCCGTTTTTGTCATGTAGCACAAGATGAACGAATATACTCATTTCATTTTTTATTTTTCACACAAATATTTATCAATTAAATGAGCAAAATTTTAAATATTTTATGTTTAAAATGATTACCTTTAAACCTAATTACTTCTCAAACTGTTCAAACTGAACGAAATTTAGCAAAAAGTAGATGAAAGAAAATTAATATCTATGAAACATTGTAAACAATTTCAATGATATATTTGAATATTTATCAGGTTTTAATAATCAAATAATTTAAAAAATATATTTTCTTATTTTAATTTTTTTAAAAAAGTTTTAATTATTTATTTTAAAATAAATTTACTTTAAAAAAATTCTTCTATTTAAAAAAAATTTTTTATTGAAAAAATATTCAATTTGTTTTTAAATAAGTTATTTGTAGTAATATTTAATTACAATATTTTTCAAAATCTGCCCTATTTGCTTCTTTCAAAGTAGCTCAAGTTCTGATTAAGAATAATAATAATTCATTCAATGATGGAGAAATAGTTTAAAAGCTTTTATCGAAGCTGGTGAAGTTCTTTCCCAAAATATGAAAAACAAGTTCGAGATTATAACAAATATTAAAAATATGTCACTGTCAAGAAACACAATCATGAGAAGGACCGAAGACATTGGCCATGATATCAACCGAATTTTAAAAAAAAATTGAAAATTGTGTAGTGTTCTCTCTTCAATTGGATGAGTCAACTGATTTCGTTGGTACTGCACAGTTATGCATATTCATCAGGATGGTTTTCGAAGATATGTCAACAAAAGAAGAAGTGTTGACTATCATTCCAATGAAAGAGAGAACAAGAGGGCAGAATATTTATGATTCATTCAAGTTTTTTGTTTCATCGACTAACCTTCAACTCCATAAGTTAGTTTCATTGAATACAGATGGAGCTCCTGCGATGGTGGGTAATAAAAGTAGTTTTATCGCCCTTTGTAAAAATGATGAAAGCTTTCCAAAATTTACTGATTATCACTGTATAATTCACAATCAAGTTTTATGCTCAAAAGTTTTAAAATTCAATCCGTAGCTTCTCATTAGTCAATTCAACAGAGAACTTTTTTTACAAAGTACTTATACAATTTTTAAAGAAAAACTCAAATCGAGAAACACTGGTATATACAACTAGTTTGTTTTGTATTCTAATCTCTTTTTCTATAATAAATTCTTCTTATTCAAGACATTGTTCTAATTATGGTACTAAATTAATAAAAAATTTCTACTTCTTCAATATAACTAGCTTTAGAATCAATTTACTGATTTAAATCTTCTTTATGAATGTTAACACATGAGAAACAAATAAACTGCATATTTATAAATAAAATTATTGAATTTAGAGAATTTATTAGTTTTTAATTTTGCTTGCCTCCTTTTTATCATGGCTGACTATCTGTCGTTTTGACATTTTTCTGTAAAATATATTTAGATATTTCTTTTTTATCTTTATTCTTATTGTATTAGCTGTTTATTGAAGTTGTAATAGTTAATAAAAATAATTTTTAAAGTAGCTAAGTGTATTCATAAAACAAATCTATAATAAAGAAAAACGAGCTAAACCATTTTTTTTATCTAAGGGGTCGTTCACAATGTACGTCAACACTACCTGGGAGGGAGGATTCAAGTTGACATAGAGAGGGAGGGGGGTTGAAAAAGTTGACATCAACAGCAAGCACAGCGATTTAAAAAATAGTTAAATTTTGTTAGAAGTGAAAAAATATAATTAATGACATTTGAATTACATCATCACAACGGCGCACATGATATGCTAGATAATTAACATAAGAGAGAAAGGAGATAAAATAAACTAATAAAGCAATTTTTACTATTTTAAAATGAAACGGTCTGTTCTCAGAATAATTTCAAAATAATAGGAGGCATAAAAAATGAGATAGTTTATTTGATATTTTCAAGTTTTTATAAGCAGCAAAAGCCAACGTTGAAGTAGCTAATCCTTATAGGGTGATTTGGTAACGCTTGTATTTTTTACATTTTGTAAGGAATCATGATTTAATTAATTATGTACAGTGTTACTTACAAAAATTAACAATCGAACATTATAAAAAATATCTGCTCAAATATTAAACAAATAGAGTATTCTTGCTCTTAAACTGAATAGCTAGTCAAAATATTCATTCCCAAATAGCTATTGAAAAAAATTTCTTGACTTGAAAAAATTAAAGTTTTCAAATGTTACAAAAGTACTGATAAAGATTAAAAGTGATCTTTGTTGAAAAAAAATTTTAAAGCGAGTCTGACAATATTCATTGATATAACGTAACGATTGAAAACTATTTTTCTCTCATTTAAAAACATAAACAAATTTTCATTCTTGCAAAATGTTTGGTGTATTGATGAAACTAAATTTTTACCAAAAATCTGTGATTAATTTGAATAACTGAACTTTAGTATCATGAAAAAAGGTTCTGAAAATATTGAACTTATATTCAGCTAAAAACTAGTTTCTAATGAGATAAAATAGAATTATTTTTAATTTAACTCTAAATACAAATTAGAGAGAAGACACCTGAATGAGATAGGAGAGCTTAAACAAGAGAAGAGAGCTTGAGTGAATGATTGAGTTTTAGCAGAGAAGGCGGAAGAGAAAAACAGAGTAGGAGAAAGAAAGAGAAATAGAATCACTGTGACAGAAGATGAGAAAATCTAGTGGATCATGAACATGTGTTTGCTCAAAAATACTACAAAGAGGAGCGCCACTGTGATAAACATTGCTTACTTATTGTGTGCATATTGAAGCAATCTATTATTATTATTATATAGCTCTCACATCATTTGTAAAATACTTTTCATATGAATTTCAGAGCAGCTTGGCATGAGATGTTTGATTGGAAAGATTGTATTCCCTCTTTTATTCTCTTATCTTACATTATCATGTATGGAATTCTGTCCTACCCAAACTAAAGTACATGTATACCTCGTTTTACGAACACCCTCTTTACGATATTATCCGAATTTGACACTTTATTACAATTTAAAAAAAACACGAAATAATTTATTCAAAACTGATATAAACTTGGTTATCTTTAACGCATGGGTTCTTAACCTTTTTCAGTCATTGACCCCTTTAAGAAGTCGATGAAATGTTTGGACTCCCTAAAAGCAAATTTTGCTTAAAAGTCATAAAAATAACTTTGCATGCATTTTTATTGATATGAATTATTTGCGCTTAAATTCAGGTAGCGAAGCCAATTTTACTTAAATTCAAGGAGAAAAGGCATAAAGCCACTGCTTGAAATTTATTCAAACTTTAAAAGTTAGCTTTTTGTTTAAGTTATTATTACACGTATAATTTTTATTTTTACATGTACAAATTGTTTAGTTTCACTTATTTTAAGTTTTTTTACAAAAATAAAAAACTGTCCACAGACCCCCTGAGACCCAGCCATCCACCCCTTATGGGTCTGTGGACCCCAGGTTAACCCTTTGAAACCTATTTTTTTTTTTTTAACTATTTTTGCTTCCTCAAATAAAATAAAAAAGTTTTTTTATTTTATTTTTGTAATCTTTTTTTGCCACAATCCTAATGTTCCCATATATGGTGCAGTAAGCAAAAAATAAACTCAAAATAATTTATTCAAAACTAAAAAAACAAACTTTATTAAAACAGCTAAACTTATAATAAGTTAGCTTTATAATAAAAAAAAGTCTTTATAATAAGCTAAACTTTATTTTAGCTTTATTGTATGCCAACCATGCCACTCTTCAAAGCAACGATCATGACAATCAATACAACATTTGAGACAACCTTCTCTTGTGTTTTTTACATAGACTGGATCTTTTTTGTTTTTCTAAAGAACTTTAATGATCGGTATTTGGTAAGACAGGGTGTCTACCAAATTTCCAAAATGAAATTCAAGAGGTTTTTAAGAGGTTTTCAAGAGTAATATGAAAATTTTTAAGGGTGAGAATTCTTTTAAAATTGAAAGATAAACCTAGTCTTTAATAGATTAGATTAAATTAGAATAAATTTATTTAAAATAAAGATGAACATAGGCACATAACAAGGAGAACACATCATAGATAGAAAAATTTTTTTTTTTTTTTTAGTTGAAATAAATAAATCACAGGTAAACACAATACAAAAGATTATAAGCACATTTCAATACATTTATTTTTTACAGAAATAAAAGTAACACATTTACACAAACGTTTCTATAATATATACTGCTACACATATGTGAAAAAATGTTTATATAAATTCTGATAATAATAAATAAACAAATAAAACTTTTGTTACTAACACTTAAAAGAGAAGAGAAGAAAAAAAATCAAAAGCCAAAAAATGGCCGCTTCTAGATTTTTTTCCTTTTTTTTTTTTTTTTTTTTTTTTAGATTAGAATATCTAAAAAAAGAAATTTTCTTAATTTTTATCAAATTATGCACATACGAAACTAAAAGTAAGGGGAGCCAACGATATATTTAAAAAGAATAAATATTTTTTGATTTGAACATTTTTCGATTCTTTGATTATTCGACAAATATAATATTTAAAATCGTGCAAATTGCAAAGTATAGGTAATAACTTTGGTAACATCGTATGAGGTAGCAAAATATGAACAGAAAGTTTGATATTTTTTGATTTTTTAAAGAATATTTTTCGATTCTTTGATATGAATTATCGCGGTATACAGGTTGAAGATGAACCATCGTAGTATACAGGTATAATGTTTATAGGTAATTACTTATGTAGCATCGTCTCCCCGAATGAGGTATATCAAATCTTACATCTAGCAGAATGTGAACAGAAAGTTGAACATTGTCTCCCTAGTTATTTGTACATGGAATAAAAACCATCGTAGTATACAGGTTGAAGATGAATCATTGTAGTATATAGTTTGGAGATGAATCATCGTAGAATACAGGTTGGAGAAGAATCATCGTAATATACGGGTTGGAGATCTATATCTATGTTTTTATAAATGGGTAATCTATGTTTTTCTAAATATTAGTGAAATTCAAGAGGTTTTTAAGGTTTTCAATGTTTTCAAGAGGTTTTTTCAAAATTAAGAGGTTTTCAATGTTTTCAGGGTTGGTAGACACCCTGAAGAGCGTGTTCGTTATCAGATAGATAAGTTCGACATGAAATACTTGAAAACTTAAGAAATCAAACAGGCATGAAGAAGTATACTAAAAAATTCCGTTTTGTGAGGTTATGATTTCTAGACGTTTTGGTTTTCGCACCTTTTGATTTCGGACGTTTTGACTATGAACCGTTTTGAATCATTGTTATCAAAACCTTTTCCAATATTTAAAAATGTCTCTTCTGAATCTTCAAAATTTTCAGTTACATATGCTCCAAAATTTATTCGAAAATCTGTTAAGGCTTTTGACTGAGCAATGCCTTGTTTTGAACTGATAGATTATACTCATATAAAGATAGTATAATCTAGGGGCGAACAACAACAACAACTGAGCCGGTGATAAATGTTTTATACCAGTATCTCTTCTTCACCGCTGACCTCATCAGAAAGTAAACCATCATTTGGTGGTTTCAGAAAAACATCTGCACTCACAAAATTTTCTGTTTTTAATATGTCATAAACTTCTTCAGCAGTGAAACTAAAAAAACAAATATTTACATTAATATATTATATATTATTATTAATATAATGTTCAGAAGATAACAAAAATAATTTTAGTAAAATATAGTAACTAGCAAAATATTCAAAAAAAAAATAAAAAATTTGGAAATTATTTTTTGAATTTACCAAAAAAGTGCTTCAACAAATGTAAAAAAATATAAATAGATTTAACATTTTTTTATATTTTTTTTTATAAAAAAGCTTCATACACTAAAAAAATGATTGTAATTTGTAGAAGTAAATCTATGTATGCATTTTTAAATATATATATATATCCGGTTTTACAGCTGCTGTTCAATTCGTTTTAAATGAGGTTTATTTTATGCTCTCATACCGGGTGCAGTAGGCATAAATGGGTTAAGAACCACTGCAGAAAATTTGTTCACTAAATTAATAATTTCAACACCAACTCTTCGCTTCTCACTTGGACTAAAGAAAGTTCACTTAATATGCTTACAAAAATTAAACTTCTTTTTTCTTTATTTAAAACACTTAAAAAAATGTGAATTTACCTGCCCAAAGGTGTTGCCAGCCTTTAACCCATTTAAGACCAAGCAAAGCAGACGATATCTAAAAAAAACGCAGACGATTTATATTCAAAGTCATTGAAAAAAGCAGACGAAGATGAAATGACTTATGTTCCAAAATAGGAACATTGGCCGTAAATGGGTTAATGTCAAGGGGGATAACTTTATGCATCGAAACTAGTTTTCCTTCGGGGTCCAATCTCTCTCTTCACTGCTTATGAACAGGAATCATGTAAATTTTAATGTACTTCTGTTCAGCTTACTATTAATTCTATAAAATTAAGATTTATGGGTGCTTTCTCTTCAAAAAATTTCAGTGAAGAATCTAAACCTGTTCAAAAAAGTGGTGAGCAAAAGAAATTGAAACCGTGCTGTTCTTGCCCAGAAACGAGAGAGAAGAGAGATATTTGTGTCGTTGAAAACGGTAATAGCATCACAACTCCTTGCTTGCAATTATAACCGATTTCAATTTATCACAGCTTTTTTCCAACTTTTATTTTACTTTTTCTTAGGTGAAGAGAATTGTTCGAGTGAAATTGAAGATCATAAAAAGTGTATGCGAGATTTGGGCTTTCAAATCTAACACTTATTCTCCTAAATCCAAATCCACACCGTTTTTAAATTCCATTTCTTCCTCCCTATATTCATTACAAAGAGAATGACAGTTTTCCATGATGAAGTAGAGATAGAAGACTTTGAATTTGATGAAGAATGTGAAACCTACTTTTATCCGTGTCCTTGCGGCGATCGCTTTCAAATCACTTTGGAGGATCTTCAGAGTGGAGAGGATGTTGCTGAATGCCCCAGTTGCTCCCTCCTCATAAAAGTGATCTACAATTTGGAGGATTTCTTCGTTTCCGAAAAAATTTCTTTTGCTGCCAAAGCTGTTGAAGCTTAACACTTTTAATAAAGATTAAGTGCTTTGAGTTTACGTATTCTTCCCATTGCTATTTTTTTTAGGTAAATACGTAATTTCTTTTTCATGTTCTATTTAACCCATTTACGGCCAATGTTCCTATTTTGGAACATAAGTAATTTCATCTTCGCCTGCTTTTTTCAATGACTTTGAATATAAATCGTCTGCGTTTTTTAGATATCGTCTGCTTTGCTTGGCCTTAAATGGGTTAACATCCTCTTATTATCTTCACTTCTGTAGTTGAAACGGGAAGTAAGACTTGCTTTACATACTTTAAGTTCTTAAGCATACTACTCTAGCGACGAATTATGATTACACAATGTTCTACATAAATGGTCACCTGTTTAATCCTTTGACGACCAGTGTGACACTGTTGTATGATCCTTTAGGAGACTAGGGTTTACTCCCCGTTCCAAAATTTTGAGAGCTGTCTTGGGACCGAAAAATATTTCCGGTTCCAAGACTAGGCTAGTTGCAAGTGATATTAACCCATTTACGGCCAATGTTCCTATTTTGGAACATAAGTAATTTCATCTTCGTCTGCGTTTTTTTAGATATCGTCTGCTTTGCTTGGCCTTAAATGGGTTAAAGAAAGAAGATTTTAAGTAAATGAAGTGCAGCGCACTATCTGTGCCAAAATGCGTTAACCCAAATGGCTTGAGGAATACTATAATGAAAGAGGTAATAATCTTCAATCTCCCAGCACCTCAAATTAGCATTCGCTTTGCTCCTTTGTTTTTCAATGATGATATTTCTAACACTTGAATTTTCCTATGTTAAACCTAATTCATTTCAATGACTAGAAATTTTATGCAGTTTATGAGAAAAAATAACAAGAATAGCTACTACAGGTACCTTACAATTTTCGTCACAGTCAATAAGAAAAAACTATAATTTCTGTTTGAGGAACCAAGATTTCTCGGTTCTGACAGTTAACGTTCCGGTTCCAAACTTTCGATACTTATACAAACCCTATAACAGAGTGAGCCCATTTCATAACCAAAAAATTATATGAATTTATATTGTACCCGCCTGCCTCCCTTCTTCAACAATTGTGAATTCTCTCAGTTCTATATCTTTATTATATCATTTAAAACACTTGTTTGACTTGTGAGTAGACCTTCAATATTACTTTATTCCACTGGTGTCTTAATGCATGTTTAAAATCTAACTTTTTTTATATTAATTTTGGATTCTAGCCAATCAGAATTCGAGCTATGAGATATTCAATCACAACCAAGGAATAAATATAAAAGATCTTTTATTCTCAAAGTGATACTTAACCTCAATGGTTGTTAGGGTGTACCTCTCAGCTTAACAGTTGAAAGATCCCAAGGATCTTACAAAATCATAAAACTGGTGAATATGTAGCAAAATATCTTGATTTAACGCTAGCATGGGTGTAAATTTGAATTTATAGGGGTCCATTAAAAATGAAAAAAACAGACGCGAGTGATGAGTGCAACACCCACTGTACACGATATTCGGGGGAATGTGGTTCGACTCCTAATAGAGCCGAATTTTCTAGTTAATTATTTCAAGAATTAACACTTTTTGAAAATGAGTTCAATTTCTTGACTTGTGTTAATCTATAAAGTAATATAAAGATAAGGATTATATTTTATGATCACGCCTATTGAGGGGATCGAAAATGGGCCAATAGACTTGCGGGAACCCTTGCAAAGTGTACAAATAATATTTGTCGTAAACCTAAATCAGCAAAAATGTTTTTTTGTATGTTGTATATAAATAAATATATTATTTTGAAATCAACATTCAATTTTTTTCACCTCTCTAAATGATCAATAATAATCAATACCTTAATTTATAAGATTATTCTTCTAAGCTTTATCAATCAATTATTTTATTTGAGATTCATAGACAAGCTTTAAAATTTTCTTCATAATATGAAGAGGTTTAAGAACGATGGCTGTATCCAGTAGTGGGATTCAGCCGGTTGGTTAGAGAACCGTCTCATGGAATGGGACGCTAAAAACCTTAAAGTATCGAATAACCTAAAATATATATATTTTTTTAAAATATAAGAGGAGAATTATAAAGATATTCGGAAATAATCAAAATTGATCAGTTTATTTGCTGACAAATTTCACTTTTTTGTAACAGAACTGGCTAACAAAAAATTGGAATCCCACTACTGGTTGTTGTACCATTGTTGAAGATTACATTCTTGATGGTGATGATGACAAAAAATGAAGATGGCCATGATTTTGGACTTTGTCGATTCTAATAAAGTTTTTAAAGTTCGCCATTACTATACCTTGATACTTACAATAAAAAAATAGGAAATAACTAACATTTTTGAAAGAAAAACTTATCTATCTTTCGAAGTAGTGATGAGATCAGAAAAAAAAGTTAAAAAAATGACAGAACACTTGTCACATAAATTTATTTGAAGAGGATGATTTAAAGACACAATAAACGAAATGAATTACAAGCTTGAATAGCTGTGTGCTTTTTTCCGATTATTATTCAGACTGGAGAAAGAACTTTTCTCTGAGTGACGAAAATGATTTTAGCGTCATTGATTCATCATGATGTCACACGTTTTCCGTTATTTTTCTGCCTTCCACATACGCCTTTTGTAAGTATTTCAGAAATGTTTCTTTTTTTAGATTCTTAAAAAAAAGTTTTGTAAATTTTATTAAGTAAAAACATAATATAGTATTAAAAATCCTGTTAGATGGAAAAGTTTGGAAAAACAATAAATTTAAAATAAAAGATTAAATATTCAAAGTTAGAATTTGTTTTAAAATATGAAAAGTTATTTTAGTGCGATGCTAAAACATGGGAAATCAAAAGCCTAAAAAATTGTTAAAGGTCAATTTTCAATTCTTATTCCCCTTTTTCCATGTATATTTTGTCTTTTTTCAATTCTAATTTTTGTTTTTTAATTCCAATTTGTTATTCTTGACTATTTTGCAATCTCATTAGTATTTAATTTTTTATTTAGTGTATTTTAAAAAAATAGCCTTAAATACATGGGTGAAACTTGTATATAGAATATTTCACCATATTTTTCAATAAGTATTTAATTTTTTAATTGAAAGTCTGATCGAAAAATTCTTTCGAATCAAAATTCGTTGGAGCTATCAAACAAAGTTTGAAAGAAAAATGTCTCATAGTTTTTCTTCCATTGAAAAACGTTTTCAAATTAAAAATACCAAGACTTGAAAGTTCAAAGCGTATTTTAATTCAAAAGAATTTTTGAATCAAACTTTGAGTAGACCTGAAATAGAATAAAAGAATTGAAAATACAAAATAGAAAAGGGTATTATGATAGGATAGGGGAATTTCAATCAATCACAATTCTTTCGCCTCTATCTTTTAACAAAAATATGTAAATGATATTTAGGAAGTTTTGTATCAATTATATTTTTAACAGTTTTTTAAATTAGTTTGTAAACAAAATTAGCAAAAAGTAAGTAAGTTAGCAAAAATATATTTGAAAATGATTTTGTATTAGTTTACAATTAAAAATTCCGTTTATTAACTCAATATTTTATTTTTTAAAGTCATGGTCTTAAAGATATGAGAAGAGCGTTAAATGCTTCTTCAGTGAAGGAGAAAATGGAAGCAAGCAAGCTTGATGCGGGATCGAACCCAAGACTTTGAGTTATCGAAACCCAGTATCTAACCGATCTAACTCACGCCCCCTATTTAAGAAAAAAACCATTTTTTAACTACGTGCAGAGTTAAAGTTATTACGAAAAGATCACATACTCGATGTGGCATAATATTTCATTTAAAATTTTTGTGTATTTTCAAAAAAAATAGTGCGTTTAAAAAAATTAAAATATGTAACATTGTAACCCCCATCCGATGTATGATAGCGCCAAAATTTTAGAAAAAACATCATTTTTAGCTTTATTTTATACATTTTTTCAAATTGTTTTTTAAATGTATATTTTATGCTTAATAAATGTTTTCAATATTATAGCTATAATTTTTTTTTATAAAAACATTAAAGAAATTAAGCATAAATTGGGATTTTAGTTTTTATCAGTGATTAAGCTCCAGCATATATTTCGTATTTAAAATATATTATATATTTTGAATTAAATTAATAGCCAACTTTTTCTTGTTTCATAAAAACTTTACTCGTTTTTTATTTGTAAACGTTTCACCAAGAGAAGTAAGATAAGCTAAATATTTCTAGAATTTTTCATTTTTCAATTATTATTAAACTGATTATTATTATTCAAAAAAATTATTTTGTATTTCAAACTATTTTTCTCCATTCTTTTATAATCTTCTGTGTAAGGATAAAATTGATACGGAACGATCGCTACTCGATGCTTCCATAGCTGGACAGATGTTAGGGTCTCACTATCGAAATTCCACATTTCATCCACTAGGTTCGGATTTACCGGAACATTTATAGAGAATGTTGTATTCCTTCATTCCTTTTATATAGATTCTCCCAAAAATTTAAATAAATGTCTTCCTCTTCGAAATGAAAATTTTTTTAAAAACAAATATTACGCATTCTTCTTCATTTTTTGAGTCAAAAGGGTTGTTGTTGTTCTTTTGGAGCATTTTGTTTTGTTTGGAAGAGGATTTGGCAAGGGATTTAACGATGTAATCGAAATAGGATGAGTCTTTGTGGGTTGTGGGGTACGCAGAAGAGAGGTGCGTCAAATATGAACTGAATTGCGTATTTGTGTAATGAAAGCCACACTTGTCCACCTCCTTCGCCTTCACGGATTTCCTGAAATAACACCTTTTAAATTTTATTTATTACCCATACCACCTTGTTATTCACTTAGAAACCAGGGTCTTTTTAAAGTTAACAAATGTGGAAACTAGCCAGTTGTCAACCCCTACTACACAATCAACAAAACAATTCAACACCGGGCTCTCATATGCGTATACGCCGCATTAGGGCAAACACTTGTGTGACTTTCCAAACTCTCTTCATAGTGAAACTGCTTTGATCAGTGCACATGAGCTTAGCTGATTTTTAAGTACAATTTCAAAAAGAATAATCTCACAAAATGATTGACAGGTTTCATAATTATTAATGATAGCAATTTTTACTGATTTCTAACAACATGCAGAAATCTCTGCATGTGCTGTCATGTCTCATTTACCCGCCCAATTTGGTTTCGACCCATTTCTCCGGTTTAATGAATCGTGGAGTCTTTAGTAGAACAAGGATTCTTAACCTGGGGTTCGCGAACCCCCACGAGTTGACAACAAGATTTCTAGGGGTACTTAGATGGCCGACAAAAGAAGTAATTGCGGAATATGAGATTTAGTGCTAGCAGTGTCTGTTCCTTCAATTTGTACAATGTACCCTATAGAGTTAGACAATAAATTATTATCGTTTTTTTCATTGTCAGTTTATTGTAGGTTCGGAAAGATGGTCTTATAACTCAGGGAGTACTTAACGGAAAAAAGGTTGAAAACCCCTGGATTAGAATAACTGTAGACTGACCAATTATCTTATTGTAACAAAAACTCCTACTAACTGACTCTACCTAATAGAATTTTTGCCCCCCCCCCCCAAGTAAACTTTTTTATATAATTAAATCAAAATTTAATCATTTCATTTGAAAAATTATTAAAATTTATTCTATTCCTTTTTATAATTTTTTTTTCAACTAAAAAAATGTTTTTCTCTCTAAAATGATTTTTGCGATTAATAATAAAAACATTTTTCTCGCACGCAACACAATTAGATGGCGCTCTTTTCACTGCCCAACTTATGCTTATTTTTACAAATTCAAACTACACAACAACCCACTTTGCCGTTTTGGTTGCACCGAAATAGAAACACCAATACACATCATTCTTCTATGCCCCATCTTTCAAAACATACAAACTAAACTACTCAAATTCTGCCACTTATATTTCAATGGTATCCCCAACTCCATATATGACTTTCTATATCACCCTTCAATTCTCCAAGAACTCTCAATCCTGATAAACACAATAGAACCAATTCTTAAAGCACACCAAAATCTTATCTCTCCATCACCCAACTCCTAATTCCACATATCACCCCTTTAATACAACACTTCTACGTTTCTTTTCATTTTTAGTTGCTCCTTTAGAACATAACTAATTCGATTTTTCCGTCACATAGAAACAACCAATCAAAGCCATCCAAATCATAGCAATACAGCAAGCATATCAGCCAACGCTGGAAAGTGCTTAGAAATTTCCCTCACTCACTCACACTCTCTAAAATGATTTAATTTTCATAAAGTTTTACAAAAGTTACTTGGGGGCATTAAATGAGTTGCAAAAATTTTAGTGAGAGTCAGTCAGTTCTAGTTTTATACTCTAAAGTTACTAATTAAAAAAACCTGGAATGAAAGAGGAGGAATAAAGCTATAATGGAAAGAAGTAAGAAAGCAATCAAAGCACCTCCAGTAACACTTGCAATCTTTGTTTGTGACACTAAAATGAATTTTATTAATATGAGAACATAAATTCAGATAATCATAGGCAGTCATGGCCGAGTGGTTAAGGCGACTGACTAGAAATCAGTTGGGATTTTCCCGCGTAGGTTCGAATCCTACTGACTGCGAGTTTTTGCATTCTTTCAAAATTATTATTTGAACTTATGAATTTATTTGACTTCTTGTAACTATAAAAGCGAGTTTTTTCAACTCAAAAAGAAAAATTCATTAGAAATATGCCAATCATTATAAATTAATTTTATTGAAAATTCAAATAATATATTATTTCTATCTTCTTCGTATCTTTATCTAAATTATTTTTCAAAGAATTTTCAGCATACCTTTCAACCCTGAATCACACAACTATCATTTTAGGTTGGCGTCGAAACTTGTTATAGTCATAAAACTATTTCAATGAAAAATGTAAAGCGTAAAGTTTAATTGATTCAAAAGTTAGGCTCATTCTTCACTCCCATTTTCTTTCCAGACAAAAGATTCATAAAAAGATGTTGGGCGTTTTCAGATGGCGCAGTATCAAATCTTTAAGCTGTTCTTTCAAGTGAAGAGATTAGCTTCAAATCCAGAATTTACCATAAAATTACAATTTCAATCACAAAACGATTTTTGGTTAAGGTTTGAAAAACGATTCGGATGGAAAGACTCTTATACAAAGTCCATGAAATTGGCATAGCTATCTCAGATACATCATTAAAAATAGAGTCCAGTCTGAGGCACATCATTGGTTGTCATTGTTGTCTGCATTTATATCTCAGGACTATAAAGATAATTTCTTTATAGATAATTCCACGTTTCCAATTTCTCATTATTTTGTTAAAGTCAAAAAAAATAAGAGAATTTTGCAAAAATGTTTTATTTTTGAAAATGTCTTGTTCTTCATTCTTTTATTCATCTACTGTTTGAGATAGTTCAGACGATACCTCGGATATATATATATATATCCTTTGAATGATCACACTAATAATGGAGCTGATGATTCTTCGTCTATGGAAGATTTAGAAAATGATCCCCTGTCTGCTTCTGATGCGACAATTTATAAATGGGATCCAATTTATCAAATTTAGAAAGACCGGTTTCTTTAAATTTGAGGAATATATCAATTACAAAGCAATTAGTCTCAAAGATTTGACTAAAATTTTCGAACTTTTTAAGCAAGTGATTTTAAAATACATATATGATATGACTAAACTTAGGATGTCAAATATTTGTAAGTTTTTTTTATATTTATTTCTACAACCTACAAAAATGCATAGTAAGATATAAAGGTTTCCATTTTTAATATACAATATATCATATATATTAGGGTAAAAGGGGATGATACATCTAAAATCTCTACCCAACGAAAAGGAATGTCACCTACGACCTGTTCAATGCAGCCCTTATTTATAGCCTTTTTGTTTTTATGCGTATACCTACTATTTTGTTTAAGAAGCTTTCTACCTGAGTAAAAATATTATAAAAGAGCTACATGACATAGCGAGTTATAGAGTAACTATAATTAAGTTTGGCTGAAAAAAAAGTATTGTTATATATTGAGGTCTCCTGTATTTTCAGTTGAGTAGCGCTGAATGTCGTCAGTACAAAGTTTGACGGTGTATGTTTCTTCAAAATGAGATAAATTTACTAAATTCTCTAATTCAGTACTTTGATTTCTGTTTTTATGATACGTTCAAATATGATTGTCAAAAATCAATCGTTCATCTTTGAGAATATGCTTGAATAACAAACACTTCAGATTATTCATAATATAAATATTTTACCATTCTAGATATTCTGATCATCCTACTTGGACAAATTTAAAGTATTGTTATGAAAAGTTTTGTTTGAACATCTGCACACCTATTTAGCATGTTTGGTACGCACTGGACAGACAGACTAAAGATCAAAAATTTGATGCAAAAGATTTTTTTCAGAAAAGTACGGAAATCCTTTTTACGCGCATCTCGGAGTCATGGCATGTTCTTACTGATTCATGAGTTCATACTTTTTGATGATAAAAAACATCGTATTATCGATGCCAAGGTATCTCCTATTAGAGTGTTTCATGATTATGTTTATCAAAACTTTAATAAATACTAGGCACCGAACATTTGGTCAAATTTAGAGGCACTTGTCCTGTAAAAATAAAAGATCCTTCCAAACCTGGTCGTTAAGGCTTGAAAGTTTACCATCTTTGTGATGCGAAAAGTTATTTTGTTCTGAAGTCTGAAATTTATGTTTCTGGTCTTCCAAATCGACAGTATTTTTCTGGAAACTCTATTGTCAAAAGGCTTATTACAGACTCCAAAGTTCCTAAAAAGTAGTGGAATCTTTGTCGATTCCACTACTTTTCTATAGATCACAATATGACAATTTATGGAACTTGCAGATCAAACAGAAGATGTATACCTCATATACGCCCTGAACACCTGAAAAATTTGCATCTGGCAGAATGCGAAAGCAAATATCTCTACTCGGAACATGCTTCTCTCACTTCTTATATACCAAAGAGGCATGCAAAGAAAAATGTCAAGGTAGTCTACATTCTTTCTTCACAACATTTGAAAGAAATAAGCATATTTGGGAGTAAGAACAAACCTGAGACGCTAGTTGAATACAACAAATACAAGGGTGCTGTAGACGTTTGTAGCCGAATGCGTCGAGAATATACTTCCTATAAGTTTTCAAGAAGATGGACTCTGATTGCCTTTTGCAATTATCTCGATATTGCTACACACAATAGCTGGGTGATTTCGAAACATAATGCTCCTCATTCTTATCCATCTGTTAGAAGTTTTTTTGAAATGTTTGGCCCTTTCATTATCTGAAAGATCCATGCAGTTCATCTATGCCAACAGCCATTCGGACTCTTCTAGCATCCTATGGATATGAAACATCAACTTCTATTGAACAAGCTTCCACTTCGAAAGGATTTTGTTATCTCACTGATCATGGCAAAAGAAGTCGTGGATCAAGATGTGATTTTTGTAAAAAATATACATATGTACAATCCTTTCAAAAATAATATGCCCACGTTGATCATGCTCAAAAATGGTTCTCAATAAATTTCTAAGAAATTAAGGTTTTGCTTTTTTTCTAGGTACCACTTTGGAGAAAGGGTAATTTTTCATAATTAATCAGCTATGGTGATAATTATAGTGTTGAAAAAAATAAACTAAGGACTGTCTTGTTCAAAAGTATTGTTGACAGTATGACCGGGTTCACTAGAATCGTCAGTTTCAAGATGTCTTTTATGATAAATCAATACACAAAAGTTTGAATTTTTCAAAAAAATAATTCAAAAATTTAGATTATACTACACCTGCCAATTTGGATGATTTAAATCTAAATTTAGATTAAAAAAAGAGTTTTAGATTACAGATTTTTTTCAAAGACTGAAAGACATTTTATGGATATTGAAATGAAATTCAAAAAACTTACTTAATACTACTCAAGAAAAGCAGATAATAACATGATGTCGTCATTTTTTGTTTTAAACTACTGCTTCATTCAAAACAAATGCTCCCAGAAAATATTATTGTGTTGAAAAATACCTCATGCTTTTCTTTGAATTACAGGCTTCAACCTGTATAAGATATTTCATTTATTTACAGCTTAATAGAATTTAAAGGTATGAATCAGCATGAAATTCCTAAAATTGAATGCCAGCTGAACAAAATTACACTTATTGATTGCAAGAACAAATAAACACAGAAATGTCTTGGAAAGAAATAGGGCAATACAAAGACCCTTTGGGTTCTCTAACACTTTTTATGGACTTTATAACTCTGCTATATCAGTTTTAATATCACGACATTCAAATATTGAAAGGTGGGCTGGTATAACCTAAAAAGAGAAACGCAATAAGTCTACAAACTTTTGAATTCAATTTTAACAATAAAATTTGGCCTATAAAGTTTTGGATAACTCTTGCTCTACTTATCAACTACCTGTTTATGTATTAAAAGATATTGGTACATTAAGTTAAGTATTGTTTGTGACGTTGACGCTGGGTATATATAATTTTACAATAATGTATGTTTCAAATATATAAATACAGCTGAGGGAACGATACAATCCTAACGCGAACGCCCTAAAAGTGTGAAACAATCTTAATGTCTAGTGATAGCTTGATTACTAACAAAGTTAAAATCGAGTCGCTGTAAAAACCTTTGAATTCTTCAGAGGAAGAAAACCAGGATAAAAAACATATTGGTACATTAGTTCTTCTAGCAAAAATTATACAAGTGAAGAAGAAAATCTATAAGAAATATTTGAAATTTAAAAATAATTTTTTTTTCTAAAATGGTTTGTTTCATGAATTTTTGTTTTTTTTTAAGATTATTTTAGAATTTTTAGCATTTGTTAATACTTTTTCTTGTGAATTATTCATTTTCGGAGGCACTTTTTATGTGAAAAAATATAATGTTTTTTCCATAAATCAATGTAAACATAAAGTATAGAATATGAATTAAATTTACATGAAAACTTTTTGTATTAAATTATGTGTTTAAAATAATATAATTTGCAGTTGAAAATTGAACTAAACAAAAAGTGCAAAATTGATTTAAAAATTAGATGGCGTTAATTTTACTTATGAAAATTTTTTTTGAATCGACATTTTACTTCTGAATTTACTTTTTATAAAAAAATAAAATATTCTTATATAAGTTACAGAGTTATCTAATTTTTTCAAAAAAAACTAGTAAGCATAAACTAATTAAACATCTTGTCCTTCATAATCCCAAATCCAAAAAGTTTTAACTCTCAAAATTCCAATAATTTTTCAAAATATAATTTTATTGTAAAAATTATTTTTCTTTTCTAAAACTTCATCTTTTATTTATTAAATATGGAAAAATAGGAATTATATACGATACTATCTTTTTTATTGTATTTTACCAAGACAATTATTATTTTTAATGATAAATATTATTATTATCAATAGATTATTTTAAGCCAAATTTTTAAATCCTAATTTTTTCACTATCCTAAGAATTTTGATAAAAAAAATTATACTTGTTTTCAGATTACTAAGAATTGATTGTATTGATTGATAAACATTCTACACTTTGCAATATTTGTTTCTACATTTCTGCAATATTGATTTATTTTTCCAAAAATCAAAAGTTTGGAAATAAGCAATAAGAGTATAGTAGACAGAGGGTGTCAAATTTAAATTGATTTAAGACCCTAATATCCTGAAAGATAAATCCATTTGTTTGGTGAGACTTTGTAGTTTGAAACAAATTTTCGATTATTTATTACTCTTTACTAACTAGGTAAAACGAAGTAGCTAATTAACTAAAATAATTTTTTTTATCAAAAAAAATATAAAAAAATGCATATAAGAATGCATTTATTATTTTTAATAGATAGTTTATATTCCAAAATTTAATTTTAAAGGACGAAATGGCCGGCAGTGGAGTAAATCAGTGCGAAATCTGAGGGGTGCAAAATTTTTGGTAACCAAAAGTGGGTGTTGATAAAATTTAAGCGATTTTTCTTATTTATTAAAGTTTATTCGTAAAAAAAGTAGTCTTATTTCATTTTTACTTTTTAACTCTTCAAGATTACTAAAAATGGTGACAGAATGAAGAAAGGTGGGATGAATGTTGCTTTTGTTTCATTAAAATTGTGAGCTTAATTATTTATAAGTTTTTCTAAGGATAATATTTTGACTAGAAATGTCATTACGCAATATAGAAAATTATTCAGCACAATGGGTAAAATAATCTTGAAAGCAAGCAAATTGCTGAAAAGCTAATGGCTTAGTGGTTGAAGCATAGAATCTTGATACAGGCATCCGGCGTTGGATTCCTGATCTTAAAATCCCTGTCATCTATCCACGTTATAGAAGAATGTTCTTCGCTTGGATGCGATATTATCGACAACTAAAAAATAGGACATTTGTTCATTAAAATTTATTTTACAATTTCAACTTAGTTATTTTGTAATAAATTATATATTTATTCAATTTTTTCATTTTTTTAATTTATTTTAATAAAAATGATATTTATAAAAAATTATTTCTTTAAATTGAACATTTTATGAATAATTCATTTTTAGTATAAATTGAAAAATTATTTTTGTGATTAGTTTTTTTTAGTTAGTAAATATTACTAACTTGTAAGTTAATATAGCTATTGTGGAAATCAACTTTTTGGCTGAAGTGTCACCAAAAATTTCAGTTCTCAAACTTTTTACTCTAAGACGCACCTATGAAATAACTGAAACTTTGGGGCGCACCATTGAGATTGATTTCAAAAAATCGGGCATAAAAAATATAAAGAAATACACACTACATATGTTTTCCATTATTTGGTCGTTTCTCGAACCCCCTGTTATGTTGTCTCGCACCATATGTTAAGAATCGCGGATCTATATGGAATCTTAGGATTCACATCGCTGTTATTCACGGCGAACCTAAAAGATAGCCGTTTAAAAAGCACGGAATAATTTCAACAAAAAATCAATCATCAAAGTTTCATTTACAAGACAAATTTAGAAGTCTTGATTTGAAACAAAAAGAAAATTAGATCCTATTTCCAAATCAATTAATCTAGAAATCAAGAAGTTTACATTTCACACAAAATAAATGAACACATAAAAGAGTCATGTGATAAATTGAGTAGTGAGAGAAATTTTTATTAAAAATCGTATAACGTGTGAAACAATCTTAATTTTAATCAAGAAGAGATATTACCTTTATTGAAATGACAATGCCTTCCATAAAAATTTGGGCGACACCTGAAAAAAATTTAAAGAATTGATATAAAAAGGATAAATATTATTTTTCAAACTTTTTTTAGATTTAAAAATTTTTTTTTTTATTTGCTATACTTTGTTATTTCCGTTTTTTGAATAAATGTCAAGTTTTTTACTCTTTAAATAAACTGTATTGATTCTCAGTGGTTGCTAGTGAGTGTACCTCCCAGCTTAACAGTTGAAGAGCAGGGGTTCAATCCCCAAGACTTCCGACTCTTGGAAACAAAATCACAAAACTGTGATTAACCATCTCAAGCATAATGCGAGCATATAGCCTTATGGCTGAAAGTGCTTTGATATCAACCAATCAAGCGAATAAACTAATTTTAATGGAAATTGCTTATAAAACACTTGAACTTAAAAATAATCTATAATTATTTTTTTAGGGGTGAGCTTTCTTCATAGCAACAAAATGGCGGAGAACTTTCTTGATATGATAAAGGTTGTTTGTTTCTCATGTGAGATCATCATCTTTCTGCATTGACTTTTATTAAAGTTTTCTATGAATATTGCACTAAAATTACATTCTTCTTCTTCTACGCCATTTTTCTCTATAAGCAACAGAGTTGTTTAAGGATTCAAGCCTCAAATCAGATCAAAAATTACGCACGAAACTTGCTTTGCAATCCTCAGGCCTCATATCATATGTATCTCTTGCTAAATTTTTCGAATTGTAAACATGGACTTCTTTTCTACCTTTTTCTTAGTTAATATAATTAAAAATCATTTAAGTAATAAAATAATAATGCTAACCTAAGCAATTTGAGACATGAAAATGCCCTCCCCCCACCCTTAGCAACCTGAGCCAGAAAATGGAGTTGCTTATATTAAAGAAAAGTGTAGCTAACACTCATATATCATGCTTTTGCTTGGCATGGAATTCGCCCAGGAATAAAGATTTAAGGATAAATAGCGTCATCCCCTAATGTCAACCCCAGTAGTATGTGCGAAGAAGGTGCACTCTTGATACAAACCACAACGCTACGATTATACACTTGACACCGTCATTTTGAAATGAGAATTATTTATATCATTTTCACAATTTTCACACAGACACAGAGATAGAGACGCACACGCCGAAGTGATAATAACGATGTCAAGTGCCACAAGACAAATGATGGCGTGGTAGGTGAGAGCTGGAGTCGTTTGTCAATACAATGCCGTAATTTTTCAAAAGAACAGAAAAAGAGAGATGCCACACAACCGCGTAGTATATTATGTTATCACGTGTAAGCATCGTTATCATTGAGCAAGGATCTCATTCTTAGGATCGAATGAAAATCTTCCTTTGTGGAAGTGTTTGTGTGTGTGTGTGTGGAATGGTGTGATTTATCAAGTGAACAACCTAGAACAAAGAAAGGTTACGGTGATGTGTGTTTGTTCATTGTGTGTTTGTGGTAGCTGAGGTTATTTCTGGCGTGTCCTGTTATGAAACTTGCAAAATTAGAAATATTTGATGACGAGGGTTTATGCTTTTTCAATTTTCTTTTGATGCAGACAGATTCCGATATCGATTACGAATATAGACGAATACACCGAGAACGATTTACCGACGACACACACAAAATTTATCGAATGCACATTTCACCGAAGCAAAATTTAGAATTAAATTAGAATCGAAGATACATGAATAGGCCGCTCTGATGGAAGAAATCGCTACAGAGCGCCAAGATAAGAACTCATAATGTGGAATGTATATAAAAAGGTTTTGAGCATTTGAAACTCAGGTAGCTAGACACCATCCAAATATATCAAAATTTTTGGACAACCGAAAAAAAGAGTAAAACTTTAACGATGTAAAAATCGATTACTATTTGGCGGGTAATTCATGTCAACCAAAGAGAAAGATTGTTGCTAATTATAACTATCTTTCCTATACGAGTATTATTGATTAGCTAGAAGCACTAGCTTTGCATTCAAAATTGAGGAAATAAATGATATGGAAAGGAATTTTATAATGTCTTTTTTTATTAAATAAAACTCAGGAAAAACAAGAATGTTTTCCAACTTTGTTGAGTTGAGTTCATTTGATTTCTTGATTTTAATGATGATTTCTCGAAAGGCTTGATTTTATTAATATTATTAATTGAATCTAATTAATTAATTAAATAGTCTTTTTCACTGAAAGCATGTTTAACAAAATATTATTTTACATAAACGGATAATTAGTATCAGTTTGCATGTAAATTTTAAAGTACTCAATCATATTTACAAGGATTTAATTTAAGTGGATTAGATTAAAAAAATCCTAAATTTAAAGTTTTTTTTTAAAAAAAAGAAAAGCAAAATAATTTATCATGATAAAATTCATAAACCACAAAGGAATTAACCAAAAGGAAACTTTGAATAGATACGCCGAAATTTTCGAAAAATTAGGTGTTACAAATAAAGTAAAAATAAGATTTGGAAAATATCATAAGATAAAATTAACTATAATTGCTTTTTTTTTATCAGCCATTCTTCTCTTCGGAGCCTCTAGGCTTAAAATATCATAATTATTAACAATATCCGAACAAAATTGGAGACAGTGGTTCAACACCGAATTACCACTATAGATAATGCCACATGTGCTTATTCACAAAGAAATAAGAATCAACGCAAGAAAATTAAAAAGTACTAAATACAGCAGAAGAAAGAAGAGATTACTTACAAGCAATGCTTCACATTGGCCTTAATATAACATTTTCCGCCATTTTGACATGTGCTGTCTGAGCTGCAAGGAACATCTAAAAACTTTAGGATATTTTCCTTCTTCCGATTTGAAGGTTTGATCGAAGTGGAATTCTTCATATGAGTTGGCGGAATCCTTTGCTCGGATGAGGGCGAAGAGGACGAAGAATTGAATAGAGGATTTGTAAGCGATTTCATCGGAAAGGTTGTTGATGATGGCGGAGGGATACTCTGTCTCTCCTCTTGGAACATAGGTAATTCTTTGCGCGCAATAAGATCTTTTTTTATTTGAAGCGGAACTCTTTGAAATTTTATAGGCTTAATGCTTCTGCCGTAACAATTTTCTAATATAAAAAAGGAAAATGTCCATTTGTTGAATAAGTTGAATAAGATTGATAGTTTTGGAAGGCAGTGCTAATGTTTTTGATTTTGACTGTCAAAAATTTCCGAGAAGATTATTTATTGTTTAGACTTCAAGGATGAAATATTATTGTTATGATAAAGACCTTAATAATAATATAATCGTACGAATTTGAGGAAGTATATTAATGCAAAGAAAACCTTTAAACAAAAATGAAGTATTGTAATTTCGCGAATTAAGATTAATCATTCACTATTTTATTTAGTCTAAAATTTAACTTTTTTTTAACGTGTTTAGCACTTAATATCGAAATTGAACTTATTTTTAATTTTATATATGAAAAATTTTAAATGTTATAAAAAAATTTCATAAAAAAAACTCAAAATTAGAATTGTTTGTGAAATTTTTGTTTTAGCGAATTAAAATTTTTCGCCAAAATTTCTTACTCACACAGTTTATCCATTTAGAAAAAAAAGTATATATTAATTAAAAAAAAATCTATATGAATTCAATAAAATTTTTTTTACTAAAAAAACAAGATGATTTTCATGCTTAAGCAGTTATCGACCGCAGTCAACATATGGTGACTTTTCAAAAATACAATTGTCTACGTTTATTAATGCTTTTTAATACAAAACTTCTGCTTTACATGAGATACCATCGGTTTATCATTCTGGTCTTTAACGAGTATAATATACATTAATGTATTTTCAGGGTTAAAATTTTTACGGGGGAGGGGGAGGGAATTTTTTCAATGGCTTTAACTTTAAAAATGTCGGAACAGTTTATTCTTTTTTATGTAAGTTAAATGAAAATAGTTTTTTTATAAAAAATTATTTCCATGATAGAAATGTTACCAATACGATGTGAAGGATAAAATGAAAATAAACAAACGAGAGCGTGTTAAACTGGCCTTTACTACCCTCAAACAAGACTAACTAAGTCGAAAACTATACGTCTGAAACTCTGAAAATGTACGATTCCTCACAGATATACGCGTCAAATTTAGGTTAGACCAAAATTACGAAAAAATTTGGAAATGTTTGGTCACGTGATACTCCTATGACGTGATCCTGACAAGACGCTCTAAATTTCTCAATTTTCATGTATTTTCACGTAATGTTGCACTATCCGCCCACAAGACTAAGCAGGGAGAAAAAAACGAGTCGACAAAAAAAAATCCTTCATCTTTTTTATAAAAGTTAGATCCTAAGAGATGTTTTTTATTAACATTAATTATTATTGTTAGAATTAGTTAGTCCCTACTTCCTCAAAAATGAGGAATATCAAACTAGAGATAAAAATCTACAATTTGCTAAATCCTTCTTGCACTAATTCTCTATATTCAACTTGTGCACGGAAGAGCAATCAAAGAAGGTTTTTAGAAAATGAGAGACATCGTGTGATATATGATGACATTCACTAAATTTTACCAAAATAAATACGCCAACAATCTGTGAGTAGAGATAATACTTGTAATGGCCTCCAGTGTAAATCGACCGATTATTATTAACTAGTGAATGAGACTGACTATTTCACTGTAACCGAACCGAATCGTACGTAATTCACTGCGTAATCCAAACATATGTTCTATGTCCTTATGTTGTTATTTGTATTAGAAATTTAAGGAATTTAAATTGCTAATCAATTTGCCAGAAGTTATTAGACAAAAATGGAATTATAATTTTTTCAATAAAATTTTTTAGTTCAAACTCAACTAACCGATCGGAATTTTGGGTGACAAAATTTGATACAAAAAATCAAAATTATATTATTTATTGACTTTTGAAAGTAATTAAAGCTTCTGTCTACATCAGTGATTCTTAACGTGGAGCCCACGGCTGTATCTCAGAGGGTCCGTGAACAAGCGTCCATAGCTTTCATCAACTTCCTAAAGGAGTCCATGACTGGATAAAGGTTAAGAACCCATGGACTCTACCAGTGGCGAATCCAGAAATTTCTTATAGGGCGGCCGAAATCTATTTAAATTTTTTCCAATTTTGCTAAAAGTCTTCAGACAATACGACAGCTGTAGTATGTCTTTTAGAATCACTAATTACCTATGCATTCATATTTTTAACATTATTTTGCCATGAATAAATTGCAAAAAAAAATTTTTTATACATGTAAGGGTAATTTTCAAAGCCATTTTTCATAGGGGGCCTAAGCCCATGAGCCCCCCCCCCCCTTGGATTCGCCACTGGACTCTACATTACGCTTATAATGGTCAAAATATTAAAGAAAAATTTCTCAAAACATATGAAAAAATGAAATAAAATTTTTCCATTGTAATGAGCGCATGAAGATTCTTGAAAAAAGTAACACGTCGAACTTGCTTTTTGCAAACATTCACATAAATAATTTTTCTTCCTTGAATATTTTTAGTTTTTTTCAATATTACAAATGGATGTTGTTTATTCATTCCAATCAAATTATACTTGAGTAATTATGCAAATATGATGCCTAAATAACAAACCAAATAAAGACTATTGACTATATGATGTTAAAAATGTAGACCGTGATTTTCAATATGGAGATAAGGAGAATAGAGGAGAGAAGTTCTCTCCATAAATTTAACTACCACCATGTAATATTTTTTTGTATTTATTCAAGTGCAAAATAATTTTTTAAAGATTTATGCATGAACAAAAAATTTCAAATTAGAGTTTTGAATATTCTTTGTACTATGACGAAATCAATTTTAAAATAATAATTTGTCATATAATAATGAACAGCTTTTAATTTTTATCAACATTTTAATAGTTAAATTGATAATAATATAAATACATATGGTAGGCACCAGAGCCCAAACTGAAACCCCGAACTTCCGCGGGGAAGGTTTTAACCCTGTTATCGGAGAACTGCTAGAAAATTTGATCTACCATATTCTGCAAATATATACATTATCTACTTTTCAATCCGATTTCAACAATATGAAATAATACTGAAAAAAAATTCTGGGTTCGGTTGCAAGAATTCTCCTATGAAATTGACATCTATTTCGTATCATACGGTCTCACTAATCGCTCCGTACCTACACTTTTCTATGGAAGCCGACCTTTTTCTCACTATTCAGTGTGTCGTCTAAGAAAATGGCGGCTCGCTTCAGCTTCTTTTCCTTTTCCTGATTCTTCCTTCTTCAAAATGGTCTCTCTTTTTACTCGGATCTGTTTTAAAAAAATGACAAATTACTATCGAAATGTATACTTTCAGAATGACATCTTAATGAAATAATACCTGCAAGCAAGTCTTAATCAGAAAGATTGTTCAGTTTCGCTTCAAATATCGTAAACAGTAAACGAAGTAGCTTGAATCCAAAAAAAGTGGAAGAGTTCATTTTTGTCGGGCAAAATAATGAATCATTTAAAATTTAGCTTAAATAAAAAAGTTTTCTTCATTTTTTGTTTCTCCTCTCTTTTTTTGTTACTCCCCGCTCGGCTCTGATTAATTTATCTGGTAGGGATACATTCATATTTTGATAATATCATACATATTAACGGCCCAGGAACAATTCCGTCTCAAAGCGATATATTTAGAGCCCGAATCGTACATAGGCCGAATTGTCTTGAGGATGAATTTTGCGTGCTTTAAATATAATTGCAAATAAGTAAGGCCGTGTTTTTCAATGTAGTTTATGTGCACCCCCAAAGGATCCAAAATATTTTTATAGGGGTCCATACAGGCCCGTAGCCAGCGAGGACGGGAGGGGGCTAAGCCCCCCCCCCCCCACAACTCAGATTCAGAGCCACCCCCCCTTCCTAACCTAATATATTTCGATATCAATAAAGGGTTCAAAAAATGGTTTATTTTTAGACTATATATAAAAATTTGGTATTTATTAGTTATCTCCCTCACACTTTACAATTTTTTTCAGTAATATACTAAAAAAAATTTTTGAATGGGGGAGAGATAACCCAAAAGTACTAAAAAATTTTTGTGAAAATATTTAGCCCCCCCCCCCCCCCCCCCCCCATTTTTTCCAGCCCTCCCAATTGAAAAGCAGCTACGGGCCTGGGTCCATATAGGAATGAGCTCCACTAAATTTTGGAGCAAATAAAATTGGGATGTTTATTTAAAATAAAAAATTAATTTTTTTGAGGAAAAGTTCTAAAATTGAAAAAGATTATAATGACAAAAGGGTAATTTTAGTAGTTTTTAGTAGGGTACAAAAAGGTAGTTTTACTTTACGGTTCTGTCAATCAAAAAATTTCTTTAACAAATTATTGGCTGTTGTGATGTCAATCAAACTATACATTAGTAAACTCTATCATAATATAAAGATTAATTAAAAAAAATATTTTTATAGATTTCAAATTTAAATTGAATTTCATTAACTACAATATGTAATTAACTATTTAAATATTTTACTAGAAATTCTAGATTTAATTTGCATTAAAGTATGAGAGTAAATAAAAAAAATATTTAATTTAGAAATAAAAAATACATACTTTATCTCTGTTCAATACTTAAAGTTGCAATAAATCTTTTAAAGAATTTAAAAACACAGAAAATAATTTTGCTTTTGGAAAATGCCTTCTCCAAAAATTTCTAATTTATCATTTGAATTTAAACTTGTAACAGAGGAGAAAAATTCAAATTTTCAGATAAAATTGTTTTCTCACTCAGAGTAGTATCCGTAAGTTCATTCATTTCAGATGAAAATAAATTGATAAAACAGATGATGAAAGAAAATATACTTGTTACGCTCGTGTCAAAACAACTCGTCAAATGATACATATCTCTGATCGATTTGAGCGAGTGTAGCATATGTGGGTGAATTTGGTTATATTTTCCGTGTGTTGTTTCTTATTTGTTTGTATGCATGCATATGTGTGGTATCAAGTAATAACTACAAACGAAATGATTTTGTTATTCAACCAATCACATCCATACACTTATGAATCAGTATTCATATCAAGCTATAGATAGCAAGTTGCTATCTATGCTGAGCGAAACATCTTATACGAATAGAACCAGAACCACACAACAAAAATACAAACGCTATACGCAAATCGATCAGACACTTGCTATAAATTGATGAGATGTTTTGTTAAGAGCATAACAAATTTTTTTTGCTACGATCTACATCAATAATTCTTTCACTTTCTTCAGAAGAGAAGGCAATTACTGACTACTCTGAGTCAAAACGAAATTTTATCTAAAAATTGAAACTTCTGGTCTTTATTTTTTACGAATCATAAATTGGATTTTTAAAATAGTTAATAGAACTATACATTAATATTCTTTTGTGCTTCACTTGTTTTTAAACTCTTTGAAGGAATTATGTAACCTCGGGTATTGAACAGAAATAAAGTATGTACTTTTATTTTTAACTCATTTTTATTTACTCACTTATTTTTTATAAATTTTTTTAAATTTACTCACTTATTTTTTATAAATTATATCTAGAATCTTTAGTAAAATATATTCGACAAAATTTTAAGAGTTCAGTCGTCTTATCGCGAACTATGAAGAAAGTAGGTTTGATGCGGGATCGAACCCAAGACCTTGATTTATTGAAGCCCAGTATCTAACCAAACTTACTCACGAACATCTATTTATCAATAATATTATTGATCAGTGGCGTAGCCAAAAAATGGAAGTTGGAGGGGCATGTAAGGAATATAGGAGGGGGGCATGCAAGGAATTTATGGGGGCAAGCATATTGGAAATAAAATTATTTGGGAGGGGGGCAGAAAAGGTATTGGGGGAGAGGGGGCACTGCCCCCCTTGCCCCCCCCCCCCCCCATCTGGCTACGTCACTGGAGGCGGATTTAGAAATAGGCATTAAGAGGGGGGGGGGGGTTTACTAAACTAGAACTCAAATTTGAAGCATATAAATTTAAGATTTATCAAAATTTTTAAGCTATTTTTATCTCATTTTGGGTAATTAGTTTAATAAAAAGCGAAATTTGACTTTTTATCATAAAACTTAGAGTATCATAATAATATATCAAAAAAATTATGAGTTTATTATAAGAAAGTAACTGGATTAAGAACTAAGAGGATTAAGAAGCCTCATCCGTCTAGGACACTCTTTAGCATACATATCAATAATGGTGTCAATATCCAATCGAATATCTCTGTGAACAAAAAGAAGAATGGGAGCATTAAAATGATCCTCATTCATTGAACTGCGAAGTGAATTGATGTGGTAAAACTTGATGTGTTTAAATAATAAATTTACAAAAAAAATTGGATAATATAAAATCAATAAGTGTCACACTTAACTACGATTGAAAGATAAAAAACTTTTTAGAGCTTGCCACTTTAGAGAAAGATTTAATCTAAAAAACGAGTTGCAGAAGCCATCATCATATTTGAGTTCTACAAAAAGAATTAGATCAAGAAAAATTTTCAAGCAATTTCAGGGGGGACGTACGCCGGTTCCGCCCCCTTTAAATCCGCCAGTGTTGATGGATGAGATTTAAGATTCTCATTGACTTGATTGAAACTTGACATATCAAGTTCAGCTTCAAAGTTCAAGACTCACACTAAGCAACATAAATTTTCCAACAAAAGTTCCCACTTTTTTATCTTAAAAAATTGCTTTTATAAAATTTTATTGATTTTTAATTGATAAGCAGAGTTAAAAACAAAACAAATATAAAAAAAAAAGTGTTTTTAAGGCCTACTTTTTCTTATATTTTTGAAAAGCATAAAAAATTAACGAGACAAAAAAAAATTTCAGATCGAAAAGGATGCATACGAGAAAAGAAACTCAGGATCACTGGATTAAAGTTATGTTCAAATTGAGAATATGGGTGAAATAATAAATCATTAAAAAATACTACATTTTCATTGAAATTATTTAAGAATTTAAGAGAGCAGGAAGAAGTTAAAAGGAAAGTAAGAGAGAAGCAAAACTTACGAAATAATCCTGTAATGATTAAGATGCCGAAAAAGATTTGAACGAATAGAGAATTATTGATTGGAGGAAGAGAGAGCGAATAGGAGTTGTTGGTGGAAGTTGAGGAATATAGGCAGGGCTGAAAAACAGGGTTTTCATTGGCTAATGCATCGCCATTTCCAGAGATTCTATGAGCCGCCATTATGAGTTGGGGGTGATGAGAATTATAAAGAAAAGCACGCTCCGTATCCCCAAACACTCTTTCATGAAAAGGAGCACTTACTTCATCCTTGTTCTCACTCTTGCCCTTGCCAAAATGCCTTACATCATCATCGTGGAAGTATAAGTGGTAAGAATTGTTGTCGCTGGAAGCGTAGAAGCGGGTTTTTAAGTAGAGGAAAATCCACGGATCCAATTCATCATGTTTCACTTTCATTTTAATCAATCAATATGAGTTTAGAAAGCAAAATCAATAATTCGATGAATAATCGAGATGAAGATGATCACTACTGTTCTTGCTTCATCCTTAAAAAAGATGGGATGCATATCATGTTGGATCTTTATCTACTTGAAAACTAAAAGTGATACAGGAAGGTTTTGGGTAAAATCGCTTTTAATATTCCAAGCTTGCTATAGGGATTCGAGAAGTAGAGAACCGTTCAAACCGTTGTGAATGTTATGGTATTGAACAATTTACGCTAATCTTTACTACTTAGATTTGTTAGGAGACACAGAGAGAAAGAGAGAGAGAGAGAGAGAGGGGGAGATAGTTGATGGATATAAAAGTAATGAGGGAGGCAATGTGATGTTTTAATTGATGTGTCAGTCTCACTCACAGTCGCTGACAACTCCAATCACTATCAGCAACTTAATGATAACAGATGATGCGTTGAAGTAACGCCTGAGCTACCTCCTTGTGTATATATTCCTTCAGGATCACTGAGATTTGGAACACAATGGATGAGATGATAGCGAGAGTGGAGTTAGAGAGTGTGTGTGAGTCTTGGTAGCACTTTCTGTGAAAACCCCCTTTTTGAGATTAGTAGTTGAAATCACGTTTTTTAACGACAACACTACTACTGACTTTTATGCACACTTTTCCTCGTTCTACAAAAATACAATATGGAAGAGTGAATTAGAAGGAAAAGTCCCTCACTAAATTCTGCAGTCCACCACCATTTGTCTTTTTTGACGATTTGTGTTGCTGAGATTGTGCCGATTAAGCAAAAATATGAAATGGTTGTATGAATTCATTGAAAAATTGGCAGTGCAAATGCCAAAAAAATCGTCATCTCTTAATGACTCAAATTTTCTCACTAGTGCCTCATACCTAATTTAAAATAATAGGGAGGGATGTTAGATGCCTTTGAACTATTTTGCAATTCGGTTATGAACTGAGAAATTGAGACAAAATTTCTATTGGCTTAGAGAACCGACCAATAAATGAATGTATACTGAAAAATAAGTGTAAAGTCTTCTCTGATTGGCCAATCGATGATAATTGGCCATTAAATAAAATTTAAAAAATAGCAGTAAGTTAGTCTATAAAAACTGAAAAACAAATTCGATACTTTGAGGCATCAGAGATTAGAAGAAGGATTTAATTTGTAGAAGCCAACTTTTAAGAAATAAGACGAAATTGTGCGACAACAAAACAAGATTTATTGATTATTATTAAAGAATTGTTGATTGATAAACTTTTAATTAACTTGAATACAAACTCATAAACCAAGTAGATAATTTTGATAAATAGGGTAAATCAAGATATGATTACAAAATTGAAAATTTATAGAAATAGTCATATGTGAAAAATCCCCACAATACTTTTAATTTGTAATACTTTTCTTTTGTTCTTTACTAAAAAAATACAGCATGGGTGTTATGTGATAAATAGAACATATGTTCTAAATTATTTTGATTTTTTTTTGAAAAATCGAACCCAAAGAAAATTGAAGCGTCCAATCACAATGCATATTCGCAGTAATGGAAATAACATTTACTGAGGAAGCTAGCGATAACTTGCTATTTTGTATCACTTTTGCAAAAAAAATTAGTTTTTCATCATTTAATTATTTTGCGTAGACTACAAAGCATTTGTATCATTTTTTTTCGTAGATGCCCTAAATTGCTTCCAAATGTTCAAGTTAAGTTTCAAGGAAATGAGAGTTTAAGAAACTTTTTCACGCAAAGACTCTCCACCAATGAAAATTAATAACGAATCGCTTCCGTAAAGTGGGCGGGACTTAACATTTTTTTCAAATCAAAATCATCAGACTCAACATAATTTTTTAAGGTCATCCCAAATTTCGCTTTTCGGTCTAATCCCTGCATTATCCAAACATAAAACTTCGCGTACCATATGTTAAGTATAATGCAATGCGTCTTTGGGGTAGGATATGTTTAAATAATTTTTTAAGAGAAAATAACCTTTTTATATTCAAATTGACCAAATATTTAGTAATTAAAAGGGCAAGTATGCGTTTTTTTAATCACTACTACGTGATTTAATTGAATTTTGATATCTCATCGCCTCTTTTTCTTTCTCACGACTAACTTTTTTAACTAAATGTTTCGCTATGCTACTCAATTTTTCTCAATCTTCTCCAAAAACTTTGGATAACTTTACAAAATATCTCGCTCATATTTGGTGAATGAGCGTGATAAAGATGAAAAAGAACAAATATTTGTAAAATAAATTTCAGCAAAAATTTAATGAAAGTGAAAAATTCCTTCAAAATAAAAAACTTTTTTTTGTAACATATTGTTAAAAACATTGCGTGGAAAATGCTCACATAAGAAGAACGAATCAAAACTCAAAAAGTGTCTATAGCGGTCGTGCTTTGATCACCAAATCTTTTGATTAATATTTTTGTACACTTGACTGGATTTTGGGTAGGAAAAGTTAATATTTGGAAAGGGTTTGAATTTTAGGTTATTATTGTCGGTATAAATGATCTTTAAAGATGTAAAGATTTGTGATTAAAAATAGGGTGATCATCGCATTAATATCAAAAGCTTGCACAGGTGAAACCAAATCAATCTATTACTGAGGTTCAAAGATTCAAGAAGGAGAAGGAGAAAACCAAAGGTTTTAACAATGTAATATAATTATTATTAGAATAAATTAGTGTTTTTATCCAGTGGCATACCTATCTTATTAATGCCAAACGGAGCGTTTGCTAATAATTTTGCCACCCCCAAAATGTCAAATAACACGTCAAAAGGCCCGTCATAATACGCGTGTATAAGAATGGAAAATTGGAATAAGCATTACAACATTACTATTTATGTCTAAAACATTTCCATTAAAGTCTTATTGATGATATATTAACACAAATTATATTCTGCACCCGAAGTGGAACGCGTCACCGTTTTCTAATTTTATACCTCAATAAGCCAAATTATGAAAATGCCAATTTTGGAAATAAATCCCGCAATTATTGCCCCTAGGTGTGAAGATAGGAAACTCCAACCCCCTAAATATCGCTAAGACCTTTTATAACACCGGTGACAGGTTTCAAATAACGAACCTGCGTAATAAGAGATGTATATAGGAACACGTGTTATATGACCATAAAAACGGGAACCAAGACTCTTGCTACGGTATATTGGATGCCGGCGCGTTATAATGGACTTAAATTGTCAAAAATGATCTTACCCTTGAATCAAACTTCTAAAGCTTGGGCAGGAGAGTGAGGATTGAAGAAATGCGGAATGTGAAGGCTGACCATTTTTAATTTAAGGATGAAAGTGGTTTTATTGGATACCAGAAATGGTTGCTTGCTGGTTATGAGCACGTGTATATATCGCGCGTCTTGCACAAAGATTATCATAACTTCTAGCGTTTAAACGGAGAGCACAGTTAACGAGAGGGGCATACAAAGACGTTGGAGAGAAGACTTCTTATCCGTGTAGTTATCAAAACTCTCTACACCCAGGTGCGTGCGTGTGTGTGTGTGTGTACTTACGGTATATCTATTAGCAAGGAGGCTTTGTGCAGAGATTCCATTGAAACTCTCTTCAAGTGAAGTAAAGACCTCTCATCATCTACCTCTCCCATCTCTCGCATTTATGTCATAAAAAGTTTACATGTGAAGAGAAGTAAAAGACTAATTTTCTACCATGTTATACATGCATGCGCACCTATGCTATTTATGAGCCGTTTATCTGTAGGTCAATCTGATGTTTACACAAGTACACACGTTTACCCCCTCCTTCTCTCCACCCCCACCCCCTCCTCCTCGACCCCTCACCTCACCCAAAGTTACATAGATGAGTATTTTACCTTTTCTCCTGGTAGATTCTCAAAACTTTTCTACGCATTGAAGCGTGGACGTCTAAGTAAAGTGTGTATGTGTGTGTATTTCTTATGATTTAGCTAAATAGCCTGTATTGAGTCAATTTAGCTAGACATTTCATGAAATGACTAGACATATCATGTTTTGACTAGTGATTCTGTGTACTCTCATGCCACAGCCAGGATTAAAGTGTGTGTGCCGTGCGTACAAATTTCTTATTGTATATATGTATGGATACTGAGCCCTTCGGTGACTCCTAGGTGACACTTAGGAATTCGTTGTTGTAACTAGAGATTTCATGAAATACCTAGGCATTTTATGCAATGAATAGGCTATTAAGTATACTTTCATTCATGGGACAGTCAAACCACAATTTCTGTGTGTATTATTTCTTATCGTATACACTTTTTTTTATATAAGAAACGACTACTCATCCACTGTTTTAAAGCTAAAACTTTACACCATTAAAAGACTGCTATATTTTAAAATAAGCATTTATCAAACAAAAAGTTTGTAATAATATAATCAATGCCTAGAACAATGTTTGCAAAAATTGCTGAGAAATAACGATCACATATTCATCCATCACATAAACGGTGATGAAGAAGGACTACTTCCAAATTTTATCTCCTGGAGAACAAGCACCGGAACAATGATGGGATGGTTGTTCTTCAGGAGATCCAAACTTTCATTACTTAAAATTTGATTTTCCTAAAAAAACTAATTACTACTAAACTTTTTTCAGTTTTTATAAATAAAAAAGTTTGTGTATGCCAATTACATACCATTACTAGACATTTTATGAAATGACTAGGCATTTCTTGTAATCTCGAGCTGTTTATTGTACTCTCATGCGAGAGTCAAACTAAAGTGTCAATTCCTCAAACTCCCTGTACTTGGTTGCATTACTTACGATTACTAGACATTTTATGAAATGACTAGGCATTTCATGGTATGACTAGTAATTTAGTGTACTCTTTATCTGCACATTATTCATCTCACAGGATTCCTATACATAGAGATTGGCTGTTAGGTGTCAATGCCTCTGGTGTGTTGAGACGTACCCATTACCCCTGGAATAATGGAAAAACGGTGTTTAAATGGTCGTAACAATACCAGTAGTGTTTAGTACACTCAATCGCGATATGACATTAAAAATGATATTCTATAAAATTGAAGTAAAAATAAATAACATACAAGGTTTTTAAACACAACCAACACATACATAATTTGCTCCAACTTTTCCACAAAGGTATAATGATGGCATTGTGTGTGTGGTCCAGTAAATATAGCACGTTATAGGGGAGAATTTTACGTGCTTATTTGAGTAGTCACCGCTATTTTGTCTATGTGTATGTGTCCAGGTGAAAATTAGCTTGGCTAAGTCTATTTAAATCATAAGAGAGACGAGACACATTATTATGTGTATACTGTTAGCTATATAAAAGGATTAGCCCCTCTATTATCACATCATTCGTAGATTATGACCCCAAAAATATCAATTCTTGACATCAGATTGATTTTTTCGATAAAGTTAACAAGCTAGGAAAAAGTTTATTGAGAAGAAAGAAATGATTTTTGTGTTAGACCAGGATTTCTCCACGTTTTGGTATATAAATCGACCAATGAGATTGTAAGAAATTTAAAAATCGCCCACTATCAAGTTTATAACTTTAAATAATTTTTTCGTTCCATTCAGTAATTCTACCTATAATTTTCTCCTATATAGGTTTCATATTTTAAGGAAATGGATTCATCTCATGTTCCTCTTTTTTGAATTTAAAAAGTCATGTTTCAGATAAAATTTATGATTAGAAAATTTTAGTTCTGATTGAAATTAGGACTGCACTAATTTCTAATGTAAAAAGTAAGTTTTTGTAAAAGTATTTGATTAAATCAATGTTTTGAGCGATGCAGATTTTATAGTGTAATGAAAGTAAATCAAGAAATTTTTCCAAACTAACTTATTTTAATTAACTAATAAATTAACTTTAATTAACTAACGAGATCTCCATCAAAATCGTACCCTAAAAAAACCTTTTTATTTTGAAGAATGAAAAAAATTTAATTAAAAATTTTTGCTTTGTACAAAAATATTATAACTTCGAAAATTTAAATATTGAATTTCTTAAAACATGTAAATTATAAAATTAAGTTCCAAGACACATTTGGAAGTTTCATCGTGGTAATCAAAGATTTGCTCTTATCTTTCCTATAGATATTTTGCAAACTTTAAAAAGACCTTGTGACCCAAGTTTTGCGTAAACCTCGCGTTAAAAGTTAGTTCTAGTGATATCGGTAAATTAAGATGTCCTAAAGTAATAATAAAAAAAAAGTAAAAAAAACCTAAAATAAATATAGCTGAAAGGTATCTTTTGAGAATATGATTTTATTCTAAAAATAGAGTTAAAATAAATTGAAAAAATGGAGTGACATTTTGGTAAAATATTTTTATCAATTCAATCAGCGCTTTCTCGACTTTTTCTAAAAAAAATTGAAAATTCCTCAATATGAAATAAAAAAATATTGGAAAAATTTTTCTTCTTTTTTCAAACTTTTATTTTACAGATTCCATTTTACAAAAAAAACGATTATAACTTATTGATTATTATCTGCCTATATGCAACTATTTAAGGAAGAGATAGATATCTCTGGAAAAAATATATAGCTATGAACATGATAAACGAAAGATTTTAGTTAATTTGATAGTCAATCAGCAGCTAATCATTGATTAGTTTGTTCAATTAAAAATTATAAGTCAGGAATAAGCACCAAAATTATAAATAATAATTAAATAATTCTACAAATCTTTTTCAAAATAAAAATTAAAAAAAATATTTTTATTGAACTTCTCATTAATAAAAAAAATTAGAGGGGGAGGGGAGGTTAGGGTAGGGGATAACCAATAAGTACGAAAAGGATTTATCATTCATTTTTCTATTTTGATTACAATAGAATTGAAGCGATCTTTCAGCTGAGATTTATGATTTGAAAAGAGTGTGTTTTGATTGAAATTGGGGCTCCTTATATTTCTTATGTAATGATAAGATTTTAAAAAATATTTGAATATTTGTTTATACAACGCCAAAATATTTCAAAAAATTGCTATCAACTTTATTATATTTATAAAGTTAAAGAAAATCTGAGAGTTTTGATTAACTCATTTTTACTCATCGAGAAGTTAAAAAATTCAAAAAACTCTTCAAAGAGAAAGTAATCTCTGCTTATCCAGAGAGAATTGTCTGCTCTAAGAAAGACTGTTTTTCCTGTAAATTTTTGTGATTCATTTTTATTGATGTTTTTTTTATTCATTTTTTTTATTAATTGTTTTTGACATTTCTAAAGCAGTTTATATAAACCTTTGGAAGCTAACCTCATCAATGAAATGTTTATCTCTAATTTTACTAATCTTGATCTATACAAAAATATGTATTTTCTTTTTATTAATGATTCTGCTTGAATAAAGTTCTTCTTCTTCATTTGTTCTCAACAAACAAGATTACTGCAATTTCTTACTCTTCGATATACATAGAACCGTCTTTCGGATTTTTTTGATTGGAAAATAATCAAAATTGATCAGTTTATTTGCTGACAAATTTGACTTTATTGTAACAGAACCGGCTGACAAAAAAATTGAATCCCACTACTGCATATACTTGA